>JAJTUV010001903.1:187500-370436 GCA_021653895.1 Mastomys natalensis | reverse complement strand
CCCTTATGACTAAAGCCCCGGGTCCATGTACCCGGGGAGTTTAAAGCTGGGTTAGGCAAGTCAGAAATAAGCTTTTTGGCCTGGACAAAGCACCTTTTTCTCCTTGAGCCAAAATCCTTCTGTGGCGGGGTAACCCATAGAAAAACAGCCCAGTTTGCTCTCTCTGAGAGAAAATTCTAAAAGGGGGCCTCGGGGACTTTTTGGGAAATATTTTTATTTTTAAAACCCAGTTTTTATTTAAACCCATACAGACAGTTTTTCCACCCTTGTTGAAGTGCTCTGAGGGTAATGGCCCCAATTCGCTGCCCCGCCAACCCCTGACCCTTACCAACAAAGGTCAATTTCATTATAGCTCCAAAATAACAAAATCCCCACTTAGTCCTTCTCCTTCCCAAGGCCTGGGCCTCTTGTGGACTCTTTTTGGGCCAAACCCCCTGCCCAGGGCCCCAGACTGCCATCAAGGTGTCAAGAGGGGGGCAGGTTGGGCCCTTCGGGCCCCCCTATTCTTGCCCCCTTGACCCCCTCTTGTCCTTGGGGGGCTGAACAGGGGGAAAAGGAAAACCCAATCCCCTAACTGGCCTGTTGGGGGAGCCAAAGGGGTTTTCCCCCCCACCTCATGGTGATCCGGCTTTACTTTGGTGGAAACCCCTCCGTTGGGGACCAGCCTGAAGGTGGGGAATTTTGTGGGTTTAAATGGAAGTGATAAGGAGGGTACCCCCACCCCCGGGGATCCCCCGCATCAGATAAGTCCTGTTGTCTAAGCCCCTGGCCACCCCCCTCCCCGGGGGCTTTAACATGTAAAATGGGGGGGCCTTTTCCCAGGAAATAATGACCTCTCCTGCTCCTAGGGCGGGTGTTTTCCCGCTTTTCAAGCAAAACCCACACCTCCATCCCCACTCCACCCACTAAAACCTAGCTTGGGTCACCTTACCTTGACAGTGGGAGGTTCAGTCCTTGTACCTTGGGGAACTCCAGTTGGCCTTTTTAATCACGGGAAGGCTAGGAGTGAAGTACAGACGGGCTCATGGGGGGGCCCTGAGCTGATCTACCAAGTAGCCACAGTCGGGTTGTCCCATGTTTTTTTTTTTTTTTTTTTTTTTTTTTTTTTTGGTTTTTCGAGACAGGTTTTCTGAATATTGGCTGCCCGGGAACCACCCCTGTAGACCAGGCGGGGCCTCGAACCAGAATCCGCCTGCCTCTGCCCCCCAAGTCTGGGATTAAAGGCGTTCCACCACCCCCCGGCAGTTGTCCCATGTTTAACAGCTCGGGGTTTTCCTCAAAATATTTCCCTGGGCAGCTTTTTTCCACCTTATTTTCACCAAGATTTCTGGTCAATTTGTTTGTTATTTATTTTTATTTATTTATTTTTTTATATTTTTAAGACAATATTGGGGAATGAACCGACACAGAAAGGCAAGCACACCCTTTATTCTACCCGGTGGGATCTAAAAAGGAAAATCTACCAAATAAAGAGGAAAAAGGGAACTACTGGGAGACATGGCAAGTCCCAAATAGTTTTGGAAATTGGTGGTCAAAGGGGGTGAATTCAGGACAGGCAAATGCCCCAGCAGGTTAAAGCACTCCCCTCCGCCTGACAGCCGAGTTCAAGGGGCCCGGAATCACATGGTGGAAAAAGAAAACCCCACAAGTATTTCCCTGACCTCCAACTCCCCCCTGTGGCTCTACCACCAAAAAATATACATCATAATCAATAATACCATATAAGACATTTCTCATGAAAAACAAAAACTAAATTCTGAACCGTAAAACCAGCCCCAATTAACTGTTGCCTTTTTTAAAATTTCTTGGTCATGGTGTCTTTCACAGCAAGAAACCTTTAAATAAACAAAAGGGGGACTAAGTTCAAGAAAAATTTTTTATCCCAAAACGCAACTAAGTTAAAAGTACTACATACTTTAAAATCACTAAAAAAATTTTAAAGAACACTCCCCTTCCCCCAAATAAAAAAAAAAATAATTGATCCATTAACAGCTATCTATCAAAGCAATAACTGTTTTTCTGTTTTTTGTATGTGGGGTATGTATAGTCCATGTGGGTGGGCCCAGGGGTTTGCCATGTAGAAGCATAGGGCGAGGTCCTTTAAATGTATCTTTGATTGAGCTCCCCCTTATTTTTTGGGGACGGGGTCTCACTAAACCGGAACCATGTTTAGCAGGTGATTTGGGCCCAACAAGCCAGGGTCCTGCCTGTTTTCTTGCACCGCACTGGGTTTTTCGGCATCAGTGTTTTTTTTTTATGTTTTCTATGGACCAAACTCAGGTCTTCATGCTTGGGCGGAAGCAATTTTACTGGGAACCATTCTTTTCCCCCCCTATTTAATTAGATTTAGAAACAATTGTTTTCTCATTTCCAAAAAAAAGGGTGACATCAAATAATTGGGCATACAAAATTTTAATTAAAACAAAAAGTTATTTTTTAAAATATAAAAATTTTTTAAATATGTGGGATTTTAAAAAATATAAAGAAAATATTTTTTTGCAAAAAAGTTTTCCATAATTATACCCCCGGAGGCAAACACAGGAACCCTCTCAAAACCTAACAGACAAAGACCCCGACAAAACAAAAAGTTTTTTTTTTGAAATATAAAAAATTTTTTTTAAAATTTTTTTTTTTTTAATGCATTCCCTTCCTTTTTTAAAAAAACTCATTTATTTTGCAAATTAAAACCTGGGGGGTTTCCCAAAAACCAAAGCCCCTTTTTTAAATTTTTTTTTATTTACTTTAAATTTAAAAATTTTTTTTTTAGATAAAAAAAAAAAAAAAAATTGGGGGAGTAATAAAGGAGGTACTAAACATCTTGAAAACCTTTATTTTGGAGAAAGTATTTTTAAAAACAGTTCAGCTTGGCAAAATTCAACAACTCTAGGTCCCCCCTTTTTTCAGTTACCATGCAAAGCATCATGTTTTTCTTTATACTATGGATACTATTCATGCTTGGGGAGCAATTATGACGGACCTTTTCAGCCAATAGTAATAGATTACCTAAACAATCATTTCAAATATCATGCTTATATATATTGTGTATAATATATATATAATATTTTATATGAAATTAACCTGAAAATATTTAAGAAATTTTAGAACGAAGTGATGCTTTATACTCATAATTCCAGTACCCAGGAGGCAGAAGCATCAGAGACACCTCAAGTTCAAGGCTAGCCTGAGACAGAGCACAAGACCCTGTCTCACATAACAAAGAGAGTTCATTTTTTTGAAATACTAAAAAAGTCTTTTTTACCATGCAGTGGTGGCGCATGCCTTTAATCCCAGCACTCAGAAGGCAGAGGCAGATGGAGCTTTGAGTTTCAGGTCAGTTTGGTCTATAGATTGAATTCCAGGATAGCCAGCACTACACAGAGAAACCCTGTCTCAAAAAACCTAGACAGACAGACAGACAGACAGAAAAAGTCATTTCTCATCCAAGTTTATAACATATATATAGCTATAATATTATATGCATTATACATTCTACTAACTCATATTTTGCAATATATCATGATCAAACAAGCTTTATTTATTTTATTAACTTTATTTGGAAATGTTTATAGATACACAGGATGGATCTGGATGCATATTGGCCATTAAGGAAATGATATCAGTATTTTGATGCTAACACACATCCCGCCTTGATTTCACAACATCCCTCCTATGTCACAGAGGCAAAAAGCCCCTATTGATACTAAATAGGAAAAGAAAGCATCTACACTGTTTTAGAGAGGCGGTCCAATGAGTGTGCCCACCTCTTGGGTTTGATCTCCAGCACTGAGGGGGTTGGGCAGAGGACTGAATTCATAATTCCTAAGCTAAGAAGTACCTAAGAGAGTTGACGAGATGGCTCAGTGGGTCAACACACTTGCCACCAACCCTGACACCCTGAGTTCAATCCCACGGAGCCTCTTGATGGAAGGAGAGAACTGTTACTCTAGCTCTATGGGGTCCAAAGCCCCTCTACTAGCCTCTACGGGTCACTCAGGTGCACACACCAACACATGGACGCACAGAGGTATAATTAAGAATAAACGAAATAATTTTAAAAATAATGCAATTTTTCTGGTGGTGTTCACATCTTAATAGAGACAGAAGCAGTCAGATCTCTGTAAGTTCGAAGCCACTCTGGTCTAGAGTTCTCTCTCTCTCTTCTCTCTCTCTCTCTCTAAAAGAAGAGGAGAAGAGGGGAAGAAAGAGGAGGGGGGAGTAATGACACTTTTATTCAGTTGTACAGCCAAGTTTGAGTGTCTTGGTGTTTACACATTTTGTTTTCAGTGCTGGAGATGGAACTCAGGGCCCTAGCACTAAACTAAACTCCCAACTCCTCAACTCCTTTTGCCTTTCCTGCTTTTTTTTTTTTTTGACAGGGTCTTTCTGTGTAGTGCAGGACAGACTCAGACTCTGTGTGCACCTGCTGCTACCGTTTCCCAAATTCCAGGTGTTGTCACCACGCCTGGTCTACAAATGCTATTCTAAGTGTGTAGCTGTTACTTAGTAGTCACTTCTCTAGGCTCTTAGGGCGAGGTTTGTTATCTATGGTAGCAGACAGAACTCTGCATCTCCCATCGTCTTCTTGGCCAGTTGGCTCTTGTCCTGTATGTCAGGCCATGTGTGATGGGCCGATGACAAGTCATTATAAGAAGTTCTGCTGTTATGCCTTTCATGATGGCTTATGATTACATCATTAGTAGTTTCTCGAGACCACAGGTTCTTAGCGGGACTTTTCTAGAGTCGTGCCTCTGCTTTGTCAGAACTGATTTACTTAACGCCAGGCAACAGATAAGTGCAGGAAGCAGGACAGTGGGAACCACAGGAATTGTAACATGACAAAGTCAAACACATGGAGGTGCCAGTTGCCTGGAAACCCCATCCCAGGGCATACTGCAAGCCGAGCAAGACGTGTAACAGTCTGACATACTGACAGATCAAGTGGGGACATATTCTTGTAAAGTTTAATGTTGTCTTTGCTACTAAAAAAATATAATTTGAAGTTCTAGGTTTTTAATGACATGCTCCATCTTCTCTGAGGTTCTAAGTGTGGGATCTGAAGCCCTGGGAGTGAGACACAGGGATGGAGGAAGCTTGGGAACAAAGGAGTCCAGGCCTGGGGCCCGCTGGTGTGAGCTGAGGGCGGGAGGGAGGGAGACTGAGACCACACTGTCAGGAGAAACTTGGAACACTGGCTGATTGGATGCAGGCAGCAGGCATTACAAAGAGCAGAAAGTGGAAAAGAATACTACAGAGTATTTGCCGGGGGCTGTGGAGTAACGCCAAGTTAGTGTTTGTGTGAGATTTGAGTAGCAAGGACACTGGGCCACGCTGTCCTGTCTGTTTCTCACAATAGTGATTATCAGGAAGGCTTCTAAACCCTATTTTACAGAGCAGGAAAGCACAGCTCGGGGAGGTAAGGAGGCTGGCGGGAACCAAGTCAAGATCAAGTGCAGGAGGAGGAGGAAGAGGAAGAGGTGAGAAGGAGACCTTCTCAGCAGGTTTCGATATGCCAGAGACCAGGGCAGCATCACCTCCTAGATGTCCAGAGGAATCAGAATTCTTTTCTGTCAGGCAGATCTTTGCTTTCTGAGCAGCTGGAGAGGAGGGGAGAGCACTTGGCTAGAGCTATGAACAAGAGGAAAACCAGCCACTGTAATCTGAAGAAAACCGTGTGATAGTCTAGGCCATGTAAACTGAGAGGATCTGGCTACAGTCACATAGAAGCCCAGTCCCCCCCCACCCCCCCACCCCAACAATGGAGCTCCTGGCCTGCAGTGAGACTTTACTCTCACTGGTTTGAAGAAAATACCGGGTTGGCACTGCTTCCTGAGGCAAGCTCTAGAGAAAAATAACTGCCAAGCTTCTGTCTCTAGTGGTTCTCCCAATTTTGGCCAACAGCCTCCACTTCAAACCAGGTATTTCCATACCTGTCCGAAGCCTTCCAGAATAACTCATAAGGGGAGAGTTCCCAACTTCTGTGAAACCAAGTCTAGTATCAGTCTTGAGAAACCAGAAAAAAAACTCCTTGGGAGAAGGAGCAGAAGTTCAGATGGCCACGAGGTCTGGGTGAGAATCCAGCAGCCACTGAACTGTGTGACCCACAGAGGTGAGCGTGACAGGTGTCCTTCCTGCATGTTCGCAGGCCACCAGTCTTCCCTGCTCATCGCAATTAACATGTGCTGTGGCCACTAGTGTGCTTATCCATCTCCTTCCCAGAGTGTGAGATCTGTGAGGACAGGGACCCCATCTCTAATGCCAAGCCTCGTCCCTGTCACAATCTGGGCACTCCCATCAAATGGAAACAAATAACAAGTTTTCTGAAACAGATTTGCTGCAGGTGAGGCCCTATTGTAAAGATGTTACATAGTAACTCACTTAACCTCATAGCGGCCCTTGGGGGTGCTTAGTAGATGCTTCATTTCACAGATGAGTGAACGCAGGCAGATAGAAGCTAGAAGCATGCTTAATGTCATCCAGTGGGTGGATGGAGCTGCCATTATGAACTATTTTGCCATTATGGCTACAGAGTTGAAACCCAGAGCATCTACTGCTTCAGGAAAACAAATAGGCCAATCCATGACAAGCCTTGGGCACTGTGTACAGAGAGAACTCGGGGTCTAGGGAAGGCTACGGGAAGATGTCTGCTCAGCAGGTCCCAGGGACCTCCCTGATTGTTTTGTTTTGTTTGTTTGTTTATTTTTAAATCATTTAGAGGAATGGGAAACAAAGTGTCAGGATATTCAGGAGACCATAAGATCTCATCAGATGTCTGACAGGAACACAAAGTATTGAATTGCCACTCACAGTTATCAAAGGGAAATATGAAGAGCCTGTCTCCACCCGCAGGGCCACACCAGGTCAAGGATGTAACTATGGCTCAGAGGAGGAGGGGATTTGTGATCTGCAGATGCGGAAAGAGAAGGTGGCTACAGGTGGCTGGAGAGATGGCTGTTCTTGTAGAGGATCCAGGTTTGATTCCCAGCATCCACAGGGCAGCTCACAACTGTCTGTAAGTCCAGCCCTAGGGGACCCAACGCCCTCTTCTGGCCTCCTTGGGTACTGCATGCATGTTGTATACAGACATACAAGCAGACTAAACGCGCATATGCATAAAAATAAATAAACAGAGAAGTTGGCTACCGTGACTCCAGTAGAGATGCCAATGTCAAGGACACGGAGAGGTTCAGTGTCCTTATAGTTGGTATTCTGACACCTGACAGAGCCAAAGTGTCTCTTGAAGGCACAGTCAGAATCAACCTATGATCTGAAGCATGGAGGGCGGATGTGGGTAACTTTTCTGCTATAGGAAGAGGGCATTGTACCTCCAGACATTTCTGGTCACTGACCTTGCCCATCTTCCCGCTGCCCATCCCTTTGCCCCAGATTTGCACACCTCACAGGTGGAGCAAAGGAACAGAGAGCCCCTGGCTGCAATTTCTCTTGCCATGCTAATTCTACCCTTCAGCTACTGGGACTCCCAAGGAGGCCTTAACAAAAACTAATTGCTGGTGACAGTTTTGGCCCTGGTTCCCCAAGTGGAGCTGGGAGGAGACAGTGAAGACATGTCTGGCCACAGGGCTATTTACACTACCCTCCTGATCTTGGCCGTCATGACAAGGTGTCCACAACAGGGACATATGGAGGGCCCCTGATGTATAATGCCCCTCCCCACAGAACAGACTCATATTTGCCATGGGAGTGGATTTCTGAGCTGGCTGGAGCCTTGTCCCATAATGGCACACCTCAGGCAGGTGGGTCTGCTGAGATGAAATTTCACTCTTCTTGTAGAAATGGTGTGTGAGCCCAATGCGACTAGGGCAGCCAGGGCAACCAGGCACACAACTAATTCCTGACTTCACTCTGATTTGGAGCACATTTCCTATTCTCTTTTAGCCTGTAGTTCTGCATCGGTAGAAGTGGAAGCAGAAACTTAGTTTGCAGGAATAGGGTGCCATGAAGATTTGCTTTGCTGAAACAATGGATATTGGATGGAACCTCGCACAATTGAACCAATCCAAGGAGTTAGTTACCCCCTCCTTCCCTGCTGTGCCCTTCCCTTCTCTTCACTTCCCTCCCCTTCTTCCCCTCCCTCCTTTCTTCTCCCTTTCCCTTCTCTTTCCCTCCTTCCCTTTCTTCCCCCTCTCCTCCCCTCCCTCCTCTCTCATTCCCTCTCCTTCTTCTCCTCCCCTCTCTCCCCTCCCTCCCCTCTCTCTCACTCCCTGCCCTCCCTTTCCTTCTTCACCTCCCCCCTTTCCCTTCCCTCCCCTGCCATGCCATGCCCTTTCTTTTTTCTTTCCCCTTCCCTCTTTCCCTTTCCTTCCTTTCTCCCCACACCCTGTCCTTCCTATCTTCTCTCCTTCTCTCCTATCCTCTTCTCCCTCCATCTTTTCCCCTTAAGTTGCTCTTAATCATAGTGTTTTATCACAGCAACAGAAAAGTAACCGATACAGACGACAAGCTCTTCCTGTGGAATTGCAGCAAGGTCTAACTGAGCCCCTGAGCCCTTGAGCACTATAGTTGCTACATTTCAGCAATGGTCATACTGTCCACAGTTAGGACTTTCTCTTTGGTCAAGTGCCATGGGACCTCTCAATGAGAATGAACATTTCCCTCAAAGATAACCCCCATCTGTTTCCTCAGAGAGGCAGGAGGGCCAATGTCACTAAAGATAGCAAGTTGGAGAGAGCTCTGCGCAGACCCTGGCTCACACAGAGTCTACCCATGCTCCAGCCATTCCTGGATTAGGCCAAAGATGCCACATATCATAGCCCACCCCTGCAAGGCAGGGAGGGAGCTAGCTAAGCCTGGGACACAATTCCCAGACGGCTTCAAATCCCTTGGATGAAGCTTACAAAACACCGCCCAGCCAGAGACAATACTTTCTCAGCTTGACAGGAATTCAGTAAGTCCCATTTCACTAGGGCAGGGGACTGGTGTCTCAACCCAGGTCCTGGAGAATAAGAAAACCCTACCCTAGTACAGCTATTCCCCAAGCCGAGGCCCTCCAGTTAACTAATGTCTGAGCTGGCACTCCAGAAACCCACCCACAGACAGTGAGTTACAGAACACCAGAAGCAGGAGTCAGGAAGAGACCTACCAGGCTTGGGGTTCTGAACTAAGGGTATGGTATTCCATGATAACTGGAAGCATCATTAGGATTCACTACAATACAAAGGCCTACTAAAGGCCCTGAATAAACAGTTGCTAATGGCGGCAACAACAATATATCATTGCTGCTGTGACTTGCCTTAGGGTCTCTGCCCAACCTTCCCTGGAACCCTCACAGACCCAACTTTCCCCAGCACTGACATCACAGAACTACCCACATACACTCCTTAGGGGACAAAGCTTTTGCTCTGTGATTCGCTAATAAATCTTCAATCATGCACATGCACCCTCATCCTCTCAAGTTAAGCTACTGCCCCACCTCCAAAACACCTGTTCTTGCTAGGCCCACCTCTGGCAGGAGGAGTGTGGTGCCTCCAGGCACAGCGTAGTTAATGCTGGGCGTGTGTAGCTTTTAGTAAATAGTACCCTTTTCTCATTTTTGAGTTGAGCCCTGCTTTCCAGAAACATCTACCCTTTTGGGTTTTTTTGTTTTGTTTTGATTGATTGATTTTGTTTTGTTGTTGTGGTTTTTTTTGTTTTGTTTTTGTTTTGTTTTCTTTCTCTTTAGGATCCCTCATTCTCAGCCTACATTCTTCTATATGGGGCAATTACCCCATTAACTCTTAGGCCTGTGTTACATGTTGCCAACCTGCCTGCCTGCCATGTTTGATGCGCACAGTCCTTCACATACAAGTAACTCACAAAATACAAGGCTGGTGTGCAGACTCTTAGAATGACCTTCCAGTTTAGTTGCCTAGGCTTGTCTGTCTCAGGCAGGCCCAGGTCTCCTGAGGATGATAAGATCTGGGCCAGCCAAGGATCAGACATATTAGCCTCATTTGCCCTCACTCAGCAATCTTAGACAAGTTCTTCAGCCTACTTGGGACTGCATTTCTCCATCTCTTAAATGGGCTTCAGGGTCCTCAACTTGTGCTTATATGAATTAAGACAACGCAGGTAAACTGACAGCTCAGCAAGTGGCAGCCATTATTGTTCACAAGATGCTGCCTTTCTTGAAGGATAAAGGGATAGAGTCTACAGTCCCTGGAGAACCAGGGAGGGGGCCTGGGTTCTGAGGTAAACTCAACCCAGGCCAGGCAGATGGAAAGACAGTCTCGTGGCAAACAGCTGGAGCCCACCACTGCACGTCTAGAGCCAAGTGCCAGCTCCACCCGTTCCAGCAAAGGGGCCTTGGGGTTGACATAGCGAGTGCCAAGCCTGATGAGGCAGCTGCCAACTTTCCAGTTAGCCCAGATGTCTGTCTTATATGGAAACTCAAAAATATGGCCTCAATCAAAGTGGCTCTTGAGAGCGATGTGTTCCCAGACTCTGGCAGGACACTGAAGAGACTCTGGGCTGGGACCTTTACTAACTCCCAAGGGGTCAGAAAGGCAGGGGTTGGGCTAAATCCCAGAGGTCACTGAGGGACATTCTGTATCCCTCAGTCTGAGGGAGGGGAGAGGAGGGATACCCAGTGGGTCTAGAATGCTTTTTGGAGCCATCTTCTTGAAGAATGGGGCTCTGAAATTCTTCTGGAAGAGAAGAGAATTGTCTGTGCCATTGGAGCTGAGCCTTCGAGGAGGCCCTTTCGCTTGTGGCATTCTAGTGACTAGATTCAACAGTCAGACTCGAAACCTTGCAAGACCAATATGACCTGGGGGAAGCCATGAAGTCACGTGGGTCCTAGACTGACCATTCTCTTGCTCCCATCGTGACTTGATTCTGCTGGGGAAGACAAAGTTTTGCCCAGGGGACACAGTTCCATTTTATCAGAGGAGAAATACAAGCGAAGCCATTAAGGCTGAGAATGTTCTAGAATCCAGAAGTTCTGCTTTTCCTGCCAAACAGCCCCCAAACTCATCCAGCAGTTTCTTTTGTCCTCCAATGCTTGCACAGTAGCTCATTTGTCATGCCCACTTAGAGAAACACCCCTGCCAGCCCTGGGGTAAGGCATGGAGTTTGATGTCCTGGCAAACTGTCAGCACAAACAAGGTTCCTTAATGTCTTGAGCCTTCCCTGTACAGTGCTCAGCTACACTTTCATGTGTCTGAAATGTTTATGTTGCCCTGGTCTTTGTTAGTTCTTGCTCAGTATGCTGGAACGTTTGCCATTCCAGGGTCTGTACCCTGGTGCCCAGCTTACTGAGCTGTGCCAAGCACTGAGGGTACAAGGTGGGGCATCACAGAGATGGAGGGGAAGAGCTGAGTTTTAAGTATGCACAGGGAAGTTTGTTCTGTGCTCTGTGCTCTGTGCCAAAACATACACAAAGCACCGCCATTTACACGTAATGCAACTGATCCAGAGAGCTTCTCCCATACCCACTGTGGCTGAGGTCTAGGCCCTGCCTGGTCAGAGCTGGCCAGCTCTACTGGGGTCACGATCCTTGGTCAACCTGTGGGATAAGCTCATAAGACGGGCACACAGCCCACACCATGGAATGTGGCCCTTCTCACCCATCCCCACCTTCTAAGTGAGGACATCCTTCAAAAGTGGTTCCGTGGTCACTATGCACACCAGCCCCTGCTAAGAGGAGCAGGCTAAGGCTCCTTCAGTAACCACAGCAATGCTCACAGCCTGCATCTCTGCATCCTGAACATGCAGGGTCCTGTGCTCCTCCTTAAGTCCCACAATCAGTGAATATGACAGTTAAGTGATGAACACGGGCCCAGAGAGGTAGCTCATCAGTAGATGCTCGCTGCTGAGCCAGTGACTGTGTTCAATCTCTGTAATTCACACTGTGGAAGGAGAGAACCAACTCCTGTAAGTTATCCTCTGAGCTACACACACACACACACACACACACACACACACACACACACACAAATCCTTAAATGAATAATCCAAGGTAACTTTGTATTTTTCTTCCCTCCGACATCACCTGGCAGATCTTCATTAACTTCACTGTCCAGTTGAAGAACAGGAACTGACCTCAAGAACCCACACCCCCCTAGATTTTCCCTATCCCCATCAGGGACCTGCATGTAAAGGGCTCAGGGTCATACATCACAGTCAAACCTCAGATATCTGGGGATGGGACAGAGAGCAGCCTGGACCTCAGCTGCAATGGAGGCAGGATTCTGGAGAGGCTAATTCTAGAATCCCTATTTGTCTGCCACAGCTGTTGACAGCTGGGCCTGCTTTCCCTCTCTATTGTCTCTCAGACTCTAGAGGTAACACTATGGCACCACTCCAGCCTCAAAATAATCAGGAGTCTCAGAGGCCACATCCCTGGAGCTTCCTCGTAGATGAACACTTGCTGCTAACACAATCCTACGAGGCCAGGGGTCCCTGAGCAGCTCAGCACTGCAGCCAACACTCTGGGCGGCAGTGGCAGCAGCAGCAGCAGCAGCAGGAAGAGGAGCAGCAGCAGGAAGAGGAGGAGCAGCAGCAGCAGGAGGAGGAGCAGAAGGAGGAGGAGGAGCAGCAGCAGGAGGAGGAGCAGCAGCAGGAAGAGGAGGAGCAGCAGCAGCAGGAGGAGGAGGAGCAGCAGCAGGAAGAGGAGGAGCAGCAGCAGCAGGAGGAGGAGGAGGAGCAGCAGCAGCAGAGGAGGAGGAGGAGCAGCAGCAGCAGCAGGAGGAGGAGCAGCAGCAGCAGGAGGAGGAGGAGCAGCAGCAGCAGGAGGAGGAGCAGCAGCAGGAGGAGGAGCAGGAGCAGCAGCAGGAAGAGGAGCAGCAGCAGGAGGAGGAGGAGGAGCAGCAGCAGGAAGAGGAGGAGCAGCAGCAGCAGGAGGAGCAGCAGCAGGAGGAGGAGGAGCAGCAGCAGGAGGAGGAGGAGCAGCAGCAGCAGCAGCAGGAGGAGGAGGAGCAGCAGGAGGAGGGAGGAGCAGCAGCAGTAGCAGCAGCAGCAGTTAGCTGTCCCCAGCAGGGCTGATGCTGTGCAGGACCCATCCTACACGCTGGACATAGGATCCCTGCATGCCTCTCTCCAGCCCTGTTGCTCTCTTCTTGGTGTCACCTACAAATCCTTGGACTGCTAAATTCTTCCCTGCTCCTTTGGCTGCCCTACCCCAATCATCCTTCATATTTCATCCTTATGGTACCTCCTCCATGAAGCTTTCCCTGATTCACCAGCTTCAGCCAGTGCCCCTACCCCTCTGTGTATAGACAGGCAAGTTGTATGCAGCAGAAAACCCATCTAAGGAGGTCTTGGGCACCCTACATTTGCATATTTATGAAGATGGCTCTGGTCACATGGAAGGATCCCCATCTTCTAATCTGGGTAAGAGTGGCCCAGGACCTGTGAGTGGCCTGGTTTCACTGTCTGTCCCACACACTCCACACTGCTCCAGATGCTGCACTAGGTTCTTTATTTCTAAAGCCAGGCTCGGTCCCTGAGGCTATAAGCTTGGAGAGGGGAGGCACTGCATATACCTCAGCCCTCACACCCAATGTGTATCAATCAGTGATAACACTTGTTGGCAGAACCAAACATGGGATATAGAAGTCCCAAGAATTGGCTTGAGGAGGGAAAATGAGAAAAGTACATGTGTATACACACACACACACACACACACACACACACACACACACACACTGTCCCTGAGTAAACTGATCTGTTTCTTCCCAAGGTCAGTTGGTCCCTTTTCCCTTTCTTAAGGAGACATCATCACCATCACCATCATCATCATCATCAATACATAGCCACCCCTCCCGCTCAGTGTCTATGGGAGATCGATTCCAAAACTCTCAGAGATACCAAATTTTGTGGCTGCTCAAGTCTCTTATACACAATGGCATTGTATATAGCCTATACACAGTCTCTCATGTACTTTAAGTCATTTCTAGATTGATTATCATATTTAATGCGATGCAAATGATGAGCAAGCTAGCATTATATACTATTTAGGGAATGTGACAAGAAGAGAGTCTCGTGTGTGTTCAGTAGAGATGCAGCTATCCAGTAAGCAAGGTGTGAGGTAAGCAGGGCCCACAAGGCTATTGTAGACAGCTGAGGACCCTGGGATGGTGAGAGGAACCAGAGCACGTGGCCACATACCGGGTACTTCACTGTGTGTAGCATCCGCATCAGGCGCTGCCAGAAGCAAATTCGAGGTTTGCTTTGGGGGGAACTTGGATTGTCCTTTGAATTTTTTTTCTTTAATTAATTACATTCTTATTTATTTTTGTGTGAGGCCATGTGTATGTGTGTGAGTGTGAACGTGTCACCATGGGTGTGTGGCGGTCACAGGGCAATGTGTGAAGTCAGCTCTTCCACCATGTGGGACCCAGGGATTAAACTCCAGTTGTCAGCGTAGGGGCGGGCACCTTTACCTGCTGAGCTGTCTCTTTGGCCCTGTCTTTCAAATACTTTTGACCTGAGATTGGTTGAATCTGCAGTTACAGAATTGTAGATATGGAGGGTCAGCTATAACATGTACCATGTAGTTCCCACAGCAACTCTGTGAGGCTGACACTATTATCCGTCAGTGCCAGATGTCACAGAAGAGGGGACCACGGCAGAGAGAGGTAGGCAAGCAGAGCAGAGGCTGGCTCCTGGCATGGGCTAGACCCTAAAGCCTTTGAGTTGAATGACACCCTACACTGCACACCGTACTAGGAGGCCATCGGCACTTACTTTTAGTGTAGAAAATGCAGTTCACAGCTCCACTGCTGTGTCGGTGGCTGGAAACAGCCGCGACCCTCCTGCCTTTGGGCTCTGCTCCAGCCCCCGCCCCCAAACCAGGTCACAGAGCTGACTGCTGGCAGGCAAGAATGCATGCCAGGTCCAGGCCCAGGAATGGTGGTTGGAGGGGGAGACAGGCTGAGTAGGCACAAGCCATACTCACACACAGGCACCTGGTCACCCCTCCCAGGCATCGAACTAAGGCTTCTGGGAGCAGGTGTGAATGATGTTTTTGCTTACTGAATCCTCAGGGCTTGGCACATAAGAGCCATCCAGCCAATATCTGCTGAATGAATAGGCTGACTGAGTGACTGACTGATTGAATGAATGTAGGTTGAGTTTTACCCAATCATCCAAAGGGAGCAAGGAACTGAGGCTCTCAACTCAAAAATGAGGGCATTTGGAGATAGGAATTCAACTCTTATTCAGGAGGGGAGGAGAGGAGGAGGCCTGTGGATCTCAGGAAAAGGAGGGAGACATTCTGAGTCCCGGAGCCTAGGCACAGATCTATGTGAGATCGTTGAAGGGGCTCGTCATTGTCTGGAATCCCCACGGTATGCTGCGAAAGGGAAGTCCCCACACAGACGATCAGGTTGAACAGAGACCCAGCAGCTGTGAGATGGGCTGAACTGTCCAAGCTGTTGGGGAGGCTCTTTGAGGTACATTGGGAAATATTGCCTGGCCTTGGGAACCCCGGGTGGTGAGGGATGGAGATAGAGTGCTCCCCTCTAGTCCTCCATCTTGAAACCAGTACTCACCTGGTCTGGGTGGGCATGGAGCACAGGAGGTCACTCCCCAGAAGGTCCCCACACTGCCACAGCAGTCCTCCTGAGAAGTCAGCTCCCCTAGGGGGTTAGCACACTGGAAAAGAGACCAGAGACAACTATGACACTTGCTGTCCATGCACCAAGGGTCCTAGGCTCAACTCACGGAAAGCTAATATTTTTCTGAGGCAAATTCTAGGCTTCCTTAGACTGCAGGTACTAGTGACAGCTCTTCTACAAGGGAACTTCCTTGGTCCCCTTCTGTGTGACTAGCACTCATTGACAGACACCATACTCAGCTCAAGGAGGAGACCCAGCCTTTCTGCATGCAGCATCCCTCCCCCTCTTAGGGTCTCTTAGGCTAGCCTTGAATGCACTATGTAGCCAAGGATTACCTGAGTTTCTGATCCTCCTGCCTCTGACTTCTAAGTGGTGGGATTACAGGTGCGCACCACCATGCCTGGTTTATGGGGTGCTGGGGATCAAACTGGGGGCCTTCTGCATATGAGACAAGCCCTCTGCCAGCTGAACTACAGCCCCAGCCCATTAGGAATTTTTATGCAGTGGATTTTTCCATATGGGAAATGCAGTCACGTTCCGCAAGGACAAGGAAGGAGAGACGTCCGGACTGAGGAACCATAGCAGTCCCTGAAGGGCTGAGGCAGAGACATTCTTCTCACCTGTCCATTCACCGTGCTCAGGTAACACTGACCCAGAAGTCCATAATGCCTGGACAGCACTGGTGGTGGCCGAGGGGCCTCTCCAGCCCGAGCGGGTATGCTGTTGCTGGCCCAGTGGCTGCGGCCTGGGCTGCCATGGGAACGATGAGTGGCTCTGGTCTCCACACTGTTGTCTTCTAGCACCGGTCCACCTCACCCCGGACCCGGGCCACCTGGTGGATCTGCACAGAGGCCTCAGGCGGGTGACGAATTTGCACCTTCACCAGCGAGGGGTTCACAGAGGCTGGGTAGAAGGGTTGGGATCAGAGCCGAGAAACAGGCTCCCAACCTCACTTTTCTGCCCTATGGAGAGTGCCCACTACCGCAGGTCAGGCAGGCTCCAGAATGGGTGCCTCTCCAAAAGTCCCCTTCCATTTCTTTGCCTGTTACGTGTAAGCAGAACAATGCCTCACCCCCACTCCCCCAGGACAGGAGGAAGTGGTAACTTCTCCTTCATGAAAAGTTCTTCATCAAAAGCTGCACACTTCTTCTTGATTCTACCTCCTCCGTGACCCTGTGCAGCCCTGAGTGCCATCGAACCACATGCAGCCCATGGAATACCTTAGGGTCATCCCACCACACAGCCTTTCTAGGCACTCTGGGCTCATGGGTCCCAGACCAACTCCTAAGAATCCTGTGTGCTTGAATCTTTGCTTTGCCTTACAGAAGGCAAGGAAATGAAATGTGTGCAGAGTTCTACACTCCCCCCCCCCATTTCCCCTCTATTGCCCAGGCTGGGGGTGGGGGCTCCATTAGCTGCTTTGTGTTTCCCTGCACAGGTTAAGGGCACACACACACACACAAAGGAACTCCAACGGAATGGGAGGCAAAATGGAGACCTGTCCCCATCCAGCACAGCAATGGTGACAGCACACACCCTACCTGGTGCACCTCCCAGGCTGGCTGCCCCAACTGCTGGCACTCACCAAGCTGGTTAGAGAGAGGCAGAGTGAAGGTGGATTGCTTCAAGGGCCCTTCCAGCAGGGCTCTGTGCTGGGAGCCTCGCCCTGGAGGCTCTCTGTCTGGCTGTGGGACAGGCAGATGGCAGAACTTCCCTGTGGAGTTGGCCGGACACCAGCACTCGTCCCGGCCAATGCAGCGGCCTCCATTCAGGCAGGGGATTTGGCAGAAATCTGCAACAACACTCAAGGTGATTGGCAGCTGACCTCCAGCTGGTGACAGGTAAGCAGGGGAGTGGGATACCAAATTTGAGAGGCTTGGAGGGTGTTGCGCCCCCTTGAAATGCAAGGACCTTCTTTGAAGCCCTGGAGTAAAATCAAGCAGAAAAGTCCCCCAGTGTCTCTCCAGCCCATGACAAGGACCTAGAACACAGGCAGAGGCATGGTTCTTCTTTATCAAAGCAACTTAGACTCAGAGAGGTTGTGTGACTTGCTTGGAAACACACAGCCAAGCTGGGGACAGAGCTGGGGTAAGACTTTATTTACTCCCTGCTGTGATAGAACTATAGGGGACAAGAGATTCCACACCAAGGAGTCCCTGAGATGTCAGCCCCACCCCCACCCCAACCACACCAAGACCATCTGTGGAAAGGGGACTCACAAATACGGAAGCCAGACTTGGGGTCATGCCCATGGCCACCCTGACTGTACAGGGTGGTGGTGTCTCCCTTCTCACAACTGTTGGCGCAGTGTCCCCGGGCACAGGTCTGCTTGCAGATGGTGGGAGTAAAGACAACCTTGATTTTCTTGATTTTCTCGGTGAGGTTCAGCCCTGCAGAGAGAGGACTTGGGTCCTGGACAGAGCCACACATAACCCTGATCTCCAGGACCTTAGGATGAGAGGCACATCCTATATACAGCATCTTCTAAGACCTGGACACCCAGATGAGCCCCTTCATGCTTTGTGAATACTGACAAGTCCTGCTGCAAGAGGAGCCACTCAAAGCTACACTGGTGATTCTCTTGTATCTAACCGAATATTTCAGTTCACAGTTGGCCCGAGGTAGAGTCATATCCAGGGTGCCCGTTGTTACACAGTCAAAAAAGAGCAGAGCCAGGCTCTGAGCACAAGGGCAGGGAGTGGAACATAGCTTCAGCAGGCAGAGAGGGAGTTTCCTAGAGGAAATGGGGGAAGATAATGTCTGAGGAATGGCTAGAATCAGGGTTGGAGGATCTAGTTATTAGCTTCATTTAGCAGGGTGTGGGGAAGTCAGCAAAACATCAAGGAGGAAGTGAGGGCTATAGGCATGACCGCGTGCATGGCGGTGTGTGTCCAGAAACGCCGGGGGTTTCCTATCAGAGTTTGCAGAAAGCATAATGTGGAAGTGTGTGGGTCAAAGAATTGAGGCCCCCAGCTGGATATGAAGGAAGCAAAGGTCTGCAGAGATGACAGAGCAGGAGATGGCAGACAATAGTCAAGGTCCTAGGGTCTCAACGGTAACCCCGTCCAGATGGATTCATTTGGGACCCTGCAACTTGACACAAATCCGGTGCACAAATACTGTTCGTTGGTTGGCTGAAAAAGTGAAGGACAAGGTGACAGCTGAGTGCCCTGAGAGTGAAGGGGTGGGCAGAGGTGAGGCAAGAATGGGTCTGATTTAGATGCTCTGCTCTCCCAGATCCAGAGGCAGAGTAGCCTTACTTACCCCAGAGGGGTGAGAGACGGTTCACGTGGGCTGTCTGTGGGCTGCTGTCTCTCAGCTCAAGTCCTGGTCCTGAAGGTAAAGCGTTGGATATCAGCTGGCCATTGGCACCACTGGCCGGATAACGCCGAACAGTCCTGGACAGCCCTGTGTGCTGCTGCAGGGGGCGGGTCTGGCTGAGGGTCCTGTGGAGACAACCATGGCCCTGGAGTTTGCATCCCAGGGGCAGCATCTCTCTGCCCTCTACCATCTGGCTGCACTTAACCAAGCGCATGCTCTGTAAGAATACCCTCCAGTGTGATACCACCCCATACATGGCTGACCCCTGGATGTATAAGTGCCCAGATAAAAGGACCATGAGTGGCCAGTCTTCACTGGGGAAGAACCTAATCCTATTGGAGTATTCAGAAGTGCCAACCTCTCTGAGCCTCAGGACTTTGACTGCGACATGGAGCAACATCAGACTGTCCTGTGTAGTCCTGACATGCTAGGAGTCTTTGAGAGCCCACTTAGGAGCCAGCCCAGCATTGAAACCACGGTGTGCGCCAGAAGCCTGCTATCTTTATCCACTAGTACTGGGGATAAATCCTAGGAACTTGCACATGCTCGAGTGCTAACAAGGACTCTATCACTACTACAGCCCCAGCCTTACTTAAAACATTTCATTTTGAAGCTTGGCTCAGGCTGGCCTCAAGTTCACTGTCCTCCTGCCTCAGGGCCCCCAGTGCTGGGTTACAGATATGTCTCATTATGCCCGGCCCTGCCACTTCTCCATATAACCCTTCTATGTAAATTATTATGGGGAACTAATGAATAACAAATAAATATTCATAGACCATTCGGGGTAGAGCCTAGATTCTGTCTCTCCATTAATTAATATAAAATAACTCAAGAACCAATAATAATAATAATAATAATAATACGAGAACTATATCTGAAGAGAAAAATGAATTCACCATCTCTCAGCCCAACACAGCAAACATTTCCACCTGTTTTCTTTCAACCTTTGCTCACATATACATAGATGATTTTATAAGATTATCATCAGCTACAGATGCAATTTAAATGCTTGCACTCAACATTACCCCCTACTTTACACAATACACATTTCTTCCCAGGTTTGTCATTTTCCCTTTCCTGAGATAGTTAAGCTGAATCACAGCTCAGAGACAAGCTCCTATTGCGTTTTTAATTATTGTTTTCACCGTAGAAAGTCTCACACATGTGATGAATTTTCTCCTGTTAAAATATTCCCTTAGGGCCAATGAGATGGCTCAATAGGTAAAGGCACTCACCACCAAGCCTGACCTAAGTTCAATCCTGGAACCCATGCGGTGGAAGAAGTGAACAGACTCCTCTCTTGTCCTCTGACGCCATGAGCATGCCACGCCCCCACACAAATAAACAATTAACTGTAAAAAAAAATTTAACTATTCCTCTGGGGGAGTCATTGCTCCGTTCGATATGTCTGATATTTTATGTGTGTTTATGGGTGTGCAGTTGTGTGCAGCTGCATGTGCACGTGTGTGCAAATGTGTGTGGAGGTCAGAGTTTGACACTGACTGTCTTTCTCACCCACTCTCCAATTTATTTTTTGAGATAGGTTCTCTCACTGAACTTAGAGCTTACCAGTTGTGTTAGCATGGCTGGCCAGGAAGTCCAATCTAGCACGCAGAGCCCAAATTCAGTAATATAGATGATGTGAGGATGATGATGATGACAACGACAACAACACCTAAGACAGATCTTCCATCTTCACCTCCTAGAGCTGGAACTCTGGAGCCAGGGGTGTGACCTCACACCTGGCTTTTTTTTTTTTTTTAACGTGATGCTTGGGACTGAACTTGCTTCTTTTGCTTGTGTAGCAAAGCATTTCAGCAAATGAACTGTTTCCCCGGCCCTGAACGTTCTTAACAGGAACCTTATATGTTTGAAAAGCTTTCCAATAATATATATTTTGAAAGCACCTATGACATTAGGATTAACTCAGTTCCTCGGGCGACCAGGACTGTATCAGAGACTGCAAGCGCCTTCTGCTTTAGTACATTTGGGGGAATTGTTTTCTGAAGGGCTCACATCAAAACACGTGTCACAGGGTATACATTTATCAAACATTACATTGAACCCCATTCATATATACAATTTTATGGGTTTTTTTAATTAGATAAAACTTAAGGGGGCTGGAGAGATGGCTCAGTGGTTAAGAGCACTGGCTGCAGGGTAGGGGAAACCTAGGGGACTCCACCCTCTCAGAGGAGAAGGGGAGGGGTGGAGGGAGGAACTCTGTGAGGGCAGACTGGGAGGGGGCAGCATTTGGGATGTTAATAATAAAGAGAGAAAGAAAGAAGAGAGAGAGAGAGAGAGAGAGAGAGAGAGAGAGAGAGAGAGAGAAAGAAAGAGAAAGGAGAGAAGAAGGGAGGAAGGAAGGAAGGAAGCAAGCAAGCACTGGTTGCTCTTTCAGTGGACCTGAGTTCAATTCCCAGCACCCACATGGTGACTCACAACTATCTACAATGGGATCAAATGCCCTCTTGTGGCTGATGCTGTCTTCTGTCACGCAGGCATACATGCAAACAGAATGTTCATATACATAAATAAAGACATCTTTAAAAAAATCTGAAGTGGGTTTAAAACTTAATAAAGTACAAAAACATACCACACAGAGCACCCACTCATTAGTGTAGCTTATAATCGTAACGATTGTCATCACATCATCGTTATTGAGAGTCTGATATGTAGCTCAGGCTAGCCCCATAATTCTACTTTTCCTATTGAGTGCTGGGGTTACATGCACTCCCTGTTACTCTGGGTCTTACTGCTAGATTTTATAATATGCTAATTGAATGAGCATAATAAAGATGCTTCAGTGTTGCTTTGCTCTTCTTTCTAAATTTTAATTTTTAAAAAGATTATTGTTGTGTGTTTATGTGTGTGACTATGTTTGACTATGTCCATGTGAGTTCAGTTGCCTGCTGAGACCAGAAGCATCATATCCCCTGGAGCTGAGGTTATAGATGATTGTGAGCCGCCTGTAGGTGCTGGGAACTGAACTTGGGTCCACTGTAAGAACAGGATGTACTCTTGGCAGCTTAGCCATCTCTCCAACCCTCACTGCTTGAAAAGACTTGAGGTTGGAATTTTGTTCATGACTGTATTCATGGCTTGTCCTTTGACAACTGCTCGAATTGTTTATCTCATAAACTTGAAGAGATCCTCTACGTGTTTGTTATTGGACTGCCTCTACTGTAAATACTCTAGCATTCTGACAGTGGTATGAGCCACTGTATACACAACAACATCTGGACCATGGTGGGTGTCAGGACATGTGAACGTGGAACTTAAAAGGGACTGAAGACTCACCCAACATTATACAATAGCTAAACCAGCACACTGGGATTCCAGATAGACCACCCTGACTCCAAAGCCTGTGTTCTGGGTCAGCCCAGACCCCAGTGGAAGTCAACCTGGGAGCCTCTGCTCAGGTCTCAGGCGTGCTTTGAACTTGGGTCCTACTTCTTACCTCCCCATTGGAGTCTGTGCCCTCACAGGATATGGTCTGGGACCCTTGTCCCCTACAACTCCAGAGCAGTTAGCTCCATGTGCTCAAGCCATGAAGAGTCTGCTGACTGAAGCTTGATTTGGACAATGTCAGAGCCTGGTTATCTCATCTACCCCAGAACCTACCCCACCCCGCATCTGCCCCAGCCGCTATGGCACAAGCATTGGCTCCTGGAAATCTCAATGCAGCTCCTTCTAGAACCATCGGCAGCAAAACCTCTTCCCGTTTCCCACGCTTGGGGGTTGGAGTAGGAGAGGTCCAGTTAGCCATGCGGAAGTTCTAAGGGTGAAAATGGTCCAGAATTGAGCACCCAAACCTCTGTCCCCCTCCTCCCAGGAGGAGCCCAGCACAACCCTCTCCATCAAAAGCAAGCTCCTTCCAATACTTCTAAGAGACTGCCCAAGAAAGTTGTGTGCAAGCTGGTGTAGCATTACAAGTTTCAAACATCTTCGGGCCAATTGAATTACTTCCCAGAGAATATTGGGAAGTCAAGCCTGCATTCCCTAGTTGTAGATAGGACCTGGCTGCTTAGAGGAAAAAGGTCTGAAACAGAAGGAACTGATTTGGCCTCTTCCTAGCAGTGTAGCTGCAAGACCTTAGTCCCTCTGAGTCACATCGTCCTCATCAGCAAAACAGGGTTGGAGATATCTACTTCACTGAGCTGTTGAGAGGCCTGGGAGAATAGATTATTTTACTAATTAATTTGCTAATTCAAGTGAGTGCTCACAAGACAGAAAGTATGTCAGGATTTTCAAAGTGCAAAAAGAAAGGGATGGAACAGGCTTGTGGGTAGCCTGGTGTTGCTGGTATGTTGATGCTAATTCTGCTCTCCTGGGAGGAGCTGGAGACCGAGGAGGGAGTCAGTACTCACGGTGACTTCTTGTGAAGCATCCCCTAATGAATAAGGAGCCAATCACTGTGGAGTAGGCGGGACTTCCGGGTTGGATAGGGGAAGGGAGTAGGTAGGAGATAGCCTTTTTGGAGGGGGATAGCAGAAAGACAAAATGTAACTACTAGTGTCTCCTGGTTTCAATGGTGGATTCGCCACCAGAGGATTTAAATTTAATATGACTTACAAGATTAGGATTCTAGTTGTTGCGCCCAGCAATTGAGTTACCATTGATTCTGAACTAAGTTTGTGTAGTGGTTTCCTTCACGCGGGGCGACTAGACTGGGCTCCGGAGAGAAGAAGAGAACAAAGCGTGGGTTTGCCTGATGTGCACCACAAAAGGCCGTGGGAGTTTTGAAGCTGTCGTGGTAGCGACCCGCCAGTGGGAACTAGCAAGCTGGGTGGAGAGATTTTGGAGCTCTGAGTCAGAGAGTCTCCATGAGATATGAACAGGCCCCCATTGCCCACCACTGCATGGCGGGCCAGCCCGCCCAGGGCAGAGAATCACTGGGTTTAGCGCAGGAACTTGGTGTCCTTTTTAATATTACCGCAACACAGGGTTAGCCACATTTGGATTAAATAGCATCTCCACACCCAACCAAAGGAGAAATATGACAGAGTCACTTAAAATTCTTCCCCATCTAAAAGGAAGAAGAAAAAAAAAAGTATGCTGTTTGTGATCCTTATATATAAAGGGCCAAGGGTTCGTTCCGTTGTAGCACATTGTTTTTTTAACATTCAGAGGCCCTCTCCTGAACCAAATTCATGTCATCTACTGAGCGACAGAGACAGTTAAATGACGAAAACCCAAAAGGGCTGCTTACGAGAGGCTTACAGCAAAGTAAGTAATGAAGCCCGGCTCAACATCGAGAGCAAGGGCATTCACTGCTCTGCCCTCCTGTGCCCTAGCAAGCCCTCAGACTGCAGGGGCGAAGACAGTGTGGAGGGCAGCAGCCTCAACCTGTGGCCTCGTGGCTTCCATAACCACAGGCACCCGGGATGAGATGGAGACTGGGACTGGGAGTTCGTCCTAGCCACCCAAACTTGCTAACTGTGCTTGTCCTTAAACACACCGCAACTAATTGTATTATTGTTATGTGTGTTGCCTTGGTCTCTGGATATGAGACAATAAGAGAAGCCTGGCAATATGTATGATCCAGTGCCTTCAAGGACCGCTGAATGGTGGCTACCAAGACAAGCAAAGCCTCAGTAGGAAGGTGATAGTCAGAGACAACAGCCCCAGGGGAGAAGGGGATCTGCTAACACTTACAAGAAAGGCTTTGTGTCAGCTAAGGACAGCCGTTTCTAAACTTCCTAGACACACATTTGCTATCTCCCTGGGGTAGTTCCAAAGAAGTCCCAGTAATGCTGCTACATCTCTAGATGTCATGATTTCATGGATCCACCAAAGTTCAAAAGAACTTGGGAGACCCGCATAAATTCTCCAGCTTTCTATTTAAGTGGTGTGGTGAGTAATTTTTAAAATTTTTTATCTATTTTATTTTAGTGTATGTATGTGAGCCTGTGCGAGTTTATATGTCTGCCTGCAAAGGCCAGAGGGCATTGGATCGTCTGGAACTGGAGTTATAGGGGGCTGTGAGCCATCTAAATGTATGTTCTGGGAATTGAACACAAGTCTTCTGCAAGAGTAGTAAGTGGTTTTGGTGGTTTGAATATGCTTGACCCATGGGAAGTGGCACTACTAGGAGGTATGGCCTTGTTGGAGGAAGTGTGTCACTGTGGAGGTGGGCTTTGAGATCTCATATATGCTCAAGCCACGCCAAGTGTGCAGTTCTCTGCTGCCTGCAGATTTTGGAAGTAGAATTCATGGCTCCTTCTCCAGCACCATGTCGGCTGCACACTGCTATGCTTCCCACCATGATGATAATGGACTGAACCTCTGAAACTGTAAACCAGTTCCAATTAAATGTTTGCCTTTATAAAGAGTTGCTGTGGTCAGGTGTCTCTTCCTAGCAATGGAAACCCTAACTAGGACAGTGTTCTTAGCTTCTGGGCAATCTTCCTCCAGCCTCAGTGATGGTCAATCTTCATGGTCCATCTGATTGGATTAAAAACACCTAGAGAATCAAAGAGACATGTATCTGGGTGCGACTATGAGGGAGTCCCAGAGCTGATTAGATGCTGAGAGCTCCTACCTAATAACCATGGACTCCTAATGTGAGCATTCTTGAGGGGTGAAAGGTGGGGGCAGGGGGCTACCTAGGGGAAGTAAGCTGGTGGGGTTATTTCCCATGAGCTATATTTTGTCAGCTTCTTTCCCTTGACTCTCTTATCTCGGTTTCCTGTCTACCATAAAGAAGCTGTGCACAAGCCCCCACCACCATACTGTTCTGCCCAGAAACATGAAGACCGCTGACTGTGGAAGAATTCTCTGAAACTGTGAGCAAAAATACAGTTCCTCCTGTGTGTCGCTCCTGTTCGGTACTTTGAAACAGCAACAATGACGGCAAAATATCAACTAGCGTGGACAGATGTGATGCTAAACACACATGAATATGTAGCTGTCATTACCACCAGAACTTCCTAAAGAGAAGACCTTCAATTCCAAGAATAAATATTTGAATAGATTTATCTTCTTTATCATTTCACTGACCATGACAAGGCTGTCACAGGCCAGTACCAGGAGGAACCTCTCAATAAGCTTGAGGATAAAAATGCTCCGATATCAGATAGTTGGGGCTGCGGACACACGATGTGGCCATTCAGTTAAATGTGCAGACTGCCCCCACCTTGCTCCCTACACAAAGGCTTTCAAACAAGGATGTGGAGACACAGGTTAGGAGCCCCACGCTCGACCCCATCCACGTTCGCTCTCCTCTGGAGGCTCAATTCCATGCAGTTTATCTGCATAGCAGCACTTTGGGCTTCCAGGGACTGTTTTATTTGAATAGAGTCTTTACTGCTAAAAGAAAACCTTTAAGTATCAACAAGCAGCACACAGAACAGCCATGGGTGCTGATGCTATGTATCCAGCACAGGACCTTGCCCTATCTGTTCTTCTTTAAAACGAGGACAGGAAGTTGCAGAATGACATGGGTTTTACACTTCCAGTGAGAACAAACTTTCACTGGGCATGATAGTGCACACCTTTAATCCCACTGCAAAGGCAGTGGATCTAGGTGAGTTGTAGGCCAGTCAAAGCTACATAGTAAGACCCCTGTCAAAAAAATTCTCCTTCCTGCTGGTCTGGAAGAATCTGTAAACAGTGGGCATGAGAGTATCTGTGTACATGTAACCATGATTTTAACCTTTACATGTGTGTGTGTGTGTGTGTTCTTAGACACTGCATTTTACCATTTTGCATTGTGTAGTATATTTACTTTTAATAAAACTATATACTTATTATTGACAGAATTTTATAAATTTAAATTTTATATATTATATAATATTATATATTATGCTTAAAATATATAACATATAGTATATTATATAATATACTATATATAGATATACTATATAAGCTATATATTATATAATATAATGATATATAAATATATGTAAAATATTATATATTTATAATGTATATATAAATATATTTATGTTTTATAAATAAAGCAATCAAGGCTCAGCAAAGGTGTGGTAAATGTATGGAAATGTCTAGAACCCCAAATGGACTTTGAGGATGACAGAGTCACAGGGGTTCAGATGCATAATCGGCCTTATCTCAAGGAAAGACTCCAGAAAGTCTCAGGGGTGAGAGAGTGATGTTTGAACTTTTGTCAAGAGGATGAATGGAGACATAGGATTTCAAGATACTTACATCATGAACATGGAAAGACCAGGAGAGGAGGAGGCATAAAGGGATGAGGAAGGCGGAAACGCAAAACACATGGAAAGTGGAGAGATCGAAGGACAGCAAGCAATGGTGGGAAAGTTTTTGGTTTTGTTTGTCTGTTTGTCAGCCTTAAGCAAGCTAGACTCATCTGGGAAGAGAAACCTCCTCAGGATTGGCCTGTAGCCAAAACATAGGCAAGTCTGTGAGGCTTTTTCTTGATTACGATTGGGCCTGGTTCATTGTAGGTGGTGCCACCCCAAGCAAGCCACAGACAGCGCCAGTAAGCAGCGTTTCCCCTCAGTCTCTGCTTCAGTCCCCAACCCAGGTTCCCGCCTTGAGTTCTGATTAGAAAAACTAAGAGTCACATGGAGGTGGGACACACAGCCATGCTTAATGATATGGTTCTGAAAAGCACAGAACAGAGAAGTCAAGGGAGGAAGCAATGGCCCTTTAGTGCCTAGCACGTGGCAGGCACCCTGCGAGTGTTTAACTACCACTCATCACTTAATCCAGCAACTCTGTGATCAAAACCCCCTGCTTGGCCCGAACCACCTTAAATAAAATGAAAAGACAGAAAACACATGCAATCATGTCATGGACAAAAGAGAAACAATCACAGATCTAAAGAAAGGATGGGCCCCCGACTCTGACAGAAAACCCACAAAAGAGTCAAAGGAAGAGCTCAGAGGGAAAGAAGTCCAAGTGAGCAGTCTTTGTGCTCAGAAGATGGGCAGATAAAAAAAAATGACCCTGCAATGGTACATCTGAATCCACCAGACCAGCAGAACTCTCAAAGTTCATTTACATATGTGTTGTTGAGGCTGCAGACACAGTCACTCTCAGCTGTTGCTGGTAAGGAGCTGAGCTGATAGAACTCAGCGACCTGGCGCTGCTCTGGCACTGCTCCTCTGGCCCTACACCGTGCAGGAAAGCTTTGAACCTGATGGCCCACCCTGAGACTGTCTGCAGATAAACTGCTTTGGGGTGCTGCTGCTTTCCTGCCCCTAATGGGGGCTTGTGCTTCCCCTTAGGTGCAAAGGTGGTGACTATCACTTAAACCTGTGACTTCCTGGGTCCTATATTTGGCCAATGGGAACTACCTGAACAGTCAGTCTCCTCACCACCATGGCTACAAGGCTGATGGGCTGATGTCCCCAATGGGAGGTCACAGCCCCACTCTCTCAAGGTAGGACAGTTTTGAACATTCCATTCTCAGTCAACTCAAAGCTTGATTTCCTGAGGACTCTGTCCTTGGTTGACGGTTTTTACCCTTCCACTCTGTCTCCCTCTCTTTTTGGAATGCTTCTTCACCTGTCAAGGACCTGTCTGTCCCAAAACATGTGTTCATATCCAAAATGATGCAAATATAAGTCTCTTCAGAGCAGCCCTGTTTTGAATTAGCAAAATATTCTGTTCAGAATAGAATTGATGGAGCAGCCTCCAGTAGAGCATTGGCTAAATAAAGGAGAGATGGCCGCGGGATGGAGTCAGGTGTTCCCACGGCTCTTTCGTGTCAGGGGGGAACACTCTTCAAGAATTGAACTGTGGAAACACAACAGCCCAAATCCAGCCTCCTGGCTGTTTTGTATAAGCTGTGACCTAACAATGGTCTTTACATTTTTAAATGGCTGGAAAAATAGTTAAAAGGCTGTTTCTTGACGTGAGAAAATGATATAAAATTCAAATGTAACTTTCCATAAATAAAGCCTTCTGGAGCAAAGCCACTCACTGGCGATGGCTGGTTTTGCTCTTCAGCGGCCCAGTGAGTAGTTGCAGAAGCCATATGTTACAGGAAGCTGAAAATATTTACCATGTGGCCTTTTATGGGAGAAGTTTGCTGACTCCTGGTATAAAGGGCATGTAAAGTTATAAAAATACTGAAAACATAGATCACGCTGTGCATGATCATAAAGCAGCCTTAGCGGGAGCCCCTGGGAAATTAATAATGCTGGCTGCTTCTGTGGGAGGGTCGGGGAGTAGGAAGTGGAAACAGGTCACCTGGTATAAAGATTTAATGAATACTTTACTCGGTACAGGTCTCTGGACCAGTGATACACACAATATGAATCCTTTCATGTAGGCCTCTCTATAGCCTGGTCCCTGATTTATACACACAATCCCCATTTTATAATTGAAAACAAACAAGCCAGAACGTATGGAGGGTTTAACGCCCTGCGGAAGGTTGCAGCACTCACGATACACAGAGGCCAGGTTACTAAACCAGGCTCACTTCCACCTAATCCCCTCTCCTTTGCTAGTCATTTCCATTTTACAGATGAGGACACTGAGGCTTCAAGAGATGAAGAACAGGTTTGGATCCATATTTTGGAGGCCTCCTACAACTTCCTGTATGCATTCAGGAAGCATAAAGCATTATGCAGGAAGCAGTATGGGGCTGGAGAGATGGCTCAGTAGTCAGAATCACGCATGCTCTGTACAGGCTAGGCTGTGGACTCAGTGGACTAGAGCTCTGTCCTAAGAACTGTACCAGGCAGCTCAGAACCACATGTAACCCCAGCTCCAGGGAATACCACACACTCTTCTGGCCTCCTTGGACACCTGCATACATGTGCATATACACATACAGTCACACAGTCACACGCACACATCAAATACTTTTTTTTAAAGAAGCGGTTATGCATGCCTGTCACTGGTTGGGTGCTGGGTCCCAAGGATGGTCAACACTGTCTTTCCCTCTCAGAGCCACTGGAAACCAAGTTAGAACCCAGCAAAGGTAAGGAGTGCCAGGAGGAACCAACATTAGTTCGGAAGCACTCACAGTAAGAGGAGAGAGGGGACGGCTGGAGGATAGAAGGCTTTGGCTGTAGAGTGACCAAGGATGGAACCAAGAAGAAGGTATGCGTTCCAGAGATACTTCGGAAGTGGAGATGTAGAAAATTCCCAGCAAAGGCTCGGACAAAGCAGTGTCTGGGATGGGAGGATCCAGGAACCCAGATTTCCTTTGTCATTCTGTCTTTTGAAGCAAAGACCCACGTATCTCAGAGAAGCATGGATCACAGGCTGGTCTCGAGCTTCTCCGCTGCTGAGGATGTAGGCCTCTCTATGCTGATTCTCCAGTCTCTAGGTCTCAGATGCTGGGATCACAGACCAGGAGTCCAGATTACAACCCAAAAGAAGTGGGTAGAGGGCTCCATTTGCAGCATGATGTGGGTTTAGCGTCTTAAGCTGAATTCCAGGGCACCTGAACAGCCGGATTCAGGCCAATCAGTGCAGTAGCCACAGTGGAAGGGCGTCCTGAGGGTGCAGGGAGAGCTGATCTCACTAGGGAGAGGATGTAGCCCTGCTGAGCTCAGGCAAAATCCTGCTAACACCTCCTGACTTACAAGGAAAATCTACTAATGAACAGCATGGCCTCAGCTTTAAGTGGCATTCCATAAATCCTCCAGCCTTCGGCGCCTGCTACTACTTGTCTGCTAGAGCACGGCTGAACAAATGAACAGCAATAAACTAATATTAGTGGAAAAATGTGGCAACAGATCATCACACTTCACTCAACGGTTCGCACTCTTTCCATGGGCACGTGGTGTTGTGTGTGTGTGTGTGTGATGTGTGTGCTGCGTGGGTTTGAGCTTTTTTTTTTTCACAGACACACAAACAACTGTCATAGTTTCTGCTAATAAAACTATTTCCAGCTAATTCCAGTCATGAGATTAACTTGTACTAATGGCTCATGGTGTTCCTTGAGACTTCCATGCACTCTGACACCTAAACATGTCGACAAATGCAAGAAGGAGGAGAGAGAAAAAGAAAGGCATGATGGCAGGGAACGTGGCCTAGCGTCGTTTTAACCAAGCAGACTACCTTGTAGATCAAGGCTTAGTATGCTGACACCTTTGCTCTCTTCTGCTGCCTGGAAACCAGACTTATTCCTGGGGTGCCTCAGGGCAGAGGTGGGAGGAAAAGGTAACCCAAGGGACTGTCTGATGCCCAGGAAATGCCCCTCCCTTTCTAGCCAGCATGCCAAAGTGACACTCTTTTGGGGAAATTGACATTCCACTCCCCCTCCAAAGCTCCTCCAAGAGTTTTCGCTTTCTTCTGGACTTAGCGGGAACCCCCAGAGCTGGAGCCAGGGACACAGAGTCTCCAGAAAAGAAGGAGCTGAGTCTTACCCTCTGTGTCATACACAGACTTAACACATTACCTGAGCACCCAGTTGCTGCCCTTAATTATTGATTACATTGAACTTCCAACTTCTTCATGGTTCCTCCAGCTCTCTCTCCACTGGACCCATCTGCCCACCCTGGAAGGCCCATTTCTCAGCCAGGGTTGTATCATCTGGAAGACTTGGCAGGTCATAAGGAACCTAGGTTTCATGAATTCATAACTCACTGTGGCCAAGGTGTATCTATGATGCGCTCGGAAGGTGCACAAGCCTGTCAGGCAATGGGAGGCACACCTTGCCTACTGAGAGTTTGCAACCCAGCAGGAGACCTAGTAAAGAAGCTGCCCCATTGCCTTCAGGAGGCTGTAACATGGAACAGGACTTGGTGACCAGAATGCAGGCTGGAATTTTGTCCTGTTCACTCCGTAACTAGAACTTTTGGTGTAGCGCACGATGCAAACGCCTCCACATAACAGCCAAGCAACATGGTCCTGCATGTGAGCCTTTCAGAAGAACCCAAGGGAGGAAAACCTGATTGTCACCAGGGCTAGGTAGATTCATGGCCAGGTAAGTTGTCCAATCCAAATGTCCCAGGCCTCCTAAGCTGGCCTGGTCCTGAGGCTGGAGCCAGCTTTCTAGAGCTGTGGAATGTGAGCTGGAATAGGAAGTGGGAGGGGCAGAAAAGAGTGACCATACAGGGACAAATACAGAATGTGCTCACGGTGATGCTCAATGGGGAACAGGGAATATTGGGATGAGGGGAAAACAGGAGGAGTCATGCAAATAGCTAGCTAGAGGCCTGTCCCTCTATTAGGAAAGCGGAAATGGGGTGGGGGAGCCCTCGGGGAGCCATCGGCCTCTTTCTGGGCTCCACCAGGCTGTGCTGCGTACATCTCATATGTTAATTTATTTAATCATTATTAAAGTTAGGACATAGATCTTTGATCCAGATTACAGATCTAGCATAAGAAGCTTGGCGACTTGTCTAAGGCCACACAGCCAGTTAAGGAACAGACAACAGGTAAACTTTGACATGTAATGCCGTGTGAACCCTTGGGTCTGAGCTGTAGAAGACCTTGTCTGGGTCTCATCTTCTAGAACTCAGCCAAACCCGAGAAGCCTTGAAGAGGTGTTGTGCTATGCACCCAAGCCCAGGAACTAATAAGGTTAGAGAGTGTCTTGTAGGAAGACAGTCATGAGAAACTTTCCTTAGCTGCAGCTGCCCACACCGCCCAGGAATGTTCCCTCTCTGGCTTCTTTCCTCTGACGTCTCCTCCAGATTGCTGGGAGCTCTCGGAAGACGGGCCTAAGTCCAAGCCGTTCGGCACTCAGTGTTACTTCAAAGCAAAGAAAAAGTGGAGGAGAGACAGAAGAATGAAGGGAAGGACAGAAGGCAAGCAGGCTAGCAGGCTATGCCCGAACAAGATCCTTGTCAGCTTCTCATCCTTTTTTTTTTTTTTTTTTTTTTTTTTTAGCATCCTCTCCTCCAGCCGGCCTGAAAAATCCACTCAGGACACACAGAATGCATGGCAGAGCAGTGACTAGAGTCAGTTCACACTAGGGCTTACTTAGTTGGAGCTATCTTTTGGGAGATGAAACTGTGGGAGCAACTCCCTCTCGAGATGGGTTGTTACAGGGCAGACAAGTGACAATCAAGGATCAAAGGCATAGACAGACATGCTGATGGAGACCTGGTCAAGACCTGGGCCTCCCTCAGCTACTGCAACAGGATATTTGCTTACACTGAAAGATTAATGTTCTCCAATCCCAGCGCAGGAAGCCAGATGAGCTGAGATTGTCTGAGAGCATCTCTTCTTCCTCTAGCTATCTGCTATCCCAGGCTGGGTGGCTGAGGTGAGGTGGCACTTTTTAAGAGCCACAGTTCTCCCTACAGAATCCATCTTGATCAAATACAGTAGCTCTACTACAACACGGTGTGGATTTCCACAGTTTCATGGTCAGCTGCAACTTAAAGGTTGGACCCTAGTCTGAAAATATTAAGTGGGAAATTCCAGAAACAATGTGTACATTTCCAAGGACCGTGATGAACCTCTCACCACCTGTTCTGTACTTGCCACAGTGTGAGATGTCCTTCTATCCAGTGTCTATATCCTATAGATACTATCTTCCAGTGAGCCATTTAGTAGCTCTTTTGGTTGTCAGATTATGCAAGATGGTTACCACAGTGTTTAAATGATGCTTCATTTTCTTAATCCCAGCCATGGTGGGTAAGAGTGTATGCTGGCAGTTCATAGGTGACAAAGAGAAGCCATAAAGACAGGGAGATGTCTTGGTCTGTAAAGTGCTTGTCATCCGAGTGTAAGCCCCAGATCCCATGTAAAAAAGTCAAGTAAGGAAGGTGTTGTGCACCTGTAAACCTGATACTGAGGACGCAGAGACAGGAAGATCCCTGGAGGCTTGCTGGCCAGCCAGCCTGATCAAATGGCTGAGCCTCTCTCACTGTGTCCTAGTGAGAGACTGTCTCAAAAACCAAGGAGGATAGTCCCTGAGAGGTCACAGCCAAGGTTGTCCACACATACATGCACATATATGTACACGAATACTCCCTCCAACACATACATACACAAAAGCATAAAGAAGAGAAACGGTAGATGCTGAGTGAAAGCTGAACATTGTTGATTTAATGGGCAAAAATAAAATAAATAAATAAAAATCTTTACTGAAGTTGCTAAGATCTACAAAGCATCTATCCTCAAGACTACAAAGAGAAGAAAAATATTAGTATTCTTTTTGCTGTCACATCTCAGACTGCAAAAAGCATAGTCATCTATCCCCAAGGAAGAGGTCCTGGAAGGGTGCAGCCTCTCTGGTGACTCAGAGGACCCCACCTCGCCCTCGGATCCAGATTCCTTCAAGTTGCTGTGATGTAACCCAGGGCACATGGGTGGACAAGTGAGGCTGTGGTCAGAGCAGAGGCGCCAGCAGGAAAGCGCTGTGTGGGCAATCGGCTGGGAGCTCCAGAGGTTTTGATTTATAATCTTTGTTTTGCAAGGCTCGGGGATTTTTTCCCCTTCAAGAAGCACTCAACTTCCTTGAATTTTAGACCTTTCACAAATATTTTCTTAGGAGAAAATGAGAAGAAGAAAAGCTCCACCAAATGTCTGCCGCAGCTACTCACTTCCACCATGAATCACAAACACCAAACCACAGCTTGGGGCTCACCGGGGAACTGCGCATTTTCACAGTTCATCACTGGGGATAATTTAGCAATGTCACAGTCATCTGCAGACAGACAGGTGGACCCATATACACAGACATGCCTCTGGGTCCGGAAGGTAGGCATCTTACAATAGGATTTGCGTACCATCCCTGTTCTCAAATTCATTTCTAGGAAATTATCCTACTCAATTTAGGTCTCTCCCTTAGGCACTCCCTTGAGGTGGAGTTCACAAGTGTGTGTGTGTGTGTGTGTGTGTGTGTGTGTGTCTGTGCCTGTCTGTCTTTGACTGTCTGTGTGTCTGTTTCTGTCTGTATGTCTGTTTGTGTCTGTTTGCCTGTGTGTCTGTGTCTGTCTGTGTGTCTGTCTGTATCTGTTTATGTGCAACTGATGCACTGTGACTGTGTCAGCTGGGAAACAGTGCTGATCCTACCCATGAGTGCCACCCATAGAAACAAGTGTGTATTTTAGAACTGAGTACGGGTGACTTATCCTAACACCACTGGACTCTGCTGAAGCAAGTTCTCACCTGGGAAGTGCTCCTTGGCTTTTCTGGCAGTGCCCAGTGAATAAACTGATGGCAGATTTACAGATTGAGTAACTGGAAAAACTACTGGGCCCATAAATCAGAAACTTCCTCCACACGCCTGGCAAGAGGTGAAATCTGATATAGCTGTGAGAGCCATGAGCTCAAAAGGAGTCTGGGAAACTCCCACCAAGCAGTCTCCTGAGGCACCAACTCCCTGCCGCTCTCCACCCAGGCTCTGGTCACACCGTACACCCCTGGGGCTTTGGCTGTCTTTCCTTCCCTCTTGCCTCCTTGCTCCTTAACCTCTTCTTTCCGAATGAAAATCCTGGAGGTCTTCAGTCCACCAAGTGCAAGTGTGTTTTTTTGTTAATAAGGGTTACCCTCAGTTTTCTCACTGTAGACTGACGGCCAGCTTGCTCACAGGACACAGGCTGCTCTGTGAGGTGGAGGCTTATCTACTTGACTGGGTGTCCCCAGAGATCCCTTTCAGATCAAACAAGGCCCTGGAAGCTTCACCCTGGATGTTACCCAATGGGGAATTCCAGGAAGAGATCAGAGAGCAAGAGGCCCCATGCGTGGAGGTCCCCTCTTCTTACAGCCTCACAGAGAAACACTGTGGGCTAGCCCCTGGGGGCAGCCTGGTCCTGCAGCTATGCTACTGTGTGGATCCTAGCAACTGCCTCTTGTCCCTTAAAAGGAGCCAGATGATGATGTTACTGCGTTCCACCGCTCTCATTCCCCCCCACACACACCTTGTAAACAGAGTTTTTATTAAACTGTCCCCACAGAGCTCCCTCCGCTTTCCCACTGGAACTCAGATCCAAACAAGAAACATTCCTCACTGTGGAGCACTGCACCCGGAACCCTGTGGCTCAGCACTTTCTCCTGGGTTTGTTGTCTTTCAACCCATAGCCCTGTGCGGTCAAGCATTAGTGGAAGCCGTACATTACACTGAGCCTCTGGGAAGTGAAAAAAAAAAATGCCTACCACATCCTACAGATGGTGATCAGAATCCAATGAAACTGTGCTCTGTCTGACTTATGAGACTCACTCACAACCCCTGGCCCTTCTTGTGCCCAGGACTAGGTTAGATGGAACCCATAAAGCACCTAGCTTCCTCATTAAGACTCCAACAGAGAGTAGCTTAAAACAACAGCCATTCTACATTCAAAAGACTCACAGTTTCAATCCTGCTTTGCCACAACCCTAAGGTTCAACCTTTATCCTAATGCCATGCCGGAGACATAATGCCAACCTCCCGGTAACAACCACACCATAGTTAAACTGCAATGACATCACTCTAACCAGAGCCCTGGCTCTTCCAGTCTTACACTGAACATCCACAATAGGCAGAAATGTAGACTCTCTAGTAAGGTGCAAGGAACTCTGGGGACCCTCCTTACCTTTTGCTCCTGGGAGTTGCCTCCCTTGTCCCCATTTATACTCCAAAGGCATAATTAACCAAAAGACATGTGTACAACATCCACGTCCTAGCTATCATTAAGCTGCAGACTTTCATGCAGGGGTCGCAAGGAGGATCAACTGGCCCTGTAGCACTGTATCTGAAACATGGTGGGTATGCAGAAAGTCTGAGTGGTGCTGCTGGCGGTACTGGTGGTACTGCTGCTGCTGGTGGCCCTCACCACTGAGCTGCAGGTTGTGGGTAGGTAGGAAGCCAATAGCTCAACTATTTGTAAAGGGCTGGGGCTGGGGCTAGCCCAGGAAGAGTCCTTGTAGTTTGTATCTGAACTGTCTCCCTACAACCTGTGAGTTAGAGGCTTGATCCCCAGGGTGGTGCTATTTGGAGTTGGTAGCAATTTTAGGAAAGGATGGGGGGTTGGGGGAGGTTAGTAGGAGGTCCTTCGGTCACTGGTAGGAGGGGCTATAGCCTCAAAGGGGATTTGGGACCATGGTATCTTCCTCTTCATCTTTTGCTTCTTAGCCATGAGTCCAACATAAACCATTTCTTCTTATAAGTTAATCACCTCAGGTATTTTATTATAGTGACGGAGAACTTGATACAGTTCTGTTCTAAAACCAAAGCTCGGGGGCCTGATAATCCGCAACTCTGAGAGGTCTTTAGAAAAGACAAATACCCAGATTCCATCAGAGATTTGGGGATGGATCTCTTTGGACCAGATATCCTCATTTATCATCTGGACTCACAGGTGGGGAAAGGAAGAGGGGATTATGGGAAGTAAAACCTGACTGACTGCTCGCTGGTGGAGCAGTCGGATTCTAGAGGACCCCTGGCCCCTGCTCTCCTGAGTGAACTGAGGCTTGCTTCAGCAACCCAGACATGTCGGCTTTGTGCCAAGCAAGCAGAAGGAGGAGATTCACTGGCTCTCCCACATAGAAGGAAGACACACTGGCCTCTACCTTTCTCAAAACTGCTCCTGAACCCTAGCTCTAGGCTCAAAGCTGGATTGCATGCCCTGGGCTACATCTGGTTTTCACTGTCGTTCTGACTGATCTGGAACTCATCATATGGACCAAGACGGCCTGGAACTCACAGAGATCCACCTGCCTCTGCTTCCCAAGTCCTGGGATAAAAAATGTGTATCAACTGACAAGCCCAGTCTTTTTATAATTTATACAAGTGCATCCCAAGGCCAGCCCTCCCTGCCCAGAGCCTAGACTCTGTAAGTCCGAGATATCTTTGTTAGATGGGTATATGCTAACTCTACAAAGACCCAGAAATCCTTACCCCTTTTTGGGAAGTCTCCCTGGAGAAAACTATCTTGAAGCAGCATGCTTTGTATACTTTCAAATGGGGAGACAGAGCCCTCCCTTCTCACCTCTCCTGGGAAGAAGCCAAATCTAGAATCACACATCAGCTGCCTTAGGCTGCAGTCTGTACAACTCGGCCTGGTCACTCTGGGCATCTCTGCTGGCCAGAGATATGCTAGGGTAGTAGGGAGGGAAGGAGAGGGGGCAAAGGATTCCCTATAAACCTTAGGTGGCCTTTCTACAGTTCCAGAACTTCCCCAGCAAACAGCCAGAAAGGGGACATAGGAAATAAAGCAAGTTCTCAGCTGAGATTTGAGAGAGAGATAGAGGCTCTTCAGAGCAGTAAGCAGTTATACCTGGGAAACCAAAACATTTCCATTGATTTGGCCTCTCCTGTGTGGGTGCAATGATCCTATTGTAAATACCGTACCCCTAAGCCAACTAAAGCTACCCCTAGTGGATCTGCTTGTTGCACCCCTTTGGGCTGCTGAATCTGAGCCCTTATTTTGTTCCAGAACAAGTCTATATGAGTCTCACCCCACTGCCCCTCCCACACCACACTTTTCTGTTCTCTACCTAAATCCTCCTGGCAAAAAGAACCTGCTCACTAATGGCTAACACACTAACCACTAGAATCAGATAGCACACCACACCAAGGACCCTACTTAGCTGATCTCATTTCATCCTTCTGGTAATCCCATCAGATGGAGGCTACTGGCTCAGAGAGATTAGGATGTGTGCTAATGTCACACAGATGCTGAGTGTAAACTCAGAACAAGAGCCAAAGATTTGTAAATCCAAAACCCAGGCGCTAAGCGGTGGTTCGGAACTGTGGTCCACAGACCAGCAGTCTGAGCTAACATCACCTGGAACCACAGAAGAGATGCTCCCTCCAGACTGGGGATCGAAGGCTGTGCATGGACAAGTTCCCAGAAGTCAGCTTTAAGGTAAGAGCCCTGTCTAAAGCAGTTCCCCATAGCCCATGTATCTCCTGGAACCAGCCTTGGCTCCCGAAACCCTTGTTCAGTTGCTTTGTAGGTGAGCAGGCCTTCTGGCCAGTCTAGGTGCAGAAGCCTGAATCCAGTGCTTGAGAGGTTCTCTAGGCCTTTCAGCCAGTGACATCAAGGCATGTTGGTCTCCATGAACATCCTGCCTGCTGCATACCTTCCCCCAACTTCCTCTGATACACACATCCTAGCCTCTGCCTCCTGCTCTTCTGAAAGAGCTTTGCCCATTACAATTCCTGCAGTGCTTTCTCCCCAGACATCTCCCCTCCTTCCCTGTCCTAGAATGTCCTCTCTGTCATGTCACTGCTTTGTCTGTCCGGTCAGACATGGCCTGTCCAAACCGCTATCAGGACAGAGGCCAGAAGCGGCTTGGGAAACCTGGCCAGGCTCACAGGAAATGTTTAGCACTACCAGGCATGAAGGATTTGGCTTCTCAAAGCAAAACACAGCTGGGTGGACAGCAGCCGACAGTGGGGTGCTTATTCTCTCCCAGATTTCATGCATGAAGGCCTCGGGCAGAACGTGATGGGACTGGCCTAGACACTCCAGTACATTAAGGACATCACAGTAGCCTCTGGCCTGAGAGCCTGTGAGAGTCGGGAGGATGGCCTCACTATGGACCAAAGACTTCATCCAGGACCTTGGCCTCTGATAGCTCCTGTACCACCAAACAATATCCCTAGGATATAAAACATACACAACTTAAGACTCACCTTGCAGTCATTCATTTACAGATTGATGGAGCACCTATAGTGTGTCAGACATGGTATTAGATATTAGGGACAATGTGTCCATGCCCTTACTCTCAGCGTGTTCCTGGTTCAAGGAACGGCCTATCTGACAGAAGACTGAAAAGCTCTACAGAGGGAAACAAGGTCGGTTGCAACATTTCAGAAAGAACTCCCTAAGTGGATGCAAATGGAAAAAAACCAACCTAAAAAGCTCAGAGCAAACAGCTCCCTAGAAAGGAACCAGTTTACCAAGTTCAGATTTCCCATCCTAAAGTAGAAAAAAGTCTAGCCAGATTTAGGTGCAGGGGAAGGGGGCAAGCAGGGCAGGGATTGCTGGCTGCCCCTCCCCCACTCATTTATACGATTCACTTTTTCTACAGGTACCTCCTCCTCCCTCTGAGAAGAGAGGCTTGGTGGTGAGTGGACAGAATGGGGCTCTCTCTCTCTCTCATGCGTGTGTGCATGTGTGTGTGTGTGCATGTGTGTCTGTCTGTGTGTGTGTGTGTCTGTGTGTGTCTATGTGTATGTGTGTGTGTGTGTCTCTCTGTGTGTGTCTGTGTGTGTGTGTGTCTGTGTGTGTCTGTGTGTCTCTCTGTGTGTATCTGTGTGTGTGTCTCTCTGTGTGTGTCTGTGTGTGTATGTGTCTGTGTGTGTGTCTGTGTGTATCTGTATGTCTCTGTGTGTGTGTCTCTGTTTGTGTCTGTGTGTGTGTGTCTGTGTGTATCTGTGTGTGTGTCTATGTGTGTGAAGGACCATACCAACACCATAGAGAACACTGGGGAGGAAGGAGAGTGAGAGGAATTGGGGGATCAGTGACAGGGATAAGGATAACGTGGGGTTTGTAGAGAACTGATACTTCCAGTGCTACAATCCCACAGACCCATGACACAGGTGTTAGCTTTGTCACCTCCTTACTGATAAGCAACTGTCCCACAGTACCTCCCCACCCCAAGGAGGAGACTTACCTAGACGGAGGTGGTGGTGGTGGTGCAAGTGGCTGTATTCTGGTCACTAGACTTCCTCTGGCCTCGCTGCTCCTGTGAGGGCCGGGTGCTCCCTCCACTGAGCGTCTGGGCACAGGCCTGGCATTCTGAGGGTCAAATTCCTCCTCAGGGATGACCTCCTCACAGTGCGCCCCACGGAAGCCAGAACGACAGATGCAGAGCTGGGGCCTGCTGCAGGAGCCCCGGTTCTGACAGGGAGGCTGGCACACAGCTGAGGGGAAGAGAGAGAGAGAGAAAGAGAGAGAGGCAATGATCGTAGGGCCAAGTCCTGTGAGGCCATGAGTCACCCACCACCTACACCCTAGGGGCTTCTGCCCCAGGGAGAGGACCTTGCCCACCCTCTTATGGACATGGGAAGTGTACCACCTAGCCTCAGGAGACTACTATGGCCATTTCTCTCCCTGCTACCCGCAGGTCTCCAGGATGATACGCTTTCAGTTTTGAACAAGAGTTGTGGCGTGGGCTCTTACCACGTTACCAGAAGGGCACACCAGAAGGGGAAGAACCACCTGGTGTCCTATTTAAGCTTAGATACCCACTCCTATTGTGTAATAGAAACACCAATTACAGACATTTTATTTCATGTCCTCTGGTAACTTCAGAACTTCAAAATAAAGATTATTACTGAGGAGATTATCAATAAACATCGAGTGACTGAGTGAATGAATGAATGAATGAATGATGTCTTTATGGGAAAGATTCAACATTAGCCTACAAGCCAGTAGTTTGTGTCACTTATGAGCTAAACAGCTTAGACCTATTCTCTTGTGAATCATGAGGGTAGGCTGAGGAGACTGAGAGAACCTAGGGGCCCTTCAAGATAGCATACCATATCATTTTATATCCTCTGATAGCCCCTATTCTAAATCCTTGGCTCAGCAAGGTAGAATTCTGGCTTGGGCATTGGGACGATTCTGTTCAGCAAGTCCTAATCCATCTTAGAAACAGAGTGGAGGCAGAAACTGGCTTTCATCCTCTAAGTGAGTTCTTGGTCTATGGGTCTCAACCTCTTTGGAGGTTGGACAACCCTTTCAGAGAGGTTGCCTAAGACCGTTGGAAAATTTAACTGTTTTCATTATGATTCATAACTATCAAAATTACAGCTATGAAGCAGCAACAAAATAGTGTTATGGTTGTGGTCGGCACAACATGAGGGACTGTATCAAAGGGTACAGCATTAGGAAGGGTGAGACCCACTGCAGTAAGCCCTCACCATGAACAGCCACCACGCCTCTTCGACGTGGCTTCTCTCTTCACTGGTCTTTACTACTTTACCAAATCCAGAGACACGCCCAGTAATCTGCAGACACCCAGAATCCCCACAGAGGCCCGCATTGGGATGTAAAGCCAGGCCTCTTCCTCCCTGAACCTCTGTGGAGAACAGGATTGACCATGGCCTAGGTCATCCTGGGTATTCTAAAGCAAGGCCTCACCCACCTGCCTCTCATTCCCTCAGTAAGTAGTTGTTGAGCCCTTCCAAGGGGTCCACCATAAAGACTAAGTCATCTCTCATATGCAGTTTGCCGAGTGAGGGAGACTAACAGGAAGCAAGAGAACAACAGGATGTAGTATCAGGCGGACGGAAGGGAGACATGGTACTCCGGGCCATTCAGATGAAGTAGTCCAACACTGAAGAGGGAGGAATAGTCCAGAGGAGTAGACTAGAAAGATCTGAGTGGACTTTCAGAGGCAAGCACTGACTCCTGGAGTCCAGAAGGAAGGACGCATGCTGAGGGAAAGACCCGTGGGTCGATGGAGCCATAGGCTAATGCGAGAGAAGGGAGTAACCCAGGTCACTCAGGGTTGTGGTGAAGACAGAGAGCTTGTTGCCCAGTCATTGTAAGTTTTGAAACCATCAGATAGCCCTACTCAGACCCCATGCCTGAGGGGAGGGGTTCGTGGGAAATCTTTCAGAGAAAAATTCCACATTCTAACCACCGGCCAGTTTAGATGGAACTCTGCAATGGTTAATCTTGGTTGTCTGCTTGACTGGATCTCCACTGCTGCCAGCTAGGTAAGTCCCCTCGAGGGTTAGAAGGAGATAAGCTCCAGGGCACATTTGGAAGGGGTTTTCTTGGTTGAGTTCTTTGAAATGGGAAGACTTTCTAAGTGGGTGGATCTTCCTTCCGGTGGCAGCCGGATATAAGGAGATCAGTGGGGAAAGTTTGGGGTTTTGCCTGCTTGCCCTCCTGTTGTCCTGGCATGCTGGCAGGGTTCATCTACCCGCTTGCATCTTGAGTTCCTGAACTCTGTGGCTGCTTCCATTGACATCAGAACCCAGCGTGCACTGAAGACCAGTGGTTCTCCAGGAATCCTCTAGACCTTCACTGCCAGATGGGGACCGCTGAGGCACCTAGTCTCACAGATTGAGCAGCTTCTGGGCTGTCATTCTCTCCAGTGTGTTGGCTACTCAGATAGTATCATGCAAGCTAATTTAATACATCCTCTCAATATACATTCGTTTTGTTGCTCTAGAGCAGTGGTTCTCAAATCTGCGAACCTGTAACACAGTTAGTTCCTCATGTGTGGTGACCCCCGACCATAACATTATTTTGTTTCTACTTCATAACTGTAATTTGCTAATGTTATGAATCATAATATGAATATCTGATATGCAGGATAACTAATATGCAAATCCCCCATAGGAGTCTCAACCCACAGGTTAATAACTGCTACTCCAATGAAGTCTGGCTAATACACTCTCCAAAGCTCTAGCACGTGCCATTCCCGTCTTAGGAACCCTCAGCATCCTTAGAAGACAAGCACGCACTAGCAACTAAAGACCTCCCAACTCTGACCTCACTAACAACACTCTAAGTCAGCCCACTCTGACTGAACTTGCTTCCTGGCTTCCTAACCTGGCCGCTTGCCTCCCCTGCCCTAATGACCCGTCTTTCTGTTCCTCTTTGAAGGAACTCAAAGCTCCTCCGGTGGATGGGTTTTCGTGTTGTGCCTCTCCATCCCCGCTTGTACAGTCAGCCCTTAGGAGTGCAATCAGTTTAGCTCCTCGCATACAAAGCTCAGTCATTATCTTTCTTTAGCTACCCTCCAGTGGGTGCTGATATAGCGCGATCTCATTTAATCCTCGATACATTCCTTTGTAGCAGGTATGCTTATCATTCCTATTTACCCACAATGCCTCTGAATGTCAGGGAAATTAAGTGACTTGCCTAAGGTCACTTAGCTAGATAATGGAGCTAGCACTTAAATCTTCATCTAAACAGCCCATCCTTATGCTTCCCCACCAACTTCTAGCATGACTTGCGTGACTCTTTTTCCTACCACCTCTGAGTCTAGTCTTGGAGCTGATGATAAGACAAAAGGATCTGTTGGCTTCAAACTATACACCAAAGGGGACGTTGGAAACCCAGGCCTGGGGATACAGTACAGCCAAGGTTAGCCCAGGTTAGCCAGGTTGGCCCAGGTTGGCCCAGGTTAGCCCTGGTGGGTAATAGAGGTTCCAGGTCTGTTTGCCCTTCTAAAGTCACATAGTAAAATTCAAATTATGAGGGAAGATGTGTGCCAGCCAGCTCATGCACCTGCTTTGATAAGTATTCTTAGAGCACTCACAAGGTCTGAGATGTGATAGAAAATGTCTCTCGTACACTTATGCAGAAAGGACACACAGATCCACAGAACAAGTGTGATATTGGCCAGAGCCTATTACCCAGGCTGGATAGAGTGATAGTTAGGGAAAGTTTCCAGAAGTAAGTGGTGCTGACCAGTTGTTCAAAGGATGAGATGATTGGAAATCCTCCCAGCAAGGGTATTCAGGGACCAGGCTACCCGATCAGTGGGTAGTAAGGAGAGTGTCTTAGTCTGAGTTTTATTGCTGTGAAGAGACATTGTGACCAAGGTAACTCTTAGAAAGGCAAACATTTAAACAGTTTCACAAGTCCAGTCCATTATCATCATGGCAGGAAGCATGGCAGCGTGCAGGCAGACATGGTGCTGGAGAAGGAGCTGAGAGTTCCTCATCTTGATACCAAGCAGCAAGAAAGACACTGTCTTCTACAGTCAGTCAGGGGGAGGTACCCATCCTCACTGGGTGGAGCCTGAGTACCAGGAGACCTCAAAGCCTGCCTATCAATGATGCACTTCCTCCAACAAGATCAAACCTCCTCAACAAGGCCACACCTCCTAATAGTATCCCTCCCTATGGCCGAGCATTCAAAGAAATAAATCTATGGGGGTCAGACGTATTAAACCACCACAGGGATTAACAGTGAAACAACTATAGGATTCTGAACAGGAGCTAGATCCTAAGGTGAAGGTATCTTGGTGCCTCAGTGTCCCTTCCTGTCAGGTCCGTGATCCCCATGTAAGCAAATAATTCCAGAGAATTGTAAGCCAAACCTTTCCCAAGCACAAACTGCCACCACAGATTTTGGCCAATGCCTAGCCGTCATCCATCTGCCCAAAGATAACTAGCTACCACATGAGCACCTGCCCAGGCCCCCATCATCACATCTCAGCCAAAGAAACTCTCTGCTAGGGCCAGCCCAGCAGGCAAACACTGAGGAAGGCAGATATAGCCTGGGTGCATCTTGAGCTGGTTTTCCTTTAGGAATGGAGAAGTCGTGTGGACCCACCCCTCCCATCCAGCAGAGACCCAAAGCCTGGTATGCATGAGAGGAGGGTCTTACAGCTCAACCTCTGACCCCTGCCTCAAAGATAGCTTTTGATATAAGACGGCTTAGCTTCTACCCTCCCCTGCTCTTCTGAGTCCCAAGGATGACCCATCTTTGTTGTAAACAATAACATCTTTCAGTCTCTGGAAATCTGAGACGCCCAGCCCTGCGAGCTAAGCCCCTGTGCCTCTTTCACCACTCAGTTCTGGTTCTGCCTTCTTCGCCAAGGCTGTCTTGAGAACACTGAGGATACGAGCTAAGTGAGAGCAGGCTACAGAGGAAGCCCCACCTGGTGGGGGTCCTAACACTGCTAGAAGGGCTTTTCTCAACCAGGAATTGCATTCTCGTGGAGGTGTTTGATTGGTCCAATGAACAGCTCACGGGGAATGGGCAATCAGGAGGGAAACTGGATACATCCTTTCCTCTGTCTATTATATCATCATAAATAAAAGTCATAAGACTTCCAGAGCAGCCAGCTGTGTTGACAGATAAACACCTTCCTGGGAAGGTGACTTTTCCCAGTTGGCTGAGGCAGACCTTCCATGTAGGGAGGGTCTGAGCTTTGGACTAGCTCTCATCAGCCTGTCTTGTATGGCTTCCATAAGTCTCGGCATGTAATATACTGTAGTGTCTGGTTTGTTCTGAGCCAATCACATATATTATGAGGCTGGATCATGAACTCGTCTTTCCTACAAAGGCACCCCTAAATGATCCATCCACAGCAGTGGCTTTGATTGCCTATGTAAGAAAAGGAAAGTTCCGACAGTTTTTACTCTGTGTGTGTGTGTGCGTGCGTGTGTGTGTGTGTGTGTGTTGTGTGTGTACATGCGCACGCACACGTATGCACATGCATGCGTGCGTGCGCTAAATGTTCTTTTAAATTTTCTTTGGGCATGTATGCATGTGTTCACATGTGGGTGGGTGCACCTGTGTATACTGGTATGTGCATGTGGAGGCCAGAGGTTGGCAATGGGTGTCTTCCTTGATCATATTCCACCTTAGAATGAAGCAGAGTTTCTTACCACTAAAACCTAGAGTGGGCTGGCTAGGCTAGCTCACCAGCATGTTCCAGGTAACCCTCGTGTCTGACGCATGGATTGCATGCAGGCTGTCAGGACGATCCTGCATGTATGCTGGTGCTGGGGACTAAGCTCTGGTCCTCATGTTACACAGGTAGCACTTTCTCCTCAAGTCATTGCCCGGCCCCTAAAATGGTGTCGTTAATTAAAGGTGGCAGCATATGGCAGTTCTTTTTTAATTCCCTCCATTTGGAAAAAATAAAAATCTGGTCATTTTCCCCCGGTTTTTTCCTTTCTGTTTTTATTTATGTTTAGTGTGTATATATATGGTATGGTGGGGGTGCAAGTATGGAGATCAAAGGTCAACTTTGCAGAGTCGGTTCTCTTCTATCTTTACTTGGGTTCTGGGGTCAAACTCAGGTCATCAGGCTTGTGTGGCAAGCGCCTTTACAGCTGAGCCATCTTGCAGGCCTTTTGATCTTGTACCAGTGCATGAAATCTAGTGTCACCTCCAGAGCTGGAGTGGCGACTGTGTTTAAAGGAAACGGGCAGAAAATAAATGAGCACAGATTTCAAAATGTATCAAAAGCAAAAGCCAGCTCAGAATCTCCGGCTGGTAGCACGGGCTTTTTACAAGCAGCAAAAAGCAAAATGCTAAGCACTTAAGGAGAAACAGCTCCAGGCCAGGCTGTGACAGCTGAAGAGAAACCTTGGTGGACTTTTTGTTGTTGTTATTGTTGTTTTGGTTTGGTTTTGTTTTTCCAGACAGGGTTTCAATGTTTAGCCCTGATTGTCCTGGAACTCACTCTGTAGACCAGGCTGGCCTCAAACTCAGTGATCCTCCTGCCTCTGCCTCCTAAATGCTGGGATTAAAGATGTGTGCCACCACTGTTTAATTGTGGACTTTTCTACCCACCTCTATAACATCCAATTTTGCTCATTGTGGAGAGATTACAATTTGCATTGGAGAAACTAGCCCTGTGTGAGTTCTAAGCCTCTAGCGGTTCTTTTGTTAATTACTGGTTAGTTAGCAGCACAGTACTGCCTCTGCCCTCTGCAGGTTGATTCACTAGAAGGAGCACATCACACCTCTCCTAGTTGGAGGGCAGCACTTGGGTAGCCAGAAGCTGTGCCTTCTCCAGCCATTCATAATTTGCACTCTTCTGGAACCCAGCCTTTTCCACCTTCCCCTGGCCCTCTCCACTCAACAGTAGGTACGTAGTTCAGCTCTCTACAGAGTTAGCAGGATGCCAAAAAGAGGGAAAGAAGCAAAACCTCCTGAAATTACTTTGAAAGCAGGAAATGGATGGAAACATTGTTCCTGGACACCCCCACCTTTTTGGCTGTGCCCCTAGAACCTCCATTCTGCTCCAACAGTTGGGCAAAGATATACTTTGAATTTCCACACAAAACACCTACTTTTGGAAGGAGATTAAACTCAGAGTGGGCAGGCCTGAGGGAAGGTTCTAGAAACAGCTCTCACAGTAGAAACGAGTGCTACCCCTCCTCAGGTGCCCGGTAATCAGCTACTTGTTAATAGAAATGTCAGGAAGATGGGGGTCAAACAGTTAAAATTTAAGCCAGCTCAGCCACCTTTGACTGTGAGACCTTGGGTACTTCTCTCCTCTCTGAGACACTTCACTCCACCCTTAGTCTTGCTCAGCAAACAGACTGCTGGTTCCCTCTCTACACACACACATCCTGCCAGAGGACACCTCCTACGCTCTCTAAAACCTCCTGTCCAACGTAATTCAGTACCATAGCCGCGAGCTGTATGCGGTTATTCAAGTGCAAATGGGTTGGATTGAGATGTAATAAAATTTAAAACTCAGCTCCTCATTCTCATTAGCCACATTTCAAGTGTTTACTAGTCACATGTGGCTTGTGGTGACCGTATTTGGACGGCAAAAACTTAGAACATTTCCTTCATTCTGAACAGTCTAGTAGACAGCACACAAAGCTTAAAAACAGCAATGGGGAGGGGCAAGACGGCTTTTGAACTCCGTAGCCACACCCCGTTCCCGTTAGCCAGGCTTAGGCTAACGTGCAGGAACATGTACAACAGTAGCGAGCCCCCTCTTCACACCCGCACATCCCCAGATAAAAGTTCTTGTCATCGGTTCTTTCTTCTGAATCCCGGAAGCATCTTCCTTTTCTCTCTACAACCTGGGAGGTGAGGCATTGGCTTTAAGGCCAATCTCCACCCCAGCAGAGCTCTCAGCCTTTCCCGTACTCTGCTTCCAGGGACCCTAACAACCTGTCTCCTGTGCTACCTGAAGACTTTACAGGTATGATCGTTTACAGCCATTCACAGCATTGCCCCAGACCCTCCCTGAGCACCTCACCTTTAGAATGTTTATGGGGTTGGGGGCAATACCTTGGGTCTAAAGGCAGAGACCCTAAGAATCTCTGACTCACACAACTCTCAGAACCTTCTACAGACTCACCCTTTCCACCTAAGCCCCATGAGGAGGATATTATCTGTCAGAAACTTGGGCCTGAGCCCCCAGGCTATAGAGAAGTCAGGGCCGCAGGCTCCAGAGCCTTGCCCCTGCTCACCACAGCTGGGCTAGGCCACTGCTCTCTGAACTGCTGCAAACAGCACTGGGACCCAGAGGCCCGTCAAGCACTAGGCTCCAAAATAGCAGTTGTATTCACATAAAAGCCTCTAATGAGAGAAAGATGCCATTTTTGGCCCCTTGCACACACTATGCAGACGCTGTCTGGCAGGCCAAGTGGGCCTCTACCGTTTGGCGGCCGGAGGGGGAGGAAGGGAAGGTGTGAGTCAGACTTTGGCCCCAGCCTCTAGGCCTGGACCGCCCTGTTAATTGCTTTAACAAATGCTGAGATGCTGGGCCACTTGGAGGCTGAGGGCCAGGGACTAGGGTAGAAAACTGCCCAGTTCCCATCAGCCACAACAGGGACACAGAAGGAGACTTCGGGATATATTCATCCCCCAACCTTGACTTGGTTGAGAGAAACCAGGGCTTTGGAGATTTCAGTCTCAGCAGGACCTCTGAGGAGGAAAGATGAATAATGTGAATAACGACCAAAACAAGCACCATCAGAGCCGAGCCTGTGATGAGTCTCTTCCTGGAAAGCTGCAGTAAGACAGTTCAATGATTGACAGGTAACCATCTGCTCTGGGGACCTGCAGCCCATGGCAGTGCGTGGAGGAAAGAGATATCTTCCCATCACTGACTCCTAACCATGTGGATGCAGGAGTCATTACCGCCGACCCACTGTGCCTTATCTAGAACATGGTTGTGCATCTAATACTTACTGCCTGCATAGAATGGTAAAGAAGATAGGCTGTGTCCATTCCTTCATGGAACTTCCAAATTAATCACAAGGGTATGAGAAACACATAGAGGAAGGAAGAGAAGAACAGAAATCAGGATGTGAAGATATGGAGGTAGCAGTTAAGGGACCAAGATCCGGAAAAAACAAGACAGCTATAAGCAGAGTGGTTGGAGGTCGCTCCTCTGAGGAGGGGGGCATGATGCAGAGACTGGAATGATGACAGAGGACAGGCACAAAAGGCAGTGAGTGGAAGCAGAGCCGGAGAGAGTGGCATTTGCCATAGACAAGAGGAAGCACATACCCAGCAGTCAGGCAAATAATGTGAATCAGGGTAAGTGTTAAGAGCCCAGGCTAGAAGGGACACTGGTTTGGGGACTCATAGCAGAAGGTAAGCTGATACATTCATGGCTTAGAGAAAGAACGCCCAGTAGACATCTACAGACATCCAGAGTAGATGGCCGCAGATATGAATAGACAGTCAGGGAGGCAATCACAACAGATGTTGAGTAGACAGAAGACTCAAGAGCTTGGAGGTCAAGGGAGAAGACTGTCTGGGGGTGTCTGTAAACATGAGTTAGCGCCAGTGTTTACAAGATAGTGCCTACATCCTGCTTTCTCTCCATCACCTCTTCTTCTTACTAGTATGGGTACTACTACCATCCCTGGCATATGAGAAAACTGGGGTTTACATTGGTCATAAACTTGCCTAACATTACCATGCTGTTAAGTAGTTGGAACAAGGGTTTTACATAGGGGAATACTGTGTCTAAAGTGGGAGCCTTCCTACTTGTGAGCCGTCTACAGGTATGACATAGGTGGACACAGGCAGACACCATGAGGGAAACCAAGCGGAGCCCAGAAAAAGAGAAACACGTTCCCTTGTAGGACTGAGATAAGAACCAGAAGGAATATTGTTCCAGTGCCAACCACACAATGCAGAGGCTCTGGACCAAGAAGTCAGGAGCAAATGCTCGCCCGGGACTCCGTCACTTATCCCTGAGTAACAGAGGGGGCTTCTGGGAGGGAGAATAGGAGTTGGACGACAGAAAGGTATTTTTCAGCTTAGGAACAACACAGAGGTCCTGCCCTTAGAAATCAAAGTAAAAAAATCAAGGCTCTTTACAAAGATCCTATAGAACACAGAAGACCATGAATGAAATGTTTAACTTAATTACTTCAGTGTTCCTTATGACTCTGGAAGGAAGCAATTATTGTTAGTCACAGCGCACAGAAGAGGACCTGAGACACAGAGAGTTTCAACAGCTTGTCCATAGCCAAACAACTATCAAGAGGGTCTCCAGCTCTGGGTGATTGCGCTCCAAAAAAAATGTAATGCCTAACCATGCTCCAGGCTGTCTGAACTGTGGTCTGGCCCTTGGTTGCTGGAGACTGGATACATACACAGACTGCTGAATCCCCACCCCTTGACTTGGACAACTATCCAAGGTCATCTGCAAAGTGGGTTAAAAAAAAAATCAAATCTAGCCCCAAGGATCATGATATTAAAATCAGTAATATAGGTCCAGAGATTTGGCTCAGTTATAAGCACTGACTGCCAGAGGACCAGATTCGATTCCCAGCTCCTACACAGCAGCTCACAACTGTCTGTAACTCCAGTTCCAGGAGATTTGACACTCTCACACAGACAAAACAGGCAAACACCATGAACATGAAATAAAACAAATAAAATCATTTATAAAAGGTTTTTAAAATCAGTAATATAAAATAAATAAAATCGTTTTATAAAAGATTTTTAAAATCAGTAATATAAAATAAATAAATCATTTTATAAAAGATTTTTAAAATCAGTAATATAAAGGGCTTATGATAGCACCTGGTATACTTCCAGAGTTATAGATTATATTCTTATTATTCCCAAAGACAAGCTTATATAAACTGTCATACACTATGTGGCTGAGACCTAACTAAAAAGGGAGCTAGTTACTTGCCCAAAGATTCAAAACTGGGGTTCAAAACACCATCTCCTTAGATCTGTGCCAGAATCTTACTCTTAACCTTGAACGTTACTGCAAGAGTTGGGATTTAAAGATGGGCCCTTCCTCAACCATTGCCGGGGATTGTTTCTGTTCCTCACAGAGTGGACTCAGACTCTGTGTCTTCAGGTCAAGAATAAGATAGGAAGGCTAAGGGAGGGTCTGCAGCCCCTTCCCCAGCTGTATGGAGACAGGGGCTAGCAGGTGTGAGAAGACAGAATGATCTCCCCAAATCAGCAGCTATAAACAGGCTAGCCGTCTCACATCCTATTGCCCTTCCCCCCTCAGCATCTGCCTCCACAAATACATAAACACATGAATCATGCAGAAGAGCTGGCAAGGCCACAGAAAAAAAGGCAGATACCAAGACCAAGGGAGGAAACCATGGCCCAATTCCAGACCCCACCAAGGTAGAGGGAGGAACTGGGGATACAGCTGTGTGGCAGCCAGAGACACAGTGGCTCCCCAGGTTCCAGTGACTTTAGGAGGAGGAAGCAGGTTAGCCAGGGAGGTGAAGCATGTTAAGGCTTAGAATTGCTTCTGTGAGAGAAGAGAAAGGCTAGGGTTCGGGGGCAACAGAGCCAGGACCAGTATTTCCACACATGGGCAATGTATTGAGTCCTCTTATATGGGGAGCCAGAAGATGAACTAAGTCTCCACGTGGCTTGGGGGCCAAGACTGAAACGGGAATATGCCATATACTCTGTATCTGTTCTCATCTCCCACCTGCCTGGAAGACATCCCATCGTATGAAATTGCTGGGACAATTCCTGAACATTCTCTAGTATGGCCTTCCCCCGCCCCCCAATCCCTGAGGGCAGCTATGTAGAGGGGAGGAGGCAATGAAAAGCCACCGGGGAAGCAGAGAGCCAGCTGTCAGGGTATGGAGCCAAGAGCACCACATTCTACACAGCCCTGGGCCCAGTTATCCAGGCCAACACCCCAGTGCTCACGTGGTTCTCGTTAGGCTCATTAGCCGCCAAATAGCAACAAGCAAACAGCACGGGACCAACTAATCACCAGACAACTCTTCCATGGGCAGCCCACTTCAAGCAGGGAAGGCCAGTTCTCCAAAGAGCTGCCAGCCTACAGCCTGGTCCAAAGGTAAGGAGACAGGTTTTAGGGAGTGGTACAGCATAATCAGGCTGGACAGAGAAATAATGGGGGTGTGGCTACCTTCACATCCCTCAGCAGCACCCGCTGACCTGAAGATGCGTGCGTGCTCCATCAGAGACAATCTGCCCTCACCCGATCTCAAGTTTCCAGTGCTGAAACTACAGTTTGGCGAAGAAGAATACTGCCAAATCACAAGTGAGTTAGGAGCAGCCTGCAGGCCTGGAGGGCTGAGTGTGGCCAGGCCTAGACCCCCTCAGGCATCTGGGTTTCAAGCCTACCCCTGTGAAGCTGCACAGTCCCAGTTAACCTCTACCAGCCAAAGGCTCCCTGCAAAGACTGAACTTCCTGGAGCATCCCAATTTTCTTCCTCCACCTTGAACTACAAACATCCCCAGAGTCCTCAGGGTGTTTTATCTCAAGTGTGGTCTTTGATCTTGCAACATCAGCAGCCCCAGGGAACTCGTGGAACCATAGTCCCAGCCTCACTTCAGATCTACTTATCAAATCTACAGTAGCATTCCCTGAAGATTTGTGGGGACATCCATTCCTGAGTTGCTTCTGGTAGTGAACTCTGAACTCTTCTTTGGGATGTTTAGCCACAATTACAGCCACCTGTGTTGCCTTAAAAAAAAAAAATTGGCAGCATCATGCCTTAGCCCATAGTCCCTGCCTTGCATAAAGCGACTGGGTCTCCCACTTCTCTGCCCAAGGGAGTAGCTTGAAGATGATTTGGTCTCAGGCTGTCCTCTAAGGAGGTGAGGGACCCTGAGCAAGTCACCACCTCTCCAAAGGTCATTTTATCATCTTTGAAAATATGAATGAAGGCTGGGGGCGTGGTTCCACTTACAGCATCTGTCTAACATAGCCCTATGTGTAAGACCCAGCACATTAATAATAATAACAATAATAACAATAACAATAATGAGGAGGAGGAGGAGGAGGAGGAAGAGGAGAAGGAGAAAGAAGAAGAAGAAGAAGAAGAAGAAGAAGAAGAAGAAGAAGAAGAAGAAGAAGAAATATTCTTTAATCAGTATACCTGGGAAGCTAAAGCAGAAGATCATGAGTTTGAAGATAGCTAAGGCTACGAAGTGAGATCTTATCTCAAAGAAAAAGGAAAAGAAAAGAAGAAATGAGGACACAGGTTCCTTCTCAACTTGACCTCTAGCCACGGAGGACCTGCACCCTGAGGGTCCCACTCCTCCAGGTGGCCTGAAAAGGCTGTGTAGGCAAGAAAGCTGCTGGGATTTCTGTCTGGAGGTCCTCAGAGCTATAGGTACAGATGGCGGAGGGGTTGGGACCATGCAACCTAAGGCAGAGTTCCAGGGCTTGCTCATTTTTATCCCACTCCTACACAACTCAACTACATCTCCATCTCAAGATGCACTGGGAAGGAGAGAAGGGCATCCAGCATGTTGGGAACACCACACATGTCACACCCCAGTACCTTTAGCTGTGAAGCTTTCACATGTAAAGGGACTGTGTGTATCCTTGATAGAAGAAGTGACAAGGCCAAGGCCTTACAGTAAGGCTTTGGCCTAATAGAGGCAATGGCAGCTATGGAGTTGGGGACGGGGAACAGTAGGGCAGAGGTCCTAGGAAGATGATGTAGACCCCAGAAGGAGGCCTGTGGAGCAAAGGAGAAAGGTTCCAGGAGTTCCCTGTGATGCCCATACCCTATACTGTCTGTTGGAAATGCCAGCCTCAGATATTGTTGAGAAGTAATGGGCCAGGAACACACCCCAGCATATGCAACACTCCATCCTTGGCCATATCTCCCAATCAAAGTCTTAGTTTCCTCAAAGGTGGAGGATAAGTAAATCCACAGGGAGAGCTTGGCTGTGATAATACTTGTGACAAGCCAGGCAAGGGTGGGCAATCGGAACACCCAACTCTTAGCTACAGCATCTCCAGGAAGCCACTGCTATCCCCAGTGCTCCCAGTGCTCCCAAGCAGTGTGATGCTCAGAAGACAGGATCAGACACCCGTTAGCAAGTGTAAGAAGCAGCCTTGAGTCAGATTGTCTGAGTTCTGCCATCACCTGACTCAGTTTCTTCATCCACCAAGTGGGAAGATTCTGCACACTCTGCATAAAGTGGGTACTGTATAGGTAGGTATTGCCTCTGACATTAATGCTGACATGGGTCATGGCTCTCCTACCCTTGGGTAAAGGATCAGCCTAGAGCCCATGACTCTTCCTGCCTCCATCCTTGGTCTTGACATAGCTAAGAGGATGTCTTTCTTTCCCCACACTTAAGGCAACTTGGCAGGCTTCAGAGTATCTGAGAGAAGGTTCTTCCAGGTACAGATTCAGAGCCTTACCAGATCATCCCAGTACCATGTCTGCCTGATATGCCAGGACTGTGGGCCAGGGGCCAGGGCAGAGGTGGATTCCCACAGCCCACAGTAAGAATGATGTTCCCAGAAGCATACTCTGCAGGCCAAAAACATGGGCACCAACACAGTGCGCCAGAAAAAGGAACTTCAAGAAGTTTACAAGACAAACAGGATCTGCTTAAAGAAATAGTTTCTTTTTGGAGACATCTTTAATCTCCTTCTCCTCTACTCTGGAGACCTTCTTGGAGGCAGAGGTCAAGGGAACATGTCTTCTCCGTGTCCTGGAGTCTTCATCCAGGTCTATCTCAGGAGCAAGAGGGGTGGATGGGACAAGAGGCACTCACGTTTGATACAGTGGTTGGTGCTATTTGATGTCGTCCATCCTGGCAGCACTGTCCCCCCAGACATTCTGTGGAGTCACGGGCAAGTACAGTAAGCTGGCTATGGGCTTGAGGATTGAGTGAAGACTCATTCTAGGGATGCCACCTGCTCCAGATGAGGACTATGGGTGATGAAGACCAAAGCTGAGTCTTCCCTAACATTTCCTATACCTCTGGGAAACTTGTCATCTTGCACAACAGAGGATAATGCTGCTCACGAGTGACCCTAGTGAGAAGGTGTCTATAGTCTACAGGAAGTCAATAAGGGCATGGTGATGGTGGTACAACTGAGGGTCTGGCCGCCTACACTATGTATTGACCTCATCTCAAAGAGTAAACCACGCCCACACGACAACAAGAGAGAAATGCTAGAGAGAGACTAGGAGAAAGAGATGTAGAGCACGTACAGAAAGCTCACATACAGGCAGAGCAGGGGACACGAGAGAGAGAGTCAGACAGACAGAATTTGCATGCACCATAGACATGCAACGCACACACACACACACAAGGAAAGAAGAGAGAGAGACAGAACAGACAGACAGACAGACATGCATGCACATAGACATGCACCGCACACACAGAGAGAAGAGAGAGAGAGAGGAGGGAGAGAAGAGAGACAGACAACAGACAGACAGACAGACATGCATGCACATAGACATGCCCGCACACACACAGAGAGGGGGGGAGAGAGAGAGAGAGAGAGACGGGAGAGAGAGAGAGACACACAGACAGACATGCATGCACATAGACATGCACGCACACAACACAGAGAGAGAGAGAGAGACAGACAGACATGATGCACATAAACATGCACACACACAGAGAGAGAGAGAGAGAGAGAGAGAGAGAGAGAGAGAGAGAGAGAGAGAGAGAGAGAACAGGGACAAGAGGAAGTAGTAAGCAAGTTCATAGAGGTTCAGTCATTTGCCAAAGCCACATAACCATTGAGTACCAGAGCCTGATTCCAAAAAAAATCTAGGTTGGCAGGCTAGTGGGTACCTCAGTGAGCGAGAGAGCCTGGAGGCCCTGGGTTCTATCCAGAACACCAAAAACAAAACAAAAAACGCTGAGCTGACTGAACTCTCAGCCAGACCCCAAGTCTACAGTGCCTCTCACCAAAACCCACACATCGTGCTCCTTGCCTGCAGATGCTGACAACTGCAGAGACGTTACATATAAATATAGTCTTAGGGATATATATGTGTGTCACCTTCCCACAAATTCAGACCAGGAGGTAGACTCGGGCAGGACCATATGTAGTCAGACTGAGGACTAAGCGGGACACTGAAGAAACAGGGCTCTTAGGTCACTGTTCAAGAAAGGCTCCCACGGTGACAATGATATGAAGAGGGGACATAGCTAAGCACCTCTGCCTGGCAAGCACTCTTTTCACTTGGGAAGGCCAATGGAATGTAATTTATAGGTGGATGCACCTGGCCCTGACACCTTCATGAGACCTTAGCTTTTGGTCTTGATGGGACACTCACTCCACCTGCCCAGATGTCCTTAGATGTCTGGTGAGAGCCATCAGCACCAAAAGGTTTTCCAACCCAAGTTTTCCACCTGTACACCCCAACAACCAGACAAAGGAAACTCCCAAGAAGGAGTATACTGGAGAAGACCTCGTGGGTCCAGACAGGCAAGGCTGGCTCTGCCTTCCTGGGCCCAGTCACAAGGAACAGAAACAAAACTCGGGTGAGTGGGAGAGGTGGGGTGGGGCAGAGGCTGGAGTGGGTGGCCATTCCTGGGATCCTTGGGGCCAAGATGACAAGCATCTGGTGCTGCTTAGGAGATTGTTTGACATTTGAGTGGACCCCAAAGCTTGTGCGGTTGTGGGAGTCATAAGAAGAATTCAAAATAAATTCCTAAAGCCTGCAAAGGCTGAGGCCCACTCCTGGCTCTTGGTCCCAACCTTATGAGGGCATGGCCTCCCAGGGAGCTTTCAGAATGTCCCTGTGGCCAAGAGCTCTGTCTTGCTGGTCAGCTCCAGTACCATCCTGATTTCCTAATGTTCTCTTCCCAGTGGAGGCCCAAGTCACTGGGCTCCAGGGAGAGAGCTGCCCCCCAGGCCTATACACTCAGGTAGAAGAGAAAAGCAGTCCAGTTATTTGGAAGTCACTACCCATTGTGTTAGTGACCAGGCCTCTTTGTGAGAAAACAGGCTGCACGCCCTGGGAGTTTTCTGAGAAGCAGTGCCTGTGGGAACTTAGCACAGACCCAGGAGCCTACTTGGGTGGGAAACCATACCATAAGTTGTGCTCAAATGGGCTCCCCTACCCCCAGCCACCCATCAACCTAAATACCCTCGGGAGGGCTTTGGATGGTCAGCAGCCAGGTCTGCCCTGACTGCCTATAGAGGAGTCCTAAGGGATGTCAGGGTCAGAGCAGAAACTGGCTCCAGTATCAAAGGCTGCCAGTAGACACGGCAGGATGGGGCTGGAGGGGTACTTAAAAGAGACTCGGATACTCAATGGACATCTCTGACGCTATTACAGGCCCAGCCAGGAGAGCAACTGGGAGATGACATAATCCTAGACTTCCATATTGACATGATCTCCTTTGTGGAAAGCTCTTTGACGGTGTCTGACCCCCCCCACATTAGGCGCGCCGCGCGCACACACACATACACACACACACACACACACACAACACACACACACACACACACACCATTTAGTAGTGGTAGCTCATGCCACTGGGTCTACCTCTGTCTTGGGTATCTCAATATTCTTTCCTTTTTCTCTTTGCCTCTGTAGGCTAACACAGTGCCACAAAGCACGGTATATATTTTAATATGGTTTCTCCATATTTTGTGCACAGGGCACGAGGTTCAGCTTCCAAGACAATGGGTGGTGCCTGACCAGAACTGAAAAACGACTTTTTAAATTTCAAAATGTCTTACATTTCCTTTCTCTTCTTGAACTACTTTTAACTAGTAATAATGACGTGAAGTTTCCTTTTAATTATGGATTTATTTATGCAGAAGAATGAGTCAGGCTTTGTCGTAATGATACAAAAATGTAATTCATCCAAACATCCAGAAACAGGAGGATGGATAAATAAACTGTGGGATATTTAGACAAAGGAACAATATACGCCAGTTAAAATGAATAAACTTGACTTGTATATTGTCATAGTTAAATCTCAGATTCCTAATAAGGAAGGAAAAACATGGTAGGGGAATACAATATGCTACCTCTTGTCTAAGTTTAAGATATATAAGGCAACATTGTATATTTTATGGATATTTGCATCTGTTGCAATAGCATAAAATACACATTGGAAATATCTAAATCCAAGTGATGGTTAACAAGGGAAAAAGGAGGCAAATTTATAGAAGAAATCTCAACTCTAGTCTTATTGCAACTTTGATATGCCATGTTGGGTTGGTACGCCCGGGAAGCCTGCTCTTTTCTGAAAGAAAAAGAGGAGGATCTGGGGTTGGAGGGTCTGACGGAGGAAGAGGAAGGGGAAATTTCAGCTGGGATGTAGTAGATGAGAGAAGAAAAACACGAAAGTAATCTAACGTGTGAGCTCTGCTGTTCCAATGCCTTTTAGTATTCATGCAAAATTTCACAATTTACATCAAAAGATACGACATGGAATCCTGTTACTGAAATAATGTATTGATAAAGAAAAAAAGCTGGCAAGGTGGCTCTTGGATAAAAGCACTGGCCAAGCCTTCCAGCCTGAGTTCAATCCCAGGAACCCCTTGGTGGAAGGAGAGAAGACAGGAGAAATTAAGAAAATATTAAGGTGGTTCAGAAACACTGAGTACTGGAAAACAGTAAGTCCCCTGTAGACTATAGTACATAGCTGCGCTGCTCACCCTTGGACCTCAGACATTTAGCACAATGCCTGGCGCATATATATATTTTTTAATCTCCAGTACATTACATTCCATAAGAAAAGGGTTTTTGTTTCTTTTGGTTTTGTTGTTGCTGTTGTCTTTGTTTTTCCAGACAGGGTTTCTCTGTGTAGCCCTGGGTGTCCTAGAACTTGCTCTGTAGACATGGCTACTCTAAAACTCAGAGATCTGCCTGCCTCTGCTTCAGAATGATGAGCTTAAAGGCGTGCTCTACTACCACCTGACAGTTTGTCATTTTGTCTACTGCTATATCCCCAGAGTTTCCAGAATAGTGTATATTAAAGGAGTTCCACTAAAACAACACAACACCACACGCGTCACACACACACACACACACAACACACACACACACCAAAAAAAAAAAAAAAACCAACAACAACAACCAAAAACTCTCAATTAGAACAGTGTGTTCTGTATTCCACCAGCAGATGGCACTTGGTCCCTAACTCTGACCTGCATGTACACGATGGCCAGAATGGACCTGGATCGAGGAAGTTAAGGAATAATTTTGTCACTTGGGCCTCTTCCCAAGAGATGAATGGGATGCCAGAAGAACTCAATATCTGTCTACCAAAGCTTCAGGAGACAAAACTGAGGATCCAACTCCAGCATACAGATGCATACAGCATAGGTATGCATCTGTGTACATAGCAGGTGTCCACAACTTACATATCTGGTCACTGCTCTCAGCTTTGTCCTGGTGACAGTCTGCTTTACTTCACTTTACGACTTCTGACACACACACCTTCCAACACACACACACACACACACACACACACACACACACACATAACATGCACAGCAGCACAAACCTGCAGCATAACCACTGACATGACAGCTAGACTTCATCTGAGCCTCAGTCCCTGGCTCCCGTATATTGTTCCTGGGCAAACGCTTATGGTGAAAAGCCCTAGTTACAGAGCCAATGTTAAGCCTGCATGACAGCCTCATCTCCAGGTATCACTCTGGCCATCTCCTTCCTCATCTACGCTCAAGGGCCCCAGGTACAGTGTCTCCTCCCTGATCCTCTCCACTACGTTGTACTGCTATGTTGTACTGCTACGTTGCCCTTAACAGAACATGTCCCTGCTTTCAAAACATTCACCACACATACTGTTCATGCCTCCAACTTGATTTTAAGAAATTGACTTGCCCTCCAGCAGGATCTGTATTCTGTGAGTCTCCAAGCTCTCTCCCATGCTCAGCACATGTAATCATGCAGTTGCCTGCACAAGTCAGGATAGAGGGGAAAGCTGAAACAGGGCAGGTGTCCCATTAACTCTCCTTGAATGGTCCTATGCTGGAGCCTTGGCGGCAGGCAGCTCTATGCCCTGCAGACTTTTAGGCTAGGCCTCCGAAGGTTAGACTCAGAGAAGGCCAGCTACGTGCAGGCACTGATCTGCTGGGAACACGGAAGCAAATAAAACCCTGCTGAAGTAGAACTTGTATAAGTCTGAGCACATATGCAGAAATAGAAATATGTCGGGGGGGGATAAATGCTATAAAAAAGCATAAAGCAGGGTGAGGGAGGGGAAGGGATGAGACACGGTGAATTCTACAGAAGACCACTGCAGCCGAGAGAAGAGTATGTGTGCAGAGCAGGAGGCGGAAGATCCTCTGTAGTGCAACTAGGTGTACAAGCACCGTGACTGCTACCTGGGACTATAACGGACAGGTAAACCAGGCTCAGGCAAAGGGCTGCCAAAGCCCCTCCTAAACTAACCAATGGCGCCCTGCCTAGTCCATCATAACCAGACTCCTGTACCCTCACTCCAGTGACACCTGGTCCCCAACTCATTAAATTCTGGGCAGGGGTTGTTGGGGCGGGGAGGGGGCCTCCTGTCGGTAATAGAGTCCAGGGCCAGCAATGAGTGGTGCAAAATAATACATTGAAGAGTTGGAGCGAGGCGTGGCCTTTCCAAATGTACAAACAACTCTGACATATAGACTTACTGGCACACACAGACCCTGTCCCTTGCACAGCGTCTGGGCAGCCTTCCCTCCACAGAGCCCCTAAACCCGTGCCTAAGCCCTCTGCGTGTCCCAGCAGACCTGAGCCCGGACCATACACTTGTCTCGCGCGCCTGCTTCCTGTCAGCCCCTTCCAGGAGATGCGTCTGTCTTCGCGCCCTGGTGTCCTCACTCCCCGCCCAGATTCTCCACCTACTGGCGCCCCGAGCCAGTTTAACCTTCTCTGGGCCTCAAGAGCCCAGGGCGCCCACCCAGCAACTGCGAGCGCTCGTTAGCTCAGCACAGAATGAGTTAGAAACGCACAAGCGCTTAACGTCGGGGTTCCCGGGAACTGGTGTCCAAGGGAAAGGATAATAGATCTATTTTCCCCAAAAAATAACTTTTTGAAAGCTGATTCAGAGCCCCAGTTTCGGAACCTCGGAGCAGTTTCTCTACATAACTGAGGACGAAGGGACAGGAGTCTCCTCTGTCCTGCACCCCACTGAAAGCATGACCGTCCGGGATCTCCGCATCCCCTGCCCCCCTCCCCCATTCCCTTTCCAATGCTCACCCGGTGAGTCGCCCTCTCCGTGCAGCCGCGGGTCGCTGAGGGGTGCCAGGCGCACGACAGAAGATGCAGCCCGGGCTGCTGGCTGCTGCTGGCCCCGGGGATTGCTCCTCCGAGTCTGGACAGGTGGCTGGACTCGACGCAGCTGCTGGGCTCGGGACGGCCTCCTGGCCTCGGCCTCTGCGAGCCTCCCAGGGCTCCCCTGGCCCGGCTGGTTCCACTCAGAGGGCGACAAGCCGGGGACCGGCGCGTCAGGCTCTCGGAACAGACTATACACCTTGGCTGCAGCCGCTGCGGGATGGCTGCCCACGGGGCGCCACAACCGATTCGCATCCCTGCTAGCTGGTTCGTATCTCCCTACGGAATCCCTTTGGGCATGACTTGTCCCCATCAAGAGAGCCAGGCAAGTGGCAGGAAGCCCCTCCAACGCGTCTGTTGGATGCGTCCGGAGCAGCGGGCGGTGGTCGGCGCCCTCACGGCGCCAGAGTGGCTGTAGAGCTGTGGGCACTGGAGACCTCGCGGGGAGGTGCTCTCCATCGTTTGCTCCACCGACCGGTCTGGCGGCTTACCCCTTCCCGTCTAGGGGACCTCTGAAACAGCCGTCTGGGGGTCCAAGGGTTCCCAGCAAGGACTGTATGGCGTGGGCAGTCCGGGCTGCGCACCCAGCCACCGCACCTTCGCGCTCGCACTGACGCCGTCTGAAGGGGAACCAGAGGGTTTTATTTTTGGAAACCGCCCCCCTGCTTTTTCGTCTCTTTTATCCACGCCATGCCCCCTCCTTGGAGGGACAGCTCGGCCCCTTATTACGGGAGACAAGAATTCCAGCAACACCCTCTTTGGCACCGAGAAGCGAGCGGGCGGCGAGGGGATTAACCCGTGAGGAGCTGCGGGCGACGCAGGGCAGACCCGGGGACTGGAAAGACAGATGACGTCTGCCTGGACAAGCTCACCTGAGCCGCCCTTCTCCGGTCCTGAGCAAGCTCAAGTTGTCCACCTGTCCTAGATGTATTTACTGCTCCTGACCTCACGGACTCAGATGACCAAGACTGCTTCTCAGGCCTGAAGGAAGCTGGGGAAGGTAATGGGGACCAAGCCTGAGGCATGCGCGCCTTCTCATCGCTTCCTCCTCTGACCGCTGGAGGCGCTAGTCGAGAATGCAGGTGTCCCTGGGGCAACCCCCTGGAGCCCGTTGCCTATGGGAAAGGGCAACTTGGGGCGCGCGCCCCCTAGTGGAGCTGGTCGCACCCTTGGCTAACATGTTTTGTAGTGACACACTCTGCCAGCCGGCTTAGCACCTAGATCTTAATCTGCTTCTTGTGGCGCCAAGCCTTGGACTGGGCTTATGGTGATGGTGGCTGCCCGCTGGAAGAGGTGCTCTCTTTTCACAAAGGTAGACATGGAGCCTCTTGAATAAAGTGGCTAACGGAGAGCGTTGCTAAAGATGGTGGCCTTTGGCCCATAGTCCACTCTCTGGACTCCTTTCACAGCCCCTCATTCATTGAAGGATTTCCCCAGGGAGACTGCATGAGCCTTTGATCGGTCCCTGCTGGGCGGGGTTCTCACATCTTCTTGTATTGACAAGGGACAGGGACATTGGTTGTCTCCCACTTGAGTTTACCTTCTTCCCCATGTCCCCTGCCCCAAAGCCTAAAGGCCTAGGCATATATGGTTTTCCTGGAAGCATTTTCACAGCCTACTGCCTCCTAAGGAGACAGGATGAAAGAGCCAGTAAAAGGCACCAATTACAATTTCCCATACCAGTATCTCCCCTCCCAGAAACCTAAGTAATACCTAATTGAAGAAGAAAGCCTCAGTACTTGGCATTGGCCTACGGAATCCTCCCCATCAGCTGCTTCTCTGGCCGTCGACTCTTGCTCGGTATTCACTGGGTACTCTCAGTGGGTACTCTGCTCAGCAAACGTTTGATCCACTGCGATGCAGTTTGACCTCTCCACGTGGAGTGTGCATTTCCAAGAGGTCTTCAGGACCGCCTCTTCATTTCACCTCATGGAGCAAACATCAGCCTAGAGTGGCCATGTGTACTGTTCATCTTCGTGTTCCCACTTACAAGGACAATCATTTCTTGGGGCTTTGTTGTTGGTTTGGTTTGTGTTGCTATTGTTTTGTTTGATTTTGGTTTTGGTTTTTTCAAGGCAGTGTTTCTCTGTGTAGCCCTGGCTATCCCCCCTGTAAACCAGGCTGCCTTCAACTCAGAGATTTGCCTGCCGTGGAGTGCTAGGATTAAAGGCACATGCCCCACCTCCCAGTTCTTCCCTACTCTTTTAGAAACATACTGTAAAGATTACTTTCAGTTATGTGTAAATGGGTGTGTTCTACATATGAGTATGTGTTGCATGAATGCAGAGACCTTTGGAACCCAGTGGTACAGATCCCCTGGAGCCTGACTGACAGATGGGTGTGAGTCACCTGAGGTGTCTGGGAACTGAACGAGGGTCCTTTGGAAGAGCAAGTACTCTTCACCACCAAGCCTCTTTCCAGCTCCATTTCTCTCTACTTACTACATGTCAAGCATAGTCCTTAGCTTTCCTATTTCTACCAGATACAAGAACAACAGCCTTTGTAACTAAGATCAACTTGAGACGCTAAAGAGCCCACTCCTGTTCAGGTGAAAGCTCATTCCATTCGATCAAAATCATATCTAACTTAATCCTCTTCCTCTCACCCACTATATCCTCATCAAAAAGCTGCAGGCCCTATGGTGGGGAAAGTGGGGTGGGTGGGATCTGCTCTTCAGACTCGTCTTTCACACGGTGGCTCTCCAGAAGGTGTCAGAGAAGGAGTAGCAAAGTCTTATTTAGCTGATGCCCACGCATTGGTCAGCTCTTTCATAGGCATGTGTGGGTTCTTTGGTGTGTGTGTGTGTGTGTGTGTATGTGTGTTCCATCCCGCACCATCATAGCAAAGTCATCTTTGTCCAACCTCTTGACAACCCTGCATCCCTTGCCCCAAGAGACATTCCAGTCTGTGCCAGCCCAGGCAGTGGTAAGGTGGCTATTTACTTCCCTACCATTAGACTGTTCTAGCAAAGCTCGACAGTCACGGTTCTCCATCAGGAAGTGCATGTGAGTCTCTTTGTATATATGATTGCTCGCTTTCTAAAGATGCGTTGTTGGGTTCTGCCAAGAACTTTCTTACTGTGCCTTGGCACCTGGGGTGGGGTTGGGGGTGGGTGGGATCTGAAATAGCCAGTGATTGCCCAAGCACCAAAGGAAGGACAGCTGTCATAGCATCTTCTCTTCTGGCCGATGACAGTGTGCACTAGGAGTGCCCTCAGGCTCAGGGAAACCTCAGCCCTGTCTACTAAGGTGACCAGTGTGTTCTTGCCCCAGTGACTAACTCCATCCTTGTTACCTGTGGGCAGGAACCAAGGTAGTTTGTAAAAACCTGTTCTACTTAACTGTGTCTTATACTTCTCTTCAGAATGCCCTGTTGTTCTAGGCTCTGGCACTTGAGCAGACATTGTATGTCTGTACAAGTGCGCGAGTATGTGCGTGCGTGCATGCGTGCGTGTGTGCATGCGTGCACGTGTGTGTACATGTTCATGTGGGGTGCACATATTTGTGGTAGTCTGAGGTCACCCTTGAGTGTTATTCCTCAGTGGCTGTCCATCATGTTTTTTGAAACAAGATCACTAGCCTGGGGCTTACTGATTCCACTAGACTAGCTGTCTAAGAAGCCCTGGAGATTTCTCTGTCTCTGCCTTCCCAGTGCTGGGATTAGCAGGCACATGCTTTCATGCCTTGTTTTTCTGCTCTTTTTTTCTTTCTTTTCGATTTGTTTTTCTGGTTTTTATTTTAACCTGTGTTCTGGGGACCAAACCTAGGTCCTCATGTTTGCAGGCAGGCACTTCACCAGCTGAGCCATCTCCTCAGCCCAGCTTCAGCAGACATGAAACACAGGGAGAGTCCCCCTCAACAATCTAGAAAATTACTCATTGGTCTGACTTCCCTAGCAACTGTATCTCTAACTGAGCTGACACGTTGTTCACTGTTTTCCCCAGAACATACAACAGGGCTAGAATCTGGTGATCAGTCAAGAGACACCTGGATGGTGGCTCTGGCATGAATAACAGAGTGCCCCACCAAGCAGGCAGGACTGGCATTACTAACCCATTTGAAGAGAGGAAAACTTGAGCTCTGGGTGCCCACTCCTGGTCCAAACTCTCATGCTTGCTGTCCTTGTGGATGAATGTCACCTCTGTCCCCAGAATGCTTTGTTCCCTCCCTTTACAGTGAAGCAAGCTCCAGCCCATGTTGACTCTCCTGGCTGGAATGGGTGCCCATCTCCGCAGCCCAGACCCTCCTGTTCTACCTGCCCTGTGCCTTCAGGGACCCTCCTCTCCATCCCCCAATGCTCACCTCACATCCCCAAGAGCTTCTCAAGGCCAGAAACCTTGGCGTCATCTTGTCCTGAGCTATTTTTTCCTCCTGTGTGTCCAAGTCATTATTACTGCTCTGTCTCCCCGGCCTGCATTTCTGGAAGTCTGCCGCCCATTCAGCCTCTCACTGTTTACCTCAGCCAAAAGCCTCAGCAGACACGCTTCCCTCGCCACCCGGCACCCCTCCCACTCCTCAGTGAGTACAAGTGGTCCTTGGAAATCCCCGCCCTGTTCTCCTGGGCCCACAGCCCCGATAATCTACTCCAAAGCTTGGCATCTGCTACCTTTCTGAGCACCGTCCTCCTGTCCCATCACGTGCCTACTCCCCCTGCCCCGCCCCCAACACACACACAACACAACTTTGGGACCTCGTGGCACTAGCTTTTCAAAGCCCCTTCTCCCATGAACACTTGAGTCCTGATAGGTTTTTACTTCATTTTGCCGTTTGAAGCTGCCAAAATTAATGGCACTTAGTAGGGCTCAGGCACTGTGTGAATCGTGCTCGGCAAATGACTCGTGTACCAGGCCTATAGGGGAGTATTTCTCAACCTGTGGGACGGGCCCCCCAACCATTAGAAAGTACAGAGATATTCATTATGATTTGTAACAATAGAAAAATTACACTTACAAAGTAGCCGTGAAAATAATTTTATAGTGTGTTTTGTCGGGGGAGTTCATGGGGGAGTTATCACAACATAAAGAACTGTATTAAAGGGTCACAGCATTAGGAAAGTTGAGAACCACTGCAGTAGGGAATCATGATTTCCACAAACACAAAGAAGAACACTGGAGTCTGGGAACAGCTTCTGGTGTACCCAGGACCACACAACACGAAACAATAAATAACAGATACAAGATTCAAACCTGGCTCACCTAAGCCTAAGCTTTTAAGACAACACCAACCTGCCTCAACCTAGAGCTCTCATCACAACTAAGGGGACCCTCCCGCCTACCCCACTGTTGTGACCACTAACGATCTCAGTGCCCAGTCTCAAGTGCCTCCCTCATGCCTGCCAGCTCACAACTTCATACCCTGAAGAACTGGGATGATCGAAACATCCTGCTCCCCTGAACCCTGTCTGCCCAGTTGGACAAGGGGTTAACTGTTCCCAGCATGGCCCCTGACTCACCATGTGTCATTTCCCTGTCATTGATGAGACAGGGGAATGCTGTTAAGCCCACTCACACATCTGTGGAATCTGGAGAGGGAAAGTCTCTTTGGAAAGCCCTGAAGAGTTTCTTCTAAGGGTCAATATATTGGTCAGGGCACTTATCCACCAAGGGGATGGCAGTCTGCTGGACACACTGGGCAACCTAATGACTTTCCCATGTCTTGCTGGAATGGTGCTGGCAGCCGGAGAGCTACCAGAACCTGAACTAATTTGGTAAATAAGGACCAAAAACAAGGACCGCATTTCTGCTTCCTTTGTTGAGACCCAGACTCCCCACAGAATTCCAAAGATTTTTCTTCCTTGGAAGTCACTGGACCTCCAGCCCTGAATTCCTCTCCCCAGGAGAGCTTGTTCCCCTGCTCAGAACAAATAACATATTTCCTGGTTAATTGGAAGTCAGGACGGCTTGAAGAAGGATGATTGGACCCCCAGTCTTCCAGCGAGATCCGCGCAGTGTCCTCAGACATTGGGCAGCTGGGTTTCCTGTATCATTTTAAAGATGGAGGGTGACCAGGTGTCTCTTCTCTGTGATGTCTTCTCTGCCCACAGAGGTAGGTTACCGGGACCATTCTGACTCAACTATCACCACTTGGCATCCCCCAAATTCACAAACACTGGGGCTGATCTGTGGATGCCTCTCCCACCCAGGAGCATAGCATGCTGGCTTAGTGATATGGGCCATTGCATGAATGCCGATGCAGAGATCAAGTAATCTGATGTTGTAGAATGTTCTGGAAGGGCTGTCTTCTGTAAATGGAGCTCAGTTCAGAGCTTCCCTTGGCTGCTATTTTCTCACTGGAAATTGGAGATAATGATGCCTTTTCCTGCTCTTCTCTCCTTCAGAGAAAATGATGCTCTGTCATGGGAGGGGACCGATGACTGCTTCTCCCTGTGGTATTTAAAAAGTGCCAGGCTCTGTGCTAGGTGACTCACACTCGTTTTCTTACCCGATTTTAACAATAATCCTGTGAAGGAAGTGTTATGTTTTACCATGTAGTAGGTGAAGAAGTGAAGGCCCAGGGAGGTGAAATGACGTATCCATAGTCACAGCTAGAAGCAGCTACTTTGAGACTCTCTCCTGGTTTATCGAGCCAGACATTGAAGCCACACTAGGTTCCAAGGGCAGGGAGACCACCTCCAGCCACGATCCTCGGGGTGATGGAGGGACTCAGCATTTGTGGTACAGTAAGGATACTGATGGTCATAGTTGTTAGTCCCAAGCAAGACCCCTGTCATCCCTGTTGATCAGCTAGGGGTCCACTTTGTGTCCAAGCAGACCAAAGCCAACATGGTGAGCTTCAGAGACCCTGATGCCCCTCACCAAGGAGAAGGAAGGAGGTACATTCAACCTCCTGTGAGTGTTTGCCATCACTGGCCCAGGCTCATCTTGACCTCAGATTTTCTCTTTGCGGAAAGAAACAAAGATTCAAAGGAATGGCTGTGTAGCCACAGGCAGGCAATCTCCAGGTCACAAACTCTCAGGAGTAAAGTATCTTGCTCAAGGTTGCACAGAGAGGAGCCCTAGCCAGGATTCATCTAAAAAGTCTGAGTGGCTCCAAAGTCCATAGTTTCTCCACCATAGCACACTGTGCTCTCTCCAGGGTATCCTGCAGAGATGTGAAAAGGGTCGCCCTTCAACATAACTGACTCCACTCTGACCACTTCATTCCCTGGCTCTGGCCTAAGGATGAACTGGTCTAAAGTGTCTATGTATGCAGTACCAAGCCGAGATGTCATTTCCAACGTACTTGCATATATTCATTCAGTCTCTAACTAGAGCAGATTTTCTAGAACTCCTGGGATCTGGAGCACAACAATGTCCTCCTCCTCCTCCTCCTCCTCCTCCTCCTCCTCCTCCTCCTCCTCCTCTCTCCTCCTCCTTCTTCTTCTTCCTCCTCTTCTTCCTCCTCCTATTCCTCCTCTTTTCCTCCTCCTCCTCCTCTCCCTCCTCTTCCTCCTCTTCTTCTTCCTCCTCCTATTCCTCCTCTTCCTCTTCATTCTCCTTCTTCTGTTTGTTTATTTATTGTTTTGTTTTTGAGACAGGGTCTCATTGTATTCCTGACTGGTCTGGGACTCATTATATAGACCAGACTGGCCTCGAACTTACAGAGCTCTACTGGCCTCTGCCTCTTGAGTGCTAGGATTAAGCGTGTGCACCACCACACCCCACTGAAGTATTATTTCTTAGGCAGAGGCTCCAAGCCTGAATCACATGGGCATCTGGAAGTTCCCCTTTTCATCCATCCTGTAAGACCACAGGGAGTTATGTGTTCCCCGGGGTGAGGTTGGATGGGTGATTCTAAATCTCCAGGAAGAGAATTCTAAGGTCTGGGGAAGGGGGGCGGACCTATGCAGGCTTCTGGGGTGGCTGTGCAGGACACTGAGGACAAGACAGAGAGGGAGCAGCTATCCTTGGCTGTCATTGAAGGTCCTCAGCCGGTTCACATCTTGGCATCCTGCTGGGACAGTGACACCCTCACACCATGAGGGATGAGGGTTGTAGGGACAGAAAAGGGGGCAGCTCTGGGCTCTTTCCTGTAGAGACTGACTCACAGTCCATTCTTTTCTTCTGGTACAGAGAAGATGCTGTCTGCTCCCATCCGATGAGACACAGGTCAAGAGTGTGTGACATTCATAACATTTGCTCTGTCTCTAGAGCCTCAAGTCCTTAGGGATAGACCTGGACCCTGAAAGTCCTCAGGAAAGATCACAGACACCGGGCTAAGGGGGAGGGGAGAGGTGCAGCCAGAGTCCACTGGCCCAGCCAGTCCCCGTGATTCATTCCCTGTTTCTGTCCACTCTGGTCTGAACGCCTTAGCCAAGGGGCCTTGAGGAGGTTGTAACATAGGCTGGCCCCTTGCCCATCTGGGCTCAGCAGACAAAAATTAAAGATCTCACCCCTCAGGAACTCACACAGACAGCGGAGGCATGTTCAGTGCGCTGCCTAAGAGACCAGACTTGAGGCCAGATAATGCTGGTTGCCAAGGAGGAGGGAAAAGTCTTTGGCTCCACCCTCTTTTCTGCACCCCCTCAAGTCTAGCCCTGGAGCCACAAGGACTGTTCACCCTCTTGTCATTTTCCCTAAGGTCTGGGTCTGAAGATTGCAATGCCAACCAGTGTTTCCTCAGGTTCCCCCTTCCCAACCCTCCCCACCTCTGCCTGAAGACAATAGGCCACGTCGTCCAAGAGAAATGGACTTGCTCTCCATACATTTCTGGACTCCAGTTCTGATTATGTCACTCTCGTTGCTCAACAGCCGTCAGTGGCTCCCCAGTAATTTATTAATCAAGCCCAATCCTTTTACTGGGGCTGGCACACAGCTTGTCTCACATCAGACCCTTCTCGATTTATGCTGAAAACCCAGCACGTCCACTTACTCAGAATCTCCTCCTCACTTCTCACCCCTGTGCTCTTGCTACCTCCAGCAAACCTCTCTGTCTTCAGTGTTCTTCACTCTCCTATCTGTCCAGTCCACAGCCGTTGACCCTGGAGGAGTACTAGAAGAACATGGAGCACCACCATTGACCAATCTCACGGCCTGAGCTAAGTGACGCTTTGAGCCAGCTATTTCTCACCAATAAATGAGAGGCTAAGTGAATGTTTTTCCATACACAGCTCCTAGAAAAATCAACTTATATTGCCAGTGATACAACCCAGACCACAAGGGACTGGGCCAGGTGTGAGCCACCATCCTGAAAGCAGTCTCTTCATTGACTGTTGACCCAAGACATCTAGGGTAGGAAACAAATACAGATTTCGTGGGATGGATCATACTTTCACTGAGAATTTGACTTAGGAATCAATTCTTCGAAAATCCAAACCTGGAATTCCAATAGAGCAGGCAAGTGTCTATACTTCAGAGCTCATATCCAATGAGGGTCATTTAGTCAGAGAAGTATAATGACTGGCTAGTTAGTAACACAGTGAAGGCTGGAGCTTGGGTCTCCAGGCTTGGGTTTGGTCTATATTAGTTGGCTTTTGCTGTAAGCTCAGAAGGTACACAGCTCTGGGCTGATGCTCTGAAGACTAAAAGCCACCACACTCTCATGCTAGCCATGGATAAGACACTTGGTGGCTTTGGAGCAAAGGCTCTTCCATTCCAGACAGTTCAGGCCAAAGTCAGATGGTTACAGGAAGCAAAGATCCTGGGTCTAATTCTGCATCTGCCACTAATGGGACTCCCTTCCCTTCCCTTCCCCCTCCCCGGGTCTCAGATCTTTATGTATATACAAATTCAAATCCCTGTCAACACTAAAACTTTGATTTGAGGAGCAGACAGACAAAGGGTATGGAGCCAAGAACTGTAAGGTCCAGAGAACGTGCCTGCAGGAGGGAACTTCCTTAGGGGACCAGGCAGCCAATGCCGTTAACTTATAGTTCAGGAAACTGAGGCCCGAAGAGGGAAGAGAGGCTTGTCCAAGGTCCCATGACTGATTTTGGCAGCACCCAGCACTTGAATCAGGGTCTCCTAACTCCCAAGCCTTCAGCTCTTTCTCTTTCAACTCCTGTGGAAAGCTGGGAGTGATTTGACCGTCTGGGCACAGAAGGCCAGGAGTCGCTGAGCATGTCAGAGTGGGGCCTCGGGGCCTGGGAATATCTCTGATGGGGAGTCCGTGTGCCAAAGCTGCTGGAGAGAGGGGGGCAAAGGGTCAGGGGGGACACTCCAGAGATAAGCTGTCAGCATACCGCTCTTCTGGTTGGCAAGAGGCAGGGAAGGATGCATAGTGATGGAGGAGAAAACAGCCCCACTTCTGGTTTTCCATGGAGAAGAACCAATGTCAGTCCTACTGACACTGCCCAGTCTGCCTTGATGCTGAAAGCTTCTGAAAGCTTCTGTCTATCGTCTCATCTCGTCAAGTGTAGTTGTCCAGTCAGGCACACCGAGTTGTCCAGTCCCTACACACCTGCTTCTGTCCAAAGCTCTGCCCATTTGACTAGGATCACAATGCTCTCCCTCTCATTCCACAGAGGTTTTGAGGACCTAATATGTACCAGGCACCATGCTAGACACTGGGGATAGATAGCTAGTGCATCTCCACTACCTGTGCAGTGTTACCGTTTGAATTTTCTTTGTAGGTTTATGTGCTATACACCTGGTCTCCAGTGGGCGATGCTTCTTGGAAAGTTTAGGAGGTGGTGTCTAGCTGCATGTAGGTTTCTAGAAGCATGCTGTTGAAGATTATACCTGTTACTTATGGCTTCTTCTCACTACACCCCTTCCTTTCTTTCTGCCTCTGGTCCACCATGAGGGGACGAATCTCTTGTCATATGTTCCAGACACCATGATGATGTGCCGAAGTGCATGGGACCAAGTGGCCCTGACAGAACCATCTGAAACTGTGAACCAAAATACACTTTCCTCCCTTAAGTTGTTCTCTTGGGTGTTTTGTTCACAATGACATGAACATAAGTAACGCATGAACACACCAACTGAAAAATAATAGTCTCCCAGGTTTCCTGAAAACTGCTAACCATGTAAAGTTGCAGTTGATGAGGAAGGGTCTCTGGCAAGCGTGGGTCAATGAGTAGAAGGCTTAACTGTAGCAATCTCCTTTCAGAAAAAGGGATCTGTTCCACATCCCAGTCAGCAGCCATCCCTGGAGTGTACAGACTGTCAGTCTGGGGTCTTACTGTCTCTTGATGTCTCTAGTCAATGGTAAAGAATCAACACCTGGGAGAAGAGGCGGGGTGTCCTTAATCTCCACCAACTGACCTAGATCATCCAAAGAAACATCAGTGGACACAAAGCCCTGCTTCAAGTCATCCTGCCCCTCAGAGGCACTCCTCAGTTTTACTGAAATGGGGTGAGCCACCAGAACTTTAGGGTAGCCTGGCTTCTGGCTCCTGCAACGGTGACCCCATCAACCAGACTGTGTCCCTTTTCTCTTCAGCATGTTCCCAGATACATGCACCTTTCTGAACCCAATTGGAATGCTTTACTTCCAGCCCCTCTGCAAGCCTCAGGGTCCTCCTGGCTCCTCTCCCACCCTGGGATTACCATCGCATACCATTACATCTGGCTTTTTAACATGGGTTCTGGGGACCAAACTCAGGTTCTTATGCTGTGAAATAAGCACCTTACCCACTGAGCCATCTTCCAGACAGTCTGAAGAAATATGAGGGCCCTTGGTAATGCAGTTAGATGATACCTAGCTGTCAGACACCTATCCCCCACAGTAATGGATGGATGGGATGGATGGAGGTTACAGGGGTCTGTGCTCATTCGAGACATGGAGCATAGACCAAATAAGACTCTCACAGTTGGGGATCAGGAAAGCACTTTTCTCCTCAAATTTTCACATGACATAGAACAGAAGGAATAAATGATAAAATTGGATACGGAAACAAGATATAACTGAAGTAGATAAATTGAGAGTCAATAGAGATAAGTTAAAAAGTCTTGCATCTTGGTCCAAGTAAGTAAGTATGTGAGGAATAGGAGATGCTTACTGTGAGAGCCAGTCGTATTAAATGACCTGAAATTGATGGATGAGTGGAGGGGGAGCAGAATGGAGATTACAGAGACTGTTGAAAAGGGAAAGCCTAGTTCATCAGTGGTTAAAAAATGAACTAGCTGCTGGACACGGTGGCACGTACCTTTAATTCCAGCACTCTGAGGCAGTAGCAGGCAGATCTCTGTGAGTCCAAGGCCAACCTGGTCTATATAATGAGACCTTGTCTCTTAAAAAATAAAAAAAATAACACACCTGCTAAAGGATCTGGTACCTTCTTTTTTTTGCCTCCAGGTCTAAAACACAGTGACTATGTTCTCCAAACTGTTTGGATGCAATGGAAATTTTACGCTATTATACCAAATTTTGAGTGGCATGTTACAACCCTGAGATGAGTCTAAGGGAAGGTGGCCAAATGGAGATTAACGCAACGCAGAGGACAGACTGAGAGGCCAGAGAAGTGTTCGTGAGCAGATTCTGACCACACACAGGAATCTGTGGGACTGCTGGGCAAGAGAGTGAGTCCTTGTTCTGGGTTTACATTAGTCAGAATAGGCTGACAACCTCCAAGGCCAGGTGTGGTGGCACATGCTTTTATTTCCAGCACTCGGGAGGTAGGGGAAGGTTTCTGAGTTCAAGGCCAGCCTGGTCTTTATAGTGAGTTCCAACCTAGCCAGAGATTTAGTGAGACCCTGTCTAAAAAACAAACAAACAAACAAACAAACAACACACACAAAACACACAAAAAAAACCTAACACACAACAAGAAACAAACCAGGGCACGTAGTTAGTGACAAATCCCTTGTTTAGCCTGCTTGAGGCCAGGGCTCAAGCCCCAACACTTAAAACAAGTTTGCTCTTGCTCTTGTCCACACAAACTTCAGGACTCTGAATCTACCACTTACAGAGTTTCAATATTTTACAGAGATTCTTCCTTTGTATGTGGAAAGGGGAAGCCTCCGCAGAGCCTTACAATGAAGAAAGAGTTCAGGAGTCAGGGAGCAGCAGCCCTCCCCACCACTCACTCCACAACGCTCCCACTGGACAGGCTGTTCCATGCTGCCTTCTCTGCTGTTTCCTCAAAGGAGTCCCAGGGCCAAGGAGTCCCAGATGACTGCATCCCCACTGCCACCTGTGCCGGGTATTCTTCCTGTGCTGTGACCCAATATTTAGACAATAGCAACTTAAAGGAGAAAGGCTTTATCGTGGCTCATAATTTGAAGGTAGGAGAGTCAAGGTGGCGGGAGTTTGTGGCAGCTGGTCATTTTGCACCTGAAGTCAGGAAGCAAGGAACTGTGCTCATCACTCTATGCAGTCTGGGAACTGAGCCCAGGAATAACGCTGACTTCCTTTAAGACAGGTCCTCCCACTTCAAATAACCTACTCAAGATAATCCCTCAGAGGAGTTCCCCCAAACCAAAACTAATCTAAGTAATCCCTAAGAGGTGCGCCTGCAGGCTTGCCTCCTCCTGGGTGATTCCAGGCCCTGTCAAACTGACAGTCAACACTAACCATGGTGTGCACAAGCGTCTCCATCAGCACGGGCCAGCTGGAAGCCGTGTTTTCTACCCTTTAACCACAATGCGCAGCAGGAAGCGTATCTTAGGACATGGCTGGATACACTGGGACATGTAAGGACTGGAATGGGGGGGGCATCCTCTCTCACCAGGAGGCACCCTCTTCTGTTTTGCATTTTAATGCCGGTCGTGATTCACTTGGGTGATTTCATAGCCCGCAGATGGGTTGCAATGTTCAACTCAGCCCTGGTGTTCCAGACAGGAGTCAGGAAGCTTAGGATGACCTCAGAGGCATGGTGTGAAGCGGCAGCTAGAACCCTCGATGTGTAGAACCCAAGAAGAAAAGCCCGGAAGCCAGTCGAGCCAGAGGAAAAGGAGCAGTGGGACACTTACGTTTCCTGTTTTTATTGGGGCATCTTCTCTATGAGGTTTTCTTTGCATTCACTGAAGGTAGCGCTAAGGCTGATTGGCTGAAATTGACTGAGAAGGATTTCAGCTTGCGGAGGATTGGCTGGCAGCTGTATGAGAAGAGCGAGGGAAGTAAGAGATGTACATGGTAAAAAGGTTCGTGACATCTCCCCTTACTCGTGGTGAGCTGAAGGCAGATGTATGAAAAAAACAAACAAACCTGGTTAAACTCTTGTTAATCTAGGATGATTGTGTTTTCCCAAAAGACAGAGGAAAGGCATGCTGGCTTATGGAAAAATCATCCAGACTATTTCTAGGAGGGTTTAAACATTTCAGCTAACCCTGTCCAAAGTCTGCCTATGGGACCTTCACCTTGGCTCATGTTAGCTAAAACCACGCACACAGAAAGACCTCCTGGCCTCCAGACCCCAGAGAGAGAGTCAGGGTATGCGAGACTCAGGGAGAGAGAGGTCTCAAGAGAGTGGTACCGTGATGTCAGGGGGCTACATCTGTGTGCCAAGCCAGACAAGGCACAGTAAGTGACCAACCCTAGTGGACCAGAGTCATGAGCTCAGTGTTGGAAAGGTCTAGCCCATATCATGCCAGCTGTAATGTGCTGGAAACAGGTAGAAATTGCCCAGCATGTGAAAGTCAACAAAGGAAAGGTCTTCCCTGTGCTAGCTGGACAGGAGACCATCCTTTCCCCATATCCTGAGTCTCAGCAAAAGCTGGAACTTCGGTGAGGACTTCTCAGAGGAGGCTGATGGTAGGAACTTGAAAGGTGTCAAGGAGCCTGTTGTAATCAAAGGACCCAAGAGTTGTAGAGACTCTGGACAATCTTAAGGAGAAGAGAAGCCCCAGGGGAGCTGTCAGCTGCAGCCATGGACAAGCCATGAAGAGGCAAAGGCAGGGGCTTAATGACAGGCAGAAGGATTGGTCCTCCTTGGCCTGCCAGGGCAACACAAATGGCCACGAGTATTTGCAGACTGTAAACACCAGGAGGGACAGGGCTTGTCTGGATCTACAGGGATCTGGCTAGAAACTGATGGAAAAGGGGCCAGGGTAAGAAGGAAGCTGGAGCCTGGCATCTTTTGTGATGACTGCCCCAGACCATGGGGGAGACATCAGGAGACGCCTGGACAATTTAGAAAACCTCACAGAGCCAAGAGCTAGACACCACCCAGATAAAGATCTGGGGCCAGCTTGTATTTCTGTAGGAGCAGGTCACCTACAGGGCTCCCTTTGGAGCCCAAAGTCCAAAGCCTCAGGCTGGCATTTCTGTTTGGACTCTATACGTGGTGTTATAAAAACATAGGAGAGCTGGTTCCACCTCCCAGGACCAGGGTGCATCTAGGGCAGTTCAATAAATATTTATGGACATGCCCATTCACCTCTCACATGTGGGGTGACTCTCCCAGTGACTTCCATATGGACTTTCACCAACCCTCCTTTCTTGTATGGAAAATTCTACCAGAAGTAGAGCCTATGGATCCAGTCTGACCTTCTGTGCAGCACTGGGCTGGTGAAATATTCAAGGCCAGCTGCAGGTTAGAACCTAGGCTGTGACAAGGACACAAAAGACCTAGGCTAGAACTGCCTCTCATCCTGGGGCCTCAGGTCACCCAGCTTTAATATGAGGGGACTTAGCCCTCTGGCAGTCACAGATTTCATTGATTACAGCCCTTGGCTTAGCCTGTGATTGCTATGAGAATAGCCCATACAGGTAATACGGTACTCAGCAGACTGGAGCACTGCTCTTAGTCTGTGACTACCTTGGGCTGTGTCTGCCCACTATCCCTTGTTTTATTCTCATGAGATTATCTCTTTTCCTTTAGAAAACGTCCCTTCTGTTTTCTAGGCCTTTTAATGGATGGCCAGTTACTATACTTGCCACAAGGCACATAGCCCAAGCTGGCCCAATTAGATTGTCTCCCATGACTTGACCCTGATGCAGATAAACATTTTAATAGAATCATCTAATTTGTAGCTCCCCTGGAAAGACATGGCCTAAGGAGTCTCTGGGGCTGAGTACAGTTGCTGCTAAATTCCTGGCTTTCTTGAATCTTACTTCTGTAGTTCATGCAGATGAACTGCAGGATCTTCCTCCCCACTTTATGGACCAAGGGAGGCTTAGCTCTCCGTAACATCCAGTGGAAGTAGGAGGCGTGGAAGGGAGGAGCCGTCTGCTCAACAGGACCGGGGTAACTTCACATTAGAGTACGTGCTCAGCAACCACGAGGCTCTGAGTTCAAACTCCAACACCAAGAAAGGAGGAAAAAGGCTGAATTACCAAGCATATCCGTTTTCCCAGACTTGGCTCAGGTCCTTATAGACTGTAGGCACTCCTCTGCATGGAATTGAATTCCTTTTTTTAAAGTGTATTTTTATTTTATATATAGGTGTTTTGACTATGTGTATGTTAGTGTACTGTACTTTTTCTCTTTCTTTCTTTCTTTCTTTCTTTCTTTCTTTCTTTCTTTCTTTCTTTCTTTCTTTCTTTCTTTCTTTCTTTCTGAGACAGGGTTTCTCTGTGTACCCTACTGCCCTAGAACTTGCTCTGTAGACCAAGCTAGCTTAGAATTCAGAGATCCACCTGCCTCTGCCTCTCAAGGGCTGGTATTAAAGGTGTGTGCCACCACCACTGGGTGGAACCAGTACTCTTAACCACTGAGCCATCTCCTCTGCCCGCTGAGTCAGGATTTTGAAGCCAGTAACTCCACTGAAAACAATGCTTAATGAGTATCAGGGGATACTAGTTGAAGGAAAGGCATAAACAGCTCTACAGACCTTGCTCTGGGACTAAGCAAGTCCCATTTTACACAAGTGACTGAGGCATCCAGGGAAATGTGGCCAGGGCTTGTTTCAGGGTACCTGAAATATCTTTCACCTCTTCTCTCTGTTACTATCCCTAGAAGAGAAAAGATGCTTTCATTTACTCTGCAGTAGAAGGGATGGATGGGAATAGTTTCCTGAGGGGTAGCAAAGGGGCAGGCAGCTGGAGATTTGGAGGTATAGAGAGTCACAGTGATTTACAGGTAAACTGTAAGAAAGAGTAAAGCAGGAAATGGAAGCTAGGATACAAGGGAACTGTGAGGCATGGTGGCTTTGGCTGCCAAATTATAGAAGCTGCCTCTAGCAACTTAATGGGGGGAACAGGAACCATCTGAAAGATGCAGAAGTACTGAAGGAGGTGCTCAACAAGGCCTGGGAAAGCCAGAGACCAGGGCAGCTCCGGGGCTCTGATGGCAGGCACGATAAGCCATCTGCCTTTGGATGGTTCTAAGCCTTCATTGCTGGTAGTGACTCTCACCGAGACTCAAAGTTCTCAAGAGAGTCTGATGAGTGCAGGGTCCACCCTTTGGGAGTGGAGGGACCGGGGCATCTCATGGCCTACAATACCATTAGGAATGTATGGAATTGTTGGGGGGGAGGGTGGAGTTCTCCAAAGGAAAGTTGGTTTTCTCTTCCCTGAAGAAGAAGGAGCGCTGGGGCATATGCACACAACAGATGCTCACAGCACATGGGATGTCAATTGAGAGAGGAGGGAGCTGAGAGGGGTGGGGTTTGAGAATTTCCAAGACTCTCCAGAATCTGCCACAGGGGCCAAGACTCTTGCTCCAACCCTGGATTGCATTGCTCCCTCCCTCTAAAAAAGCAAGCTCAGAAAAAAAAATAGTTTTTGCTCTTGACAGCTTGATAGAATTGTCCCCTTAGCTTCCAGCCACGGTCTACTTCTGCTAAGTAATTACCACCCACCTGTTCTCCGGGCAAGCATTCACAGCCAGTGGACGCACATCTGGTCTGTAAAAGACATGCTTGGAAGTCTCCCAGGCTGCTTGGAACAGGCTGGGGACAATGCAGGGTCAGCCACAGATTTGAAAGCAAGGAAACAGCTGGCCTGAGAGAGAGAGTCATGGTCACTTGGCCTGGACAGTTGCCCACCTATTGCCTGCAAGGTAGCTCAGTCGAGGGGTTTGTATGAGGGATATGTATGTGGGGGAGCTGGGTAGTCTTTGGGGGGATGTTTTGATTTTTTTTTTCTTAACATTACTGTTTACATCACTCTCTTCTAAGCATCTCAAAGTTAAAGACTAGTGGTGGTGCACACTTTTAACAAGGACTTGGGAAGCAGAGGCAGGAGGATCTCTGTAAGTTTGAGGCCAGCCTAGTCTACATAGCAAGCTCCAGGACAGCCAGGGCTACATAGAGAGACTCTATCTCAAAAAACAAAAAACTACTCCGTCTCAAAAAAAACAACAATAGCAAAAAGAAGACCAGGAGTGATTTTAATGGCGGCTGGAGGCACCAGCAATCCATTGGTGATAGAAGCGACAGTGCTTTGGGATATGAATGAAGAACTAGAACAGACCTGTGAGCTTCTCAGCCATTGATTCCAGGCCTTTCAACTTCAGCAGCAAAAAACACTGTTCAGTGTTCCAGCATTCAACAGCATTCATTAAGTGCCTCTTGTGGGCCATATATGTTGGAAGATACAGCAGCATGAAATCCAGACCCTGTCCCTACCCTCGAGAGCTCACTTACAGTCCAGTAGGGAGACAGATGGGGAAGTACTCAGGTAACTAGTTCAGCTCTAAGGGAAATAGAATTAGGAAAGAGACCCAGAGTAGACTTGGGTTAGGAACAGCAAAGAGAGACATCTGAGCCAAAATCTCAATGATACCAAGATGGAAAAAAAGTCAGGGGGATGAATGAGCAGGGAAGAGAAAGTAAGAGGAATATCGCTAGGAGGAAGGCACTGTGTTAAGTAGCTGCCCTGAACAAGACAAAAAGCTAGTGTGGGTGACGCTGGCGGGACCCAGAGACCAGACCACCAGAGTCTCATTGTCTGATCAAGGAAGTGAACAGAAAACTTGGGTGCCCCTGTGGTTGAAAAGGGGCTCACCATGACCTCCCCATCTTTCACCGATTCTCAGTCATTCAGTGATCTTGGCAGAACCACAGGCTTAGTAGACGATAGCCTTAAAACCACTACAACAAAGCTGGACCTTGTGTGAGGTGCATACTTGGGATGCTGAGGCAGGAGGATGACAAGCTTGAGGCCAAGACTGTCTCAAGAAAAACAAACAAAAAAAAATAAACAACTAAAAACCACTGTCCAGCCTGTTTGCCATTAAAATTTTTTACATATTATTTTATATTTATGAGTGTTTTGTCTGCATGCATGTCTACATGTACCACCTGTGTGCCTGGTGCCCAGGGAGGTCAGAAGTAGGTATTGAATCTCCTGAAACTGGAGTTACAGATGGTTGTGAGCTGCCATGTGGTGCTGGGTCTTCTGCAAGAATAACAAGTGTGCCTGGCAGTGGTAGCACATGCCTTTAATCCCAGCACTTGGGAGGCAGAGGCAGTGGATTTCTGAGTTCGAGGCCAGCCTGGTCTACAGAGTGAGTTCTAGGACAGCCAGGGCTACAAAGAAAACCCTGTCTCAAAACAAAACAAACGAAACAAAAAAAAAAAAAATAACAAGTGCTCTTAATAGCTGAGCCATTATTCCAGGCCACCCTTTAGACAACTTTTAGACAAGATTGCTGCACCACACCAGTGGTCCACCCCAGTGCAGATCTGTTAACTCTGGGAAGCTCACCATCCTATTCAGAGACAAAATGATGTGGGGACAAGTTCCCAGGACACTGCACATCTTAGCAGTTCATGATGACAGGAATAGTCTCAACAGTCACCCAAAGCTGTGGCACAGGGGACAGAACCCAGGATGAGATACTACCCCCTGAAATCCTATGCTGAGAGAATCACTGACTTCCCCATCCATGCCTGTCCCCATCAGTCACCCCAAGGCGTAGACAGGCTGCCTGCAGGACAGCAGACCCTACTCAAGCTCCAGTCTTAACATTCCTCTTCACCCAGGGGTCAAGGTCAAGTGCAGGGTACTTTCCCAAGCTTTGAAGAATAGCGGCGCCCCCTGATAACTAGTTACGACTTGGCTACCAGGGCAGCCAGGCTGGGGAACAGAGTAGTCAGCTGGACCTCAAAGCCAGAGTGCAAGGGAAAGGGGCCTGGGGAAGAGGGCCTGGGATATATCAACAACTTCAGCCCCAGGAAGTAGAAATCTAACAAGACAGGAGTCTGAACTGAGGCTGTCAGCTTCCAGAAGAGGCTGCAATCTTCTTGCCCAAGCCAAGATGATTCTCATCTAACTAGCCCAGGGTCTGGTCTCTCTGGAGACCCCTAACTGGCCTGTCTGCAGCTGGAGCAGGAGCCAAAACTGGCTACCAGCCTGAGACAGTAGGTACGGAGCCCCAGACTGGAGACAGGTAGTATGGGCACTGCAGATCCCTTTGCAGCCTGCCAAGGTTCAGTAGGTGTGGCTGTAAGAAAGGATTTAAAGAGCCGGGCGGTGGTGGCACACCTTTAATCCCAGCAACTTGGGAGGCAGAGGCAGGTGGATTTCTGAGTTCGAGGCCAGCCTGGTCTACAGAGTCAGTTCCAGGACAGCCCGGGCTACACAGAGAAACCCTGTCTCGAAAAACCAAAAAAAAAAAAAAAAGGATTTAAAGATCAAGGACCCAGAGGCTATTACCACCAGATCAGGAAAAGCTGCAGAGAGAATCTCTGGGGTCCTGGAAGGCAGTTTCATCAGCCAAGGCTGGCCTGGGGCACACTGGTGAAACCACAGCCTCCTTTCTTCCCATCTCTCCGTTTTACCAGTGTGCCCAGCACCTGCCGCCCTTCCCCAGGGGCAGAAAGTACAGAACACAGGAACAGGGATCAGAAGATGTGAATCAGGTCTAGCAGTTCCTTCTCTCTCTGTGTGATCTTCAGCAAAGATCTCGGGCTCTCTGAGACTGTCTTGTCTCTAAAAATGAGATGTTGCTGTTGGCTTTCTGTATCCACAGATTCAAAATCCTCAGATTCGACTATCCACAGACTGAAAAACTGCATCTGGATTGGATATGTACAGACTACTTCCATTGTCATTGCTCTTAAAATTTCAGTATAACCATGGTATAATGAACCTTTGCCTTATACTAAGTATTGTAAAGAATCCAGAGGTAATTTCAAGTAGGTCCTATGCCATCTGACAGAAGGGACTGGGCATCCTTGGGTTTTAGTATCTGCATAGGATCCTGCAAAGGATCCCCCAAGGATACAGAGGGATTCTTTGGACTGTAGAAACAATTGGATGAGCAAATGAAGATAAGACTCATGTCACCATGGCTATGCCTAACAGTGTGAGGGGGACGGGAAAGGGAAAAGGGACAAGAAGGAACCTTTGAAGTTTCAAATGAGGAACTTGATGGTGGGGCTTCCAAATGGTCCAAGTCCTGTAGATAAGTTAAAGGCTGTGCTGAGGGTGGACACTGAGGGCCTGGGGTGGAAAGATCATTCTCTATTAATTCACAACATATATGAGCCAAGAGACTGGGTAGACAGCTGCTTCTCTGGGGGACAATTGGTGTCCTGTGTTCTGGGACTTCTGGCAGCCATTGCCAAGCTGCTGTTATCCCCATTATAGTGGCTGCTGCCTGTCCCATCCACACTGATGTTAAGGGCCAAAATGAATTCAGAGTCCCCAAGCAGACAGCTGCAGCCTCCTTCAACCTCCTTCTCATGGAGTCGGTATCTGGGGACTGAGCTTGGGTGGACTGCAAGGAGTCAGACAGGCAGCAGCTCCTGGGGGCAGAAGCTGAGAGTCAGGAACCTCAACACTTGTCCCGCAATGTGGCCAGCATTATGGACACCATAAAACAGTGAATGTGAACATCTCTCAGACACACGCTTTGCTAGGCTTTGGAGCTTGGCACTCATGTGTATCATCTCACTGACTCCATACAATCATTTGATGAAACTAATAGCATTGTTATTCCTAGTTTACAGACAGAGAAACTGAGGCATCAAGCGGTAATATCCACCAATAGGCTTATAATTTATTAAGGAAATAAGACCCAAAGGTGACAGTTTGGATAAGGAAAGGACAAAATAACTGTTTACCTCTGAACCAATTAGCCCACTTCTCAGTTTTCTTTACTGGCCCCATTTGCCCATATTTCTAGTTGCTACTATGGTGGTTGAGTACAAAAGGCAGCCCTCACTTACTGGTCTTGGGATAGACATACTCATTGTCCCAAAATTGCAATGAAGCACTATCAGAAATTTTCAAAGGAACTTAACTAGAAGGGCTGGAGAGATGGCTGGGTGAACAAGAGTCCTTGCTGCACAAGCATGAAGACCTGAGTTCAAATCCCAGCATCCACATGAAAAGCCATGTGTGGCCACAGGCCTGTAACCCCGGGTCTAGGAAGAGGGACAAAAACAGGAGAATTACTGGGTATTGCTGGCCAGCAACCTAGTTCTAGATTCATGAGAAACCCAGTTGAAGGGAATACGGTGGAGAAGGACAGAGCTGGACATCTCCTCTGGCCTCATATGTGAATGATATGCATACCCTCACATGAGTGGTCATTATAATACACACACATACACACACACACACACACACACACACACACACACACACACACACACACACACTTAAAAGAAGCTTATCTAGAAACCCAGAAGAAACAGAACAAAATAAAAATATAAAACTATGGGTATGGTAGTGCATTCTGTAATCCTAGAACTTAAGGTTGTCTTTTGTCTTACAAAAGGATAGCAAGTTCAAGGCTTGTCTAGCCTCAGTGGGAAAGGATGTGCCTAGTCTCTCAGCAACTCGATGTGCGGGGTGGGGAGCTGGGGGGTTGGGGAGGTAGAGAGTGGTGTGTGTGTGTGTAAACCCAGAGAGGGGCTTCCATTTTTAAGGGGAATGGGGGGAGAGAACTTATGTGAGGGGGTACTGGGAGGAGAGGAAGGACTGATATTGGGTTGTAGAGTGAATAAATAAATAAGTTTAACTTAAAAAGAGCACAAAGGGCTGGCAAGATAGCTCAGATGATAAAGTATTTGCCTTGCAAGTGTGAGGACCAGAGTTCAATCTTTACCACCAACATTAAAACACACACACACACACACACACACACACACACACACACACACACACACAGGAAGTACAACCAGTAGTTGTCATTTTCCTAATCCTAGGACACAAAGGGTGAAGAGTCTACAGGAAGGCAGGTGGGCAACAGGCTCAGGGAGAGCCCCTGCTCAAATTCTTGGGGGACCCACATGAGACCAAGCTGCTAATCTACATACGTGCAGGGGTCTTAGGTCCAGTCTGTGCTCACTCTTTGGTTGGTGGTTCAGTCTCTGGGAGCTCCCAAGGGTTCAGGTTAGTGACTCTGTTGGTCTTCCTATGGAATCCCTGTCCTCTTCAGGTCCCTCAGTCTTTCTCCCAACTCTTCTGCAAGACTCCTCAAGCTCCATCTACTGTTTGGGTGTGAGTCTCTGTCTCTGCATCTCTCTCCATTGGCTGTTGGGTGGTGCCTCTCAGAGGACAGTTATGCTAGATTCCTATCTCTACCTTTGCGCTCTTAATATATGCCATTTTCTTTCTTCCTCGACATATGAGGCCTGCGTTGTTATCCTCACTTCACAGATGAGGAGAGTGATGCTCAGAGAGTTAGGCCACCTGCCAGCCCAGACAAATGAGGAGTCATCCTGCATCCCTCCTCCCTCCTCCTCTCTTTGGTTGCTGTGCCAAGGACTGAACTTCTGAATATGTTAGGTAAGTATTCTACCCTGACCTATAACCTTACCCCTTGTTTCTGTTAAGATAGACTGTTGCTATGTAGCCCAGGTTGGCCTCAAACTTGAATCCTCCTGCTTAAGCCTTCTGACTGTCACTACATTTGTCTGTGCTCTCAACCCCTAAACGAAAGAGGTGGTAACCAAGAGATGTTCTAGACCTCATGTCTGTGTGCGGAGAAAGGGGACTCTCAATGGGAGAGCTTGGGTTGGCACCACGACTCCGTGGAATGGATTCCCAGATTTTTTTCCCAGGAAATAATGAGTGCTTTTCCTCTTCAAGTTCATCTTATGGTCCTCATATCTGCTAACCAAAAGAAAACAAAGAAATTAAACACTGTGTATGTCCACTTGTCCTTCATTTCAAGTTACATCAAGACAGGTACATTTCCACATTCTCTTAACTCTGAGTTCCCAGTGCTGAGGTGATGTGAGTAGAGCCTCTAAGCCAGCGCCTGGCTCCCAGTCAACACTCAGTGCATTACTGTGCTCATCACCTAGAGGCCTCTGTCTTCAACTACATCAATAAGTCACCTGGTTCTCTTGGTACATGAAGCATTCAGTAAAGCCTTCACTGGAGTGATAGTGATAGTTACTGAGGAGTAGTTATTGAGTTCATGAGTTGTCTCTTTTAATCTTCACAGCAATCCAAAGATATAGAAATTCTTTCTGCTTTCTCCCATTTACAGAACATGAAAGTAGGCTCAGAAATGTAAAAAAACGTGGCAAGGACCCATAATTCCTCAGTGATGGGGCTAGGATCTGAGCAGCCAATACAGAGAGCTGCACACCCTTTGTTCTGCCCTTTTCTCTGTGAGGATTGATGAGAGATACAGACCACCAAATGAAGGAGGGATCTTTGGTGGCATCATGCTGGGTGTGGGGGGAGTCCGTTTAGAGGAAACATATCCTATTGTTTCTAGAAGAAGGATCAAAGAAGGAAAGGAACTGGAGGGATGGCTCAGCAGTAAAGAGCACTTCTGCTCTTACAGAGGACCCAGGCTCAAATCTTAGCACCAGACAGGTGGCTTGCAACTGTCTGTAACACCAGTTGCAGGGGATCTGATGCCTTTGTCTGATCTCTTTGTGTACCAGGCACGTATATGGTACCCAGATATACATACAGGTAAACCAATCATACACATATACAATTTTTTAAGAGCAAAAGAAAAAGAAAGATGCTTTAGGATGGAAAATGATACTTGTATCTACTATATGCCAACCATAGGACATCAGTAGACCTCCCTTCCTTAGGCCATGAGGGTTTGCTTCTCCTTTGAGGTATGTTCTTGGACAACTGGTCTACCCAGGAAAGCATTCAGCACTTTAAGAGCCCGAGGAAGTGAGGGCTTCATCATGTCCCCAGAACCACTTTGAAACAGAACAGCAAAAGAATACCTAGGAGGCCCTGGACAGGGTTGGCCAGGGTCCAGTTGACTCCCTGTCAACTTGATATGAACTATAAGGCTGGCCTTGATGAATTTGTGTTTGGTACCAAGGAAGAATGGACAAAGGAAGAATCCATGAGCCTCAAGCCTGTATTAGTTCTCAGTAATTATAGGCAGACACTTCCACCTCTCAGAAGCCATACAACTGGTGTATAGAGCAGAGTGTACTTCAAGAATGGGCAGCTGACAACAGTGTAGGAGTCGGACAAGACACAGTTGAAAGGTCAAATAGGTACATCTGGCATGTGTCAAGCATCCTTGGAGATCCAGCCAACCTTCTGAAAGCCATCACGCATGGGACCTCACTGTATGATCAAAATCTGCCATCCAGACCCCTAGCTGCCCCATTTGTCAACCCGTGCATCTCCCTACGCTGTGCTCCTGTGTGCGTATATATGACAACCATCCATGAAGTCCCTCAGATGCACTGAGAGCTCTGAGGAGAGGATGCTAGGAGGACCCTGTGGCTGTGTGGAGGGTTGGGTGAGGGACGTATCACTGAAGAGTACAGCTTCAGTGATTCTGCAGCCTTGTGACCATTCTTTGTACATATGTAGATACTAATTAGTAGAAATAACTTGCCTTCCTGGGTTGCCTGGCTCTGTATCTGCAGACAGTCTTACATCCCAGAGAGCAATGGAGGATCTCTGGGGATCCACACGTCATGGCTATCACTTCTTGTTTGCAAGTTGCTCAAGTGAAGGCTCCAGGGAAGGCTGGGCCGCTGCTGGCAGGCTGAGGTCTGAAGGGGAACATGTGTACTCCATAGGCCTGGCCTGGCTGTCACAGACACCAATGGAATTTCTGAGTATGTCTGTAAGTCTGCACCTGTCCCTTCTCACTTAGCCCCAGTTTGGCCCAGGCAAGACAGGCTACAGCCAGAGGCAGACTAAAGAGAACTGGCCAACACTTCTGAGACCCGGTCTGAGGCCAGAAATCATGCAAAGCCTGGAGTTCCCACAGCTGCTAAGGAATCCAGGTAAGGAGCCCAGGATTCAGCCACTGGCGCTCACAGCTCTCCACACACAGAGCTAGGGTCTTTTTTTGTGGGTGTGGATGTGCAAAATTTGCAATCCTATCACATATCATGTCATCTCTACTCACTGTGTGGTCTGCAGACCAGCAGCAGCAGACATGTGTGAGAAACATCAGACTCTCAGGCTCTCCCTACCGGATCATAATCAATATCTGAATGAGATCCCTGGTGATTTAAATGTGTAAAACTTAGTTCTGAGTAACATTTGAAGGATGACCAGGCTAATCCTTATTGTCTATCTGAACACCCCACTTCTATATCCCATGTGCTCAGGGAGCAGTAAGCTCTCACACACATAGGATTTTACCTGCTCCTCTGAAGTAATTGGCGACATAGTGAAAAGTTGCAAAAACTAGTACAGAGCATTCTCATACACACCACCTAGTCTTCCCTAATAGTAGTAGCTTGTGTGGCCATAGTACAACTGACAGAAGAAAGGAGGAAGTTAACCTAGGCATGAGACTAGTAATGAAACTACAGACCCCTTTCCAATGTCATCAGCGCCCTCCCCCCACATCCCGCGCCATTGGCCTTTTATTCTGCTCTAGAACGCTCATGACTCTTAGTCATTGATCTTTTCAATGTCCTACAGTCTGTGAGGTTCCTCAGCTGTCCTTGACTTCTGTGACCTCGTCTCCTCCAGGGAGACTCTTGAGACACTTTGCAGTCTGTCCCTCCACTTGGGGCTGTCGGCCGTTGGTTTTTTCTGACCAGTCTGGGGTTAGGCTTTTTTATTTATTTATTTATTTATTTATTTATTTATTTATTTATTTTATTTACTGTTTGGTAAAGCCACTGTGGTGATGTTAGGCTCCTCCCCAGGACATCATCTCAAGGGGTACCAGATGTCGGTATGTCTTACTACCAGGGACGGTTAGCTTGATCATTTGGCAAAGCTTGTGTCTGCTGACTTTTTCCTCTCTTTCTTTCTTTCTTTCTTTCTTTCTTTCTTTCTTTCTTTCTTTCTTTCTTTCTTTCTTCCTTTCTCTCTCTCTTTAATAAACACTTCAGGGGAGATTTTTGGTGACTCTGCAACTATGTTGATTCCATTTCAACTTATCACCCCTGAGCCTAGCACCCATCCCTGGTGGATCTCTCCTATAACCAAATTGTGCTGTGTCTGCCAATGATGATTTTAAAGTTTCCTTCTATATTTATTAACTGGAATTCTAGTTAAATGTAGTCTTTCTTCTTTATTTTAAAACTTCATTGTTTATCTCAATAAGGCCTTTGTGGGCACTTGTTTGAGCCTATGGCTTATAATCTGATATAACATTACCATTACTTATTTTGCTGCTTATATCGTTTCCCAAGGTATTCTTGTAAGTTGGTTGCTAAGTCTCAACAACATGCTTCCGGCCCTTTGCTAGAAACATCCTTGTTTACTTCCAGACTCATTTCGTTAGTAAAGTTCTAACAAATCCATGGTAGATGAAAAAGTAAACAAAAATATATGACCATCTATCTTCCTGCCGGTCCCAACTTGGAAGCTGTAGTGGTTCCGTTCTCAGCTGGGAAGAACAGATGCTCAGACATCTCAGAGTCTCTTGGCTCCACTGTTCATCAAGGAAGGCTAGAGAATCTTCTAACCTGAAGGCAAAGGCGACAAAGGTGAGGGCTGGGATTTTAGCTTGCCCTGAAATCCCTTCATGGACTGTCCACATCTACCAAGCAGTGTGAGAGTGCTTCCTAGTTCACGTAGCAGATTCCTGATTGTACGACCTCCCTGTGCCTCAGTGTCCCATGAGTAAAATGCAGGTCATCGTATAAGCACTTGTCACTAACCTGAATAATGTCTGACTTTGAAGTGTGGAAATGGTTTAGGCCATTCTGCGGTACATATAAACAATCGATAACCAGTAGCCAGGGAGCCTAGCATTCCTAAGTAGCCTGTGCTATTGATTCCATCCAGTAATCACCTGCCAAGCATCCACAGTGGAGCACTGACACTGAAACCTCCCATTTTAGCAGTGAGTAAAAGAGATGGCACTGCTCTCACACAGATAAACCTTCTGGAATCGAAACTAAAAGGCCTTTAAAAAAAAAAAAAACCCAGAAAACAAAAACATAAAACAGGGTCCTCTCTATAGCCCTGGCTGTCCTAAAACTCACTCTGTAGAACCAGGCTGGCCTCAACTCACAGAGATCCACCTGCCTCTGTTCCTGAGTGCTGAGATTAAAGGCATGCACCCCAGACCATGCCTGGCTACTTCTTATGACAACAGAGGGAGGAGAGAGATAGAATAACAGTGATTTTTGTCAGCCATTTAATTCAGACTTTAGCCAATCAAAGTCTTGCACTATGCTACAGCAATGACTTGTGATGCAGTTATTAGCAAGACTTGCTTCCTGATCCCTCATGGTAAGGACCATGTGAGCTCAGCCTAAAGAATGAAGCCAAGATCACTATTGCAGAGCCAGAGTGAAGGGAAAAGTCCTACTGGTCTTATCCAAGCCCCTAAGTCAAGAATATGTCTGAAAGTGGGTGTGGTGGTATTTGCTTGTGCCTGTAATACAAGCAATCAGAGGCTGAGGCAGGAGGATTGGAGTTCAAGGCCAGTCAGCTATCTACTGGGTCCTATTGTCTGCTTTTCAGTTGTACAAGCCAATAAATCCCTTTCCACTGCTTCTGCCTGAGTCTTGAGCTTACTTTAACCTGTTAGACAACTGATACTTGAGCTGTTTCTGTTCTCAATGCTTTGTAGTTCCATGCCTTGGCCACAAGTTCACAACACAATACACATGCATACCATGCACGTACATACATGTGCACAATCATAGCTCATAGCCCACCCATGACTTCTCTAGCTTGCCTAGCTCTTTCCCAAGCTCCTCTGACCAAGCTACTTCCTCTTAGGCAAGTCAGAATGAATTTCCAGTTCCCAGTTTGGTTCCTGGTGACGCTTGCCTTCTCTTCTTCAGAGGACTGAGGGACCATGGCTTCTCTCAGTCAGCCAGCAAGGCAATACTGCCCCCAACCACAGAAGGCTCCCACTTGGGAGGAATGTGCCATTACCTCATCTCCCGTCTCCAAGATCTCCTATAACTCTGGGCCTGGGTAGATTCAAGGATGCTCGAGCCCTTCCATCTGTGCCCAGTTAGAAAGCTATATTCTAAAGGCAGACCGAGAGAAGTCAAACTCAAACTCCTTCATCCTTTGGGACTATTCCCACCTCCCTTTCCCCTAAGGAGTTTATTGTCCAAATTACTTGCTCGTATACTGATTGTTGACATTGCCTGTGCTGTTTTCCAGCTTCTTTAATTCAAATGACAATAAGCCTAGCACAGTACCCAGTCGACAATGAGGAAATTACGGCTGAAGAAATGAATGGTTGTGTAAATGGTGAAACGGATGAATACATGAGAAGAATAAAAGGAAGGCAGTAATGGAACCTGGGTAGAGTAGCAGAAGGTGAGAAAGCCCAGGGAAGAGCAGAGGAAGGGGTTAGGTGGGATGGGACAGCTAGCCTGACAGAATGTCAAGAGGAACACAAGTATCCCAGGTCTCTCAACTCTGTGTTTCCATAAAAAATAAGGCTGGCTCTGGACTCTTTCACAGTTTATAACACATGTGCCATTTATCAAGGACATTGTGCATTGTGCTTTGATATGACCAGTCATGGGGATGATGGCTCTGCTCTCATATCCCACTTCCCAGATGGAGGGAGGACAGAGTGGCTGAGTCACCAGCATACTGGGTATACCTCTCAGGCAGGGTCTGGGAGGTCCAGTGAATCTGAGGTGCCTCCCTGCGAGGGCTCCAAGTCCTCTGCAGGCCAGGGTCGCAGGGGCTCTTCTCCCACACGGATCTTCCTTCTCTCTGTGCCGCGATTCCCATGCCTGGTCCTACACTGGCACTGCCCAAAGCCGATGAGACCTCAGGCAACCCAAGAGAGCTTTGGGTGACTGCATGGATGGATTTGCAGCTACGAATGAGAAGCCACGTTTTTGTTTTGAATGGATTGTGCTCTGGCAGGAAGGCCTGGGATGCAAATCCACCGAGGGAACATGCAGATGGGAAGCAGATGTGGGGATGTTGCAAGCTCTGCTCCAGAGCCTTAGGCCCACCTTTGAGAATGCAGGCTTTCTGCTGTAGAAAGCTGACGGGCAAGACTGTGCCTAGACCGTGGGAGCGCCAGCTGCCACCCTTGCTTTCTCACACCCCTTCCCCACCACACACACACACTTGGGATGACACATTCCTTTTCTTACATTCTTAGAAAACATGTCTGTCCTTCCTGCCCTCTCCTCTGCCCCCCTCTTGCCCTGTCTCTTTATGTCACTTGCCTCTTTTACTCTGTCTCTCTCTCAGACATTCTGTCTGTCCCGTCTCTGCCTCTCCCTCCTTTGGCCTGGCCGCTTCCCAAGGCTTGTGCCCCTACCCTCAATGCTTGGATAAATCTGCCAATCAGCTTGAATCCCTGGGGTGAGGAACAGGAAGAACCTGCCAAGGGCAGACAGCAACCCCGGTTCCCTGAAGGAAGCCGTTTCAAGCCAGCTAGGCCTGGGCGGGCTGAGGCCAAGAATTTCTCACTTACCCTCAGGGCTCTGATATTTAGTCTGAGTTGGGGAGGGCAGGTGGCAACCAGCCTGGAGCTCCTAAGCCTGCAGGAGTCCCAGAGCTGTCCCAGCCCTCCATCCTTAAGTCCCTGTTCCGTTGGACACTGTTCTCCCCATCCTGGCTGGGGCCCAATCTTTCCAGCGTTACAGAGAGGCAGCACAGCTGGGTACTGTGCTCACTATTTCCCAAAGGCACAGGTCCAGGTGAAGGGCAGGCAGGACAGGAAGAAGGATATTTTGTATCCTCCACTGCACTGCTAAGCAATCCTTCCCTTCCAGCCCCTGCAAGGCCCCAGCCAGCCGCTGAAGGCGCACGTGCTTGTTCCTTGGTGTGTATACTGAATACATACTTTATCCAGTTGATACTGGACTCCACATTTGGTTGTCTTGTTTTTCTTTATGTTCTGCAAGCCCTCTTGAGTTCTCAGACAAGACCTCGGACCATTTCTAGCACATTCCAGGGGCCACCAGTTATCTGAAAATTTGATTTTGAACTCTTGAGTGCTATACTCAACTTTTGAGGAGAACTTGAGAGACATACTGAAATCATCTAAAAATAGGATGTTGCCATTCCCAGAAGACCAAACTGTGTAGAGGGACATTTCACAGAGGCTTCTGTGCTTGTGAATGAGGATGTTGTCGGAACACAGCTGGGGCCTCTCTCTGGCGCTCTCCAAGTCTCTGCTCAAGGCTGTTCTTCCCCTCCAGCAAGCAATTGCCCAGGACCCATGGGCACTTCATGGTTCCCCTCATAATCCCCAGTACTGGAATGTTCTGTATCATAAGATGTAGTCTCCGGAGCTTGGCACTCAGTGTGGTACCTAAGTGTGGCTCTGGAATCCTTCCTGCATTGAACATTCATTACACATGTGCCTCACACGATGCTAGGCCACGGTTTTGAGTGATGAGTAAACCAGGAAGCACATGCTCTGCTCATGAAGAAGATGACCAGGCTGCTGACACCTGGATCACAAGGAAGAGTCCCTGCAGCTGAGGGGGACTCTCGCCAGGTCACGGCAGCAGTCTCTTAAGATTCAGTTTCTTTACCCATCAGAGTGGGAGGTAGTCTCAGGACTACCATGTGGATCCACAGAGACTATCGTCAATACATGATAACAAGGAGTTATCATAAGCCACAAATGAGAACTGCAGAGCTAAAGCCATTAGCGCATAGAGTGGCAGATGCAGAGTGGTGTTCTCTTTTACTTATCCCCTGAGCCCTTTGCTATGCAGGATATATAGTCCTCTTCCAAGAGCCAGTACTGCATCTTTGTCAGGGGCCTATTTTTGTTCGATTCTGCTTGGACCACCTGCATAGAACTCAGACAGGTGCTTGGGTGGTTACTTCCCTGAGCCCCAACAGGCAGCCCTAGGGACTCTAGGAGTAAGGGAGAAATGCCTAGTCTCCCTGCAGAGAGAGCCACTTCCCTCCACAGCTCTTTGGTTGATATTGGATCCTTGCTTGGCCTCCTTCTCCCCCCACTTCACCCTGGGAAGATTCCTAAGAAACTGTCAGTTTCACATAAACCCTTGTTTCTAAATCTGTGCCTAGGGAACACAGTTTAGGACACTGGGAAATGCTAAGTAAACCTTAGGAGGTGTTTCCTAAGCTACATGACTCCTCCTTCCTCTGGCCAAACAAAGTCCTCCCACTCTCTATGGACTCAGTCACAACACACTGGCCATCTAACTTCATGGGCATCTCACCTCTGCTTCCTGTACATGGCAAAGGCCAGTCCCACAGAAGCTGACAGTGGCCCTGGCATATGGCCTCTCTGCTTACAATTCAGGAAACTGCTTGAACTATTGGTCTCTGGGTTCTGTGTCCTCTCTCTAAGGACCAACACAGGACACCAAAAAGTATTACATTCATCCTTGACAATCACCATCTTCCTCTCGTGCTAGATGCTCTAAGGTCATGCTGAAGTTAATCTTGTTTCCTACATGGGGCAAACATGAAGTGGTCAACAAGGGCCAGACAGAGAGATCAGTCTGGGCATTTTTTCCTAGACTTAGTGATGTTTATAGCCTTCACCTTTAAAGCTCTTGATTTATTATGGTTGTTTTTCCTTGTCCCAAATACTCTCCTTAACTAATTTTCTGATTTCCCCTCCCCCATAAAGATGACTTTCAAAACTATGGAAGCTTGAGACAACCTGAAATCTTACTCTGCATCTGATGTTTGGGAGAATCAGACCTGATTCTCCTTCATACACTCAACCTTGCTTGTCTACTCATCCTTGTTAATCCCACTGTTAATGGAACCAAACTGATACATTGTAGCAAGCCCACTTAAAAACATGCCTAATTTGATTCCACCAGTATCCAAATGTTGGAGCTGACATGGGGGGACACATGGCAGAGGAGAAATCAAAGTAGAATCAGAGAATTTGAACAGGTTTTTTTTTTTTTTTTTCAAATGTTAGCAAATAATGTAAAACATAACCTTGAAAAAAGATACGACTTTGGGAGCAGCTTGTACAATCCAGGGGCCCTGAACAGAAGCCCAAAAAGCTTAGGAAAAATGGCCTATTGTTTGCTGGATTTAAAGAGCTTTGGATACACAGTATGTTAAGGTCTGAAGGTTTTAGACATGTCCCAAATGTGCAAGTTGGGCTTTCTGTTCATGGCTCTTCTTTCCTTGGTGCTCCTCAGTTGTGGCAGATCCAGGTGCGGCTGAAGAGGAACTGGAAATATTCACCATGGTTATGGCTAACAGCAAACTTGGCTTCTAACACTGGTCTTAATGACAGGAGGTGTCTGTCACCCACAAGCTCAAGCCCTCCTCTCCTTTTGCACATTTTTGTTCTGGATGACCTCTCCCTTCATTTTTCAAAGTTTCTTCTTAAAAACAAAAAATTCCAGGTTTACTTTGGAAGGGCAAAAGGATTAGCTATGTCTAGGGCAGGCCAAGGTAGGATCCCAACAGAAACCAGAAGTGGGAGAGCGATGCCACCCACCTTTAGACTCTGCTGTGGTTTACAGAATGCGTCTCACCACCATTACTTCATTTGAGGTTCAAGCTCCCTCTGTACTGCACATTGCAGTACATGTTCGAATCAATCTTTTCTAGTTCAACAAGAGACTAAGCCGTCCATGTAACAGTGGATACTTATCCTCAATTAAAGTCAACATAGCCTAAGAGAGCTGTGGATACTGGTGTACCATTGTAAGTTCTTTTTTAAGAGGACAGGGGGTGGGGCACAGCGTAAATCACCAGTGGAACATTTGTAGGGAGTTTCAAGACTCTGGGTTCAATCCTTAACGCCACAAAAAGTAATGATTGGAGGCTGAGGAGAACTCAGCCAGCACAGGGCTTGCTGCTCCAGCATAAGGACCCAAATTTGCATTCCCAGCCCCCCACAAAAAAGCTGGATGCAGGACTGTGAGTTTATAACTCCACTGCTTGATAGAAGAAAACAGATCTTGGAGGCTCACTGCTCAATCTGTCTACCCAAAATGGTGAGCTCCAGGTTCAGTGAAAGACTCTGTCTCAAAACTAAGATGAAAGGTAATAGACAAGGGCATCTGATGTTGACCTATGGCACGCACACTTGCACACATGCTGCCCCTGACTCCAAATGCTGCGGGCATTTTGCAAGCATCTGCCACCACACCAGCTGTATCTACCCTTTTTTAGAAGGCTATGTCAAGATACCTCCCCCCCCCAATACACACAAATTCTCTAACCCTCATATTCTCTGACACAAGCTGGGTTTGTAGGTTGAGGATGGAATATTCCTCATTGAGTGCATAGTATAAGCCATGAGCTGAGCTTGTTCAGACATTCACCAACACCTGGCCACGCTTGCAAGAGGTACTGTCCCAGGTGTCCCAGGACCTGGGGCCCCATCAGATAGGCCTCCTAGACCTCTCTCTCCAGCACATCTTGTCTCAGTGGAAAGAGGCTGCTCCTACATAAACACGGCTCTGGCACAGATCTAAGACAACTGCAAGAGGCCTGTGGCCTGTCACTGCCCATATGGTTTGTTCTCAGTGAGACAGAGAGAGGGTTGCCAGGGTAAGCTGGTATGTCATGAAGGCGTCCACATTTCCAGCCAAGTGATGGACTTGGCTTTTACCCTGAGCTTTGAAACAGCAGCCCACAGCTTGGCTGGCTCTTGTGCTTTTGCTTTCTTTCATTCCCCACAAGGGCCTGGAGCTGGACACGGGGCTAAGGCTCTTCCCCAAACATTTGGGGATTGAGAGATGGAGGGATGCCAGCTGCCCTGGAAGGAGCATCAGAATGTACAAGCACTGCCCTGAAATGGGCAGTTACAGTCTTGGGGGTGCAGAATGGCAGGATTGGCTGGGGACATGCCCACCAGATGGCTCCTGGGGAAGAATCAGAGGCCCACACAGTCTGCCTCCTTGCCCGAGGATGAACAGCATCCTGGCCACTCTCTTGCAGGGATCCTCTGGACTTGGATCTCTGCCCCCAAGACATCTCATATGAGCGCATGGGAGGTGAGGTATTGGGACCAAGCTGACACCATGATTCATCTGACATGTAACCTTGCACAGATTACTCCTTTGTGCCTCAGTCTCCTCCCGTGAAACGGAAATACTGAATATAGCTTATAGACAGAAATGAATACGAACTGAGTCAACACAAGCCAAATGCTTACACATTTTATTCCACACAGGGTTTGTGTGGAATAAACATGAATTAAACGTCACCCATTATTACACAAGTTCTGAAACTATCCCTTTAGGTTATTTCCTGTTACTTAGCAATGGTCTGAAAATCAGGACAAGTGTTAGAGAAACAGCTTTTGCCTCATGAAACCATTAATGATGCTGTGATTGACAGCTCCTCTGGCTGCTTCCCACTGGCCACCCAGCGGCAGGCTAGTTTTAAGGCTCCAACTTACTTGTGTCTGTTTCAGCTTATAAGCCAGGCAGAGGTGTTTAAGGACCCATTAGCACCTCGCTGCTTGTTGTAGGCACTAACCACCTTTGCAGGCCCCTTCTGGGCTGGCTGAACTGCTCTGAAAACTGGTTCTGCCATGGTTCAGGGTTTTTCCAGCTATTCCCAATTCCTTCCCCCAGGTTACTACTCCCTTTATCCAGAAAGAGAAAAAAGTTACAGGCTAGATTTTGGAGGCACATGTGTATTTTAAAAAGTGTGTGTGTGTGTGTGTGTGTGTGGTGTGTGTGTGTGTGTATACAGCTTCCTAGTCTGCTGTACTACCTGAAAGAGATCTTGGAGCAGCTTTACCCGGAACCTTCTCTTTCCTATCGACACCTGCAGATCCACCCTCACCCTCACTACCCATGGTTTAGTATGCAATCAGGCAGAGAGGCAAGGGCTCAAATTTGAAGCAGATGTTTGGGATGATGATTGAGGCTGGGGTGGGGACAATAGAAAGGATGTGGACCCTTCTAGAACTGCTTGCTCTGACCTACTGCCAAGGCTGAGGGAAAATGAGTGAGTGTTCCTGGTTAAATACCCAGCTATTCCCTGTGCCAGGCTTTCCTGGGCCTCGGTCCTTGGAGGCTCTGGCTCTGCTTCCAGAGTTCTCCATATCCTTGTGCCAACCACTATCTTGGCCCCTCTTCTCACTGCACTAAACCCCTAAGCCCAGGCTCACCCCAAAAGTCAGGGCTGGAGTTTTGCATCCTTTTGTCTCCCCACAGCTGATCCACAGTGACATTCTTAAAACCAAAACTCAAGATACGGTCTGACAAGAGAGATTTGTGCTGGTTCCTGGTGAGAGAGGCTGTCTGGAAGACATAACTTAGATGCCAAGACAATAGAATTTTCAAGGTTCTGGGGCAGAAATAGATGAGAATCAGTGTGGAGTCTGCAGATGGATGGCTGCTCCCGACCCCTCCCACAAGGTTCCCAGGGCAGCCCACATGAGCCTTCCTAGATTTGTTCAGTATGTTCATCTCCCTGAGTGAGACATAAAGTGCCCTCTATAGAACACAGTTTCACTTCCACTGCTGGGACTGTCTGAGGAAACCGTGTTGGTATTTTCATGAACAAGGCTCCAAAGAAATCCTTCTAAGGGAACAGAGCAAGATGATATTCTAGAGGCAGGGTCCAAACTAGCACCCATCTAGCTGTTGAAGAATCAACATCCAGAGCTGCCCAACCCCCAGGGAGGAATAAGATGGCCACACCGCACAGCAGAGAACTCAAGACTCATTTCCTGGGTTTGACTGACACTACAGGAAAACTGGAATGGAGTTCGATGTTTCCATCCATGGTGGCCACAAACCAATGTCATGGCTGGTCATAGTGTTGATTCACTTCTTCATGCTTTGGGGTTCATTGAAAATGGCTTGGTCTTTCCTCTGCCATCCGAATTATTTCAACCAAGCACAAATCTGTTTGATTGCTATTAATGTTGAAAATACTCCCTTTTCCCACTCACTCAAGATTTTAATTTCATTCACTGAGCTGCGGGCAACTAGCCAGGTCCCTGCTGCCAAAGTCAATATCCAGGTCTTCTGTGTCTGGGAGAGCAGGTTAGAGGAGAACTGGCCTTAAGATCATGAAGTTCCCTTTCCCAGGTCCAGGATCTACTAGGTGATAGACTGTTTACGGTACAATGAGAACTTGGCCCCTGGGTCTATTTGAGTCCACCTTTACAAGAGTTCTTTCTTCTCTGAAAGTCAGTAGGGAGACTAATTTCCCTTTGTTAAAGCAGCTAGACACTGCAGCTGTTACTACTTGATACAGTCTCCAAGCATATATTCCCTAACCCTGTGAAAATAAAACAATGTCACACATGGAGGCATGTGGCCCTGACTTTGTATGTTTAAGCCTCAGGGAAAGGGCACAGAACTGAGGTACTCACAGGCTGGGACCACATTCTATCTGCTGTCCAAAGCTCTCTCCCATATACAAGACATGTTTGCTGAAATACAGCTATGGATAGGACTTAGAGGGTAAAGGAGGAGACCACAAATCCAGGGGCAGAACCAGATTCCAGGAGTCTTATGCAGAAGTAGAACTGACAACCTGGGAGAATTAGACCTAGGACTTAAGAGACCCCAAAATGAAACATAATCTTCTTACACAATAACCCAACATTTTGCATTCAAAATAACCTAAGAGCCATCCACCTTCTCCAGCTGGCTTACAAATCCTGATATCCCTGACTCTGCTAATGGGCAGAGGAATGTCTTGGCAGCTTCTCTGAGTGGGAGTTCTGGAGAGAGGGAGCGCTCAGCCTGCAAAGGACAGAAAGCTTCGAATTCCACCTCTGACAAACCAGCAAACAGTGCAGGTGAAAAGTGGGGGCTTGTCGAGATGAATTCACCCTGGAGAGGTACGGGACCCTCTCACCCCAGACACTGACCCTGCTGATGATAGCTTCAACAGAATCATGGTGTTACTGGTATGTCGGGGGAAGGGTGTTTCCCTTTCTCTGGCACTCTTGAAATCGTATGCTTTTCAGTGAAGTGTGCTCCAGGAATTTGGCCTTTACTAACTGGTGCTGTTTCATATAAGGAAAGTATAGACAAGAGACTTATTCAAACGAGTCTTTCTCTGCAGACACAGTTACCAGAGATAAACATCAGAGTACTGTGTCTGACCTCACTGTAACTACCCATTTGCATGTGACTAAGGATTTTCCAGCATAGAGATAAAAATAATTTTAGGATTCATCCCCTCAGTTACATCCGCAAGGGTATCTTGTGTTCTTTATGAGGGATCATTTCAAACTTGGCAGTCTCTTTCCCCAGGTTATTAGCTCACAGTTCTACAAAAGTTCCTTCACGCAGACTTTAAAGTCGTGACTACTCACTCACTGCACCTCTTAGAAATTCTCTACCCTGGAGTAGGCCCTTCTCTCCATCAACCCCAAATCACAGTAACTAGTAGGTAAACCATGGTACAAAGTGTTCGTTCACCTGTCACATCCTGCACAGAGTAAATGTGAGGCAGGCAGGAGGCACTGGTGGCCCAGTGCCTGGGTTCTCTGTCTAAACTAATCTTCAAGAGACAAACCAAAAGTTTGGGTTCTGAAAAGTAATGGCTTCATCCTCAAATAAGTTCTGCAGCCAAGCACATGATATTACAGGACTTTAATCCCAGCATTCAGGAGGCAGAGGCAGGAGAATCTCTGTGAGTTCTAGGCCAGCCTGGACTGGACTACGTAGAATAGATTGAAACTAGCTCAGTCCCAGGTTTGGGGATAATTTACCATTGAGTCATCTTCAGTACTACATTCTTATGTGAGACCTAAAAACATCCTACAGGCTATCACAGAGAATCACAACATGTCAGACCAGGCCAGAGACAGTACATAAATGGGCATCAGCACAGCAATCTCAGAACATACGATGAATCCGTTCAGCACCAGGCAGCAGGGCTAGATTCCCTGAATCTTAGGGGCCAAGACACAACCCCGAGGCCAGCACGTGGAGGACGGCAGCAAGTAAGTATGAATGATGTGAATTCCGGAGGGCTATCACAGTGCTGACAGTGGAACCTCTGGAGGCTGGGTGACTTGTCCCTGGACACTTCTCTTTACAGTTTTGTTTGGGGGCTTTGTTACTGTTTGCTATTAAAAGGGTTTTGTTTTATGAGGCAAGGTCTCACTGTGCTACTCAGGCTGTTCTCAAGTGACCTTCCTAGCTCAGCCACCTAAGAGGCTGGGGCTACAGCATGCACGACTGCATCCACCTTCCTTGACCCTTCAAGGTCTTTTTTTTTTTTTTTGCAGTTATGTGTGTGCCTGTGTAAGTTTGTGTGCACACTGTGCAGATGCGTGAACACGTCCTGGGTCCCTGGGTCCCCTGGAACTGGAATTACAGGCAGTTGTAAGCAGCTCAGGGTAGGTGCCAGGAACCAAAGCCAGATCCTATAAGAGAAGCAAGCATCCAAACTGCTGAGCTATCTCTCTAGCCCTTCTTTAACTTATTTAGAAATTCTCTCTACTGACTTCCTGAAATAAAAAACAACAAATTAATGCTTAAAGACATAATAGATACCCTTTGCTGATATCAAACTAGTTTCCTTCCTCAGGCTCTGACACACTTTCCCCACTGGATTGCTATCTACAGTGAGCAGTGTGGCCCTGGGGACAGGGACTGGAGACAAGCCAGGGCCCCAGTACACACTCCATTCACAGCAGATTGCTTCCTACTTCCAAGAACACAGAAAGCATCTCTAAATGGTTTCCTTCCCATGTTCCATTTAGGCACTGCCCACCCCAACTCAAACAGTCATTAAGCCCTTGATTATTGTAGGCATTTTATTTACTGTACAAAATATTTACATCTCCAGCTGCAGATATCCAGACCTGGCCTGACACTGTGCAGCAGAGCTCAGCTTCTGCCAAGTCCTAGAACCAAGCTGACACTCTCCCTGGTGCTCATGACTGGTCTCCTTCAAGGACACCGAAAAGCCAAAAGCCAGGAGGGCAGCTGGCTTCCCAAGTACCTATGTCACAAAGCATAAACAAAAGAACTGGCCAAAATAAGGAATATGAATAGAAAATTGACCAAGAAATAACACATAGTTTTATCTGTCCAACATACTGTATCTCTTTCCCACACTGGCAAGTACCAAAGCAGTATTAGAAAAAAAAGGATAAAGGAAATGGAAAGAGAGCAAAATGCTTCTGAATAGTCAGGAGAGTGAACTGGAAGCATAGAAAAACCACACAGTACATAGAGGATTTTTTTTGTTAAAGACTCTGGTGCCTAAGGACCACCCTGGAATCCTAGCTGCCCCAGTTGGGCTGCAACAGTGCCTAGGAGACTGAAAAAGTGCTATGACTAGAGCTTAAAAGGAGAGGTCTGGCCCTGTACATACACTGATCCCTGTGCAGTCTGCAGAGCTCTGCTGGAGCCAGGATTGCAGAACCTAGGAGGAAGAACCATCCCAAACAGCCAAGCAGCCATGGACCCAGCTAGAAGTCCCAGTGGAGGCCTGAGAGGCAGTAGGGTAGTGGCTAAATGATCTTGTACGTGTTCCTTGGGAAAGTGTGGGCAGGCAGCAGCACCTTGTCCCGGTCCCTGAGGAGAGCAGTGACCATGTGGCATGGAGGATCCTGGGTGGAGAGGTCCTGATGCCAGGTCCCAAACCCCGAGGATAAGTGAGGTGAGCACCCACACCAAGAAAAGACAGATGATGACTGCAAAGGAGGTCAGGCAGGATTCTAGCAGCTCAAGAGGGCTTGTTTCTCCTGATCCCTGGGAACAGGAGGGCTCAGACTGCTTCCAGGAGGCCAAGGCACTGTCGCAAGAACTGCCTTGTCTCGGGATTCTGTGTACTTGCTGGTTTTGGCAATAAAATGGCTTGTAATATTCTGAGTGAGTGCCCCATGGAAGAAAGTGGCTTGTAGAAAAGCCTTATTAAAGACAAAAATTGGGAAATCCATGTGATATTGAGTCTTCATGTTGTTTTCATTCAAACACTCATGAAAAGATGTTATCTTCCTTGAGACTGAAGTTCTCTTTGATCACCATGTAACTGTGAACCCAATACAGCGTTCTCCCTCCATGGGTCCCCCACTTCTCGGTAACTGATGAAGCTAAGTACTTGGAATTGCTAGGTATTTAACTGCTGCTGGATCTCCACCGTGTCTATCTTCAATGGCTTGACGAAGGAACTATGATCACTGTTCCTTTGCCTCAGCTCTGCCAGAGATCACCACCAAAGAGAACTGGCAGGCTATGTTCACTGTCCCAGTCTGTTGCTCTCAAAATTCCTCCAGCAGAATTCTAAAGACAGCTCTTAACAAACTACATAAGTTGGAGGTCAGGCCAAGTCCTCCTTCAGTGCAAAGAACAAACTCAGAGAAAAGCATCAGTAGTCTTCAAGCCATCCACATGCCCGAACACGACCCTTCCCCAAGAGGGAAGCATACCCAGCACTGGAGGCTACCGCACAGCCGGCCTTCACATTCTTCTGACTGCTTTTCTCACTGGCTCAAATTCAAGAGAAAGCTTAGCAAATTCCTTATAGATTAATGATCATCTTAAAAAATGCCCGCAGGGAGTGTCTTTTCCAGTTCTGTCACCATAAAGAGATCCTTGTGTACTACCAGTCCCCATGAGAACTGATCCAGTGCATGGCCGATGCCTGTCACTATGTGCGAGGACAAATCAGACAGCGTGTGTGAGCCACTTTCTAGCTGTGCTTCTCCTGGCCACTGATGAGAAGAGGTGATGGGTTGCCCAGTTTGGTCAAGTAGTGAGCTCAAGGAGGGCATTTCCAAAGAGAAGAGGGTGCTGGAATGAGGCATGGCGTAAAGGTCTCACACGCCGGCTTTCCTACAGAATTGAGTCCTCTGTGTCATGCATCTCTCCCAGCCACTGAGGCAGATCTGGCCACAGAGATCTTCAAAGGACCAACAAATGACAGCAGCATGGTCCTCCTCTCGCAACTGAGTAGAGCTCAGATAGGTGCCATGTGCTCAAATGGCCTGTGGTAACTGTGGACAGAGGGTGAGGTAAGAACAGTGCTTGTAGATGACAGAATACTCCAGACACAAGGGAGCATGCAGTATCTTCTGGCTAATGGTTGTGGTTAAGGTCAGTGGTTATGCTTGTTAACATGTGTCCAGATGCTCTAGAGAGCTTGGGAGCCAAGCGGGTGACAGAGGAATGGTCAGAGCATGCCAAAGCCCTCGCAACCCTCACTGATGGCCAGCTGTAGCATCCTGTGCACCTCTTCATATGAGTCATATGTAGGGAGGCACAGTTGGTTAAAACTGGAAAAACAAGGAGGAAGATGATTAATTCATACTACAAGAAACATGGGCAAGGGCTAGAAAGAGAATCTCCCACAAGGGATGCTTTGGGCAGCCTACCTACCATGTGTGTGCAGTAGGCAGCGTGCTGTGGGTTGGAGCAGCAATAATCTGAAATGAGGGACAGAGGGCAGCAAATCCTCCAGGTGGGAGCTGAGAAGAGCCTGTTGTGAACTGAAGCAGCCGAGCCAGTTCCTCCTGGGTCAGACTGGAAACCACAGTCCAAAACCACCTCATGACCTGAAAGGAAAATACAACGCTTTTATCAACAGGTGTGTAACCTAAGATCTGATTCCAGGAAGGACCAGGATACTGTGGGTAGACATACGCTCCCATTTCTAGTACTATGAGGCATGGGTAACAACCCCTGCAAGAATTTACCTTGTCACAGGGTCAGAGGGTAACCAATTGATTGCTTGGCTCCGTTTGCTTGCATTTCCACCCACTACCCCAGTGGTAGTCAAGGTATCCGTCTTTAGGGACCTGAGCTCCTTTCAGCTTAGTAACCACCTGTTTTCCCACATGAATCATCTTTTTGCCAGTCAACATGTCAACTTCTTTGACTCTTCTACTTTAGTCTTCTGAAACCATTCCACACAGGTCAATACCAAGCTAACTGTGAGAGCTTAGCTCATTACCTTTTCTCTGAAATGCCAGGATCCACCAACCACTACAGCATGGGCTTTGAAGTCAGATACACTGATGTCTCCAGTCCCACACATCAGCAGCTAGACAGACAGAAGGACAAAGACACTCTATTTAGTCAGTTACCTATTGACATGGGAATGCAGAATAAAAACAATGCCAGGAGAAAGACAGAAGATGAGATCACAGTGCTAGAATGAACTGCAATAGGCCAATGATTCCTAACCAGTGGTATTAAAAAAATTGCAGTGTTAAAAAAACCTACACAGCTTAAACATACACACACACACACAACAAATCAATTCAGAAGAAAGCAAAAGTGATTATTGTGCAAGCTGATGTGAGTTGGATCCCTAGAACCCACAGTGGAGGGGAGTAACAAACTCCTAGAAGTGGTCCTCTGACCTCAGATGCTTCACAGCACACAATAAGCTCTGTGGCACATGTGTGCCTGTATCATAGACTCAATTAAAAAGACAGATGAATACACTTGTAGCTGCGACCTAGGTGTACTGCATTAGAGTCTCTAAAGTTAGACTCTAAGCTTATATAGCTGAAGAGGTTTCCTAGTGTTTCTGATGAGTATGCCCAGTTAAGAATTGCTAAGGATTCTTTGTAATTACAGAATGAAATAAAAGAACTAAAAGAACCGAGTCTATGTTCTAGCCAGCAGAGGAATGAATGCCCAGGGGAAAGGCCCCTTTATGAGTGTCTCTCTCAGGTCTAGGTCTAGGTCTAGCCTCCATTTGTGGACTTTTACTATTATCCTTTAGCTCTGCCTCCAGTTGAACAGATAGACTAAAAGGTACAGGGAGAGAAAGAAGAGAAAAGAAGAGAGAGAGAGAGAGAGAGAGAGTAGAGAGAGAGAGAGAGAGAGAGAAGAAAGAAAGAGAGAGAACATTAATGACATCAGAGCCTTAAATATCTTGTTGATGTCCTAGTTTGGCTCAAGAGCCAGCATGTTACTTAGCAGACTATGAGTATCCATCCAATAGCTGAAAGGAATGATACCTCTTAATAAAGAGACAAAAAAAGCCCAAATTAAGCCCTGGAAGCTTTAGTTTCGTGAAGGCCATGCCAAGTTAATGAGTAAGTAGGAGCAGCCTGAGGAAGAGCTGTAGACTGCAGCTTTTCTTCCCACTCTCTTATGTGCTATTTCCAATGCTCAGGCTACAAAAAAAAAAAAAAAAAACCAGTGCCCCAAAGCACTAGGTAAGAGGTCTATTAGAAATTCTAGACTGAGAATTCATTGTTTGGATTTTATATCTTAAGGCACAAAAGGTGGTGAAAATCACAGAGGCTCTGACTGTTCTCTAGACAGGCCAGCTAACAGAGGAAGAATTACACAACATCACCTGATGACACTGACAACAATTTTTTTCTTACAAATTTTAAAGTTTCTCCTTTTTGTTGTTTTGTTTTGTTTCTGTTTTTACAGACAGGGCTTCTCTATAGCCCCGGCTGTCCTAGAACTCAGAGATCCAACTGCCTCTGCCTCCTGAGTACAGGAGGAATTTCTAACAGGAAACATTTTGAAGAAATGAACTCCTCAGAGAAGCTATGGCAAGTTAAAAGTCCTAACTTTTACTAAACATATCAGGTGTGAGGAGCACAAAGTGACTCTTTTGTTCTTGACTCATAAGGACTTTAATTCAGCTGACCATGAAAATGATACTTACCAACTTATAGCTAACTTTGGGCTGATACAAAATGTGAAATTACAGTTACTATAGATATGTAAATACATACACATTTCACACACTCTGATACCACAGACATGTAAACACACATGACTTTAATACAATCCCATCTTGAGGGTGTCTTTCACTAGCATACAGCCCCTGAGGGGCTTCTGTCTTCTTCAGTGCAGTTTCTCTGGTGTCTCAGCACAGTTCATAGTCCACACACACCTAAACAAATACATTCTATAATCCACTTAAATATGAAGACTGTATGTTATGCAAGTACTCCTCATTAGTCAACTAATATCAATACTACTTGATAGATAAAATATTAACTACTACTCTTCACAACTACTTGCTGCTCTATGACTTTCAACATTCTAATTTTTAAAAGATGAGGAAAGGACTAACGAATAAAGAGTAACAAAGTGAATCCAGGGATGGAGAGAGGACTCTGTGGTTAAAGCACTATGCTCTTCCAGAGGACCTGGGTTCAATTCCCAGCACTGACATAGCAGCTCACAACAGTTTGTAACTCAAGTTCCAGGGGATCCAATAATCCTGTTCTGGCTTCTGCAGGTATCAGGCGCATACAAGGTACATAGACATACATGCAGGAAAAGACTCATATACATTAAAAAACATTTCTTTTTTAAAGAATCTAACTCCTGTATAGTAAGTCTTTCTGGCTACACAGTGAGACTGTCTCAATCTCTCATTCCCCACCTCCCGCCCCCAAAAAAGGACTTTCTTGCCACATCACTAACAGAAGGTACAGCAAGCAGGGGCCCATAAGGCATGCTCTCAAGAACAGCAGTAGGTACAGCAGGCAGGGGCTCATAAGGCATACTCTCAAGAACAGCAGCCTTGGGGCTGGTGAGACGGCTCAGGAGGTAAAAGCACTTATGCCTGTCTGGAGACTCATGTGGTGGGAGGAAGGAGAGAACTAAGTCAGCAGTGGCTTTCTGACCTCCATATACCTGACCTGGCACCCGTGTGCCCTCCACATGAGTGAAAAAAAACCATATGGATGAGAGGTTGAAATCCTGAGCACTTACCTCAAGTTCATTCTCATCGAAAATAGCCAAAAGGCTCTCAGGAACCAACTCATTCAAGCCTGAAACAGAAGTATCCAAGTTAAAGCCACACTGCAGCTATGGTCCCGACACCTGAAGCCAGCAGAGATGGGGGACGGAGCTATGGCCCAACACTGGAAGCACAGGGGACGGGAGCAGCCAACCTTTCAGGGAAGATGCCCAAGTTCACCTCCTCTTTGACTTGACTGGCCAGCCGATACTGAGCCAGCAAGTTTAAGTAGAAGATTTTATTTGCATTGGTGACTGGGGTTTGAGCTCCACCTGTCATGAGTTCTACAATCTGAAACAGAAGGCAAAAGACAAGGAGAAGCCGTGGGTAAACTGGAAGCTGTATCAGCCTGAAGTGTTCTACAGGCAGTAACTTGACTCCCTCAAGTTCCTCATCTGCATGAGTGTCTTTAACACACTTGCTTTTACTCTCCATTACTGACCTTCAGGGCTCACACCACTACTTCACACCCCACGAACTATGACTTCTACAGTGGGCATTAGGCAGGGTCTCCTATCAAGCAGTGAATGGCGGTGATGCAACGGGAAAGTACTATGGTCTCTTGTTAGCAATACTTTAATTCTTCTCCCTTAATTAAATCACTAATGACCTCTTCTCAAAGAAGGTCTTTCATGTGTGGGAACAGCTGTTCCCACACATTCGTCTATCTCCCAAATACACAGATGGAGAAAGCAACGGCTGAGACTTGGAGACTGGCATCGGAGACTCCAGCCCTGATACTAACTTGCTACAGAACTTGCCTATTAGCTGTTTGCTCCTCATTTGTGCTGCAATTTGTCTATCTGCAAAGAAAAGCTAAACAAACTTCCTAAGTCACAAACAGAATTAATAAGCACACACACACTAAAAAACTCCCGAGGGGCATTTGAAGAAGTCCCGAAGCGTTAACAACTCCCCTGGAGTCTGTATGGAAAACAGAGCTGTCTCCATAAGTCAACGAACGAATGCTTCCATTAGTTGTGAGATCAGATATTTTAAGGACCTGATAACACTTTAATTGCATTGATGTGAATAAATCTTAATAACATTTCTTAGGCCATAGCTAGAAGTGTTTATTTACAAAAAACACACCAAATTATAGCAGTAATATAATATCCATAATTGTAGAAAACAAGTTCTATTGTCTTAATCTGCTGAGAATCTTGCAGGTAAAGAACAGTCAAGAACTGTTCGCTAGCTACTTTGTTACATCAGCTCAGGAAGCAAGGTACAGACCTCACTAGTACAAAGACAGAAAACTGGCATTCCTAGCCTTCTCAGTAGAGCATTTAGTTTTGTTCTCTTGAGATAAGGCCTCTGTATGTAGCGCCTCAAACTCACAATGACCTGCCTGCCTCTGCCTCCTAAGTGCTGGGATCAAAGGTGGTCATCACACTCAGCTGCCTCATCTCTGCAGTCTACCTTCCTTCTAATTACATATTGATAACCTAGTATTGCAGCGGCACTATCAAAGCTAATGAGGTTTAATTATCTGTTATTATTATTATGACTAGCTTCACTATTATCATTTGATATTGAATAACACCACAATGTAACAAAAACATACTTGCAACAAATATATATCTGGCCAGTAATCTCAGCACTCAGGAGGCAGAGGCTGTGGATCCCTGTGAGTTCAAAGCCAGCCTGGTCTGTATACCAAATTCAAGGCCAGCCTGAGCTACACAGTGAAACCCTGTCTCGAAACAAAACCAAACCAAACCCAACACGAACAAAAAGGGTTTGCTTTGTACAGGCATTGTGCTAAACAAAAGAATCAGGCACTCCATTACAACTGCTAATCACTGACAGTCATTCCTCCTAAACCAGCTTAGAAAAGGATGCTTCATTAGCATGTTACTCAGTCCACTGCAGTCTTTCCTTCACTGCAGGAAGTCCTACCAGTGCTGCCTTAAAGGGGTCCAGGCTATAGGGACTTAGGCCTCCTGGTCTCTCTCACCTTATCCAGTTGACCTGATTTGTTGTATTTCTCTTCTGCAAAGACCAGCTCCATCTCACTCATGTCATTATTGAGGATAAAGCACACTTTGGATTTATAGAATTCTGGGTCATCTGTTTCAAAGTACTGAGGAGATAGGAAGACACAGAAGCACATGACCACTCTTTTGCCATGAATGAAACTTTAACTGCTTGATACCACTTACACCTTAAAAAATAATCAGCTCAGACGACTGGAGAGATGGCTCGAGGTTAGGAACACTGGCTGCTCTTCCAGAGGACCTGGGTTCTGTTCCCAGAACCCAAAAGGAGGCTCACAACCATCTGTAACTCTAGTTCCAGGGGACCCAAGGCTTTCTACTCAATGGGCACCAGCGATGTAACTGGTGCATGTACATTCAAGCAGGCAAAACACACACATACATACAGAATAAAACTAAGTCTTAAAAATAAATAAAAGGGGAAAAAGTACTTTAGAAATCAGCTCATGTGGAAAGATGCCAAAGCCCATGGCTAGCCTATCTTAGTGAAAATGCACACCTAACATGTTACCTTGTAATGCATACGGAGTCCTATGATTTGGGCCAGGAAAGACCGAGTGAAACGGGCACGGACCAACTGCTTGTAGGCTCCTCCCAGAGAGGATTCATACAAACACTTGCCCACCAGCCGCCCTGCAAACTCATACATCTTCAAGCGCAGGTGAGTCGGGCGATTAGGGTTAGGATGCACCTATCAAAGAAGAAATGAAAGGCCTTTGACCACTTTTCATCCATTCTAGCTAGTTCTAGAAAGACCTCCAAATCCTATGGACTGCAATTTGGACTGGAATGTCCCCAAAGGTGTATATATTTATACGTTTTGGTCCCTAGACCAGAGCACCATCAGTAGGACTCAGGCTCCTGAGGTGTGCTCTGGAAGAGAAAGTGCCTGGTCTTTTTCTCTCCATCTTTTATGCCCCAGCCCTGAGGTGAAAGAATGATCTCGCCATACTGCCACTATGATGTGCTGCCTTACCACAAACCCAAAAGGAAGGAGGCCAACCAGCCACAAACTGAAGCTCTAAAGTCTGTGGTGAAGTAACATTTTCTCTTTATAAGCTAACTGTCTTGGGCATTTATTACAGTAACAGAAAGCTGACTCATATCCAATGCTAAGGGAATAAAATTTCAGTTTAAGGATCACAGAGCAGACAACTGAGTCTGCTCAGTTTAAAATGACTGGAGGACAATGGCCACTGAAGAATCTTAGATTAGTTTGTGATGCCTGTCCCTAAATAGAACTTCTCAAATAGTAACATATTCTACCTGTGACTCTTTCTAGTCAGAGCTCTAATACAGAAACCAATAGCCTCAGGTTTTTTTCCTCTGGATATTAGCTTAGTTACTATAGGTAAGTAAAGTTACAACGTAATGCTCTTAACCAAGTGCTCAACTCTTTCTTCCCATTCTACAGATGAAGCCAAATAAAAGGTAGGCAGCTTGATTAGCTCATTACAAACAGCACATGAAGAGCACAATTCAAGTTGTCCAGCCTCCAAGATCAGCTGTGTGAACCTCTGTGTATTCAATGTAGCTTTCCACCCCCCACGGGGAAGGCATGGACTCACTAGTGCTTGGTTGTTGTCACTGAACCGGGTGAAGAGCTGACTGGTGGTATCAAACAGTGCTTTGCAGATTAGCTCAAACCATTCCCGGCGAGGCCCTCCCCAATCCAAAGCTGAAAAGTATAATGAAAATTAAAAGTGATGCTGGCTTACACCACCAACTATTACTTCTCTCCCTTTAGTTACCACCTAACATTCTCCCGTTCCTTCTCTCTACTCCACTACCTGTTTCTTCAATGCAGCTCACCTACATGGTGAACTCTTCTTGAAATCCCACTTCCTTCTGAAGATTCCAAGGTATTCTGATCACTAAGCTAACAGAAACACAGGTCAGAGATCCAGGAAATGGACACTCAGCATCTACATGGTTATTCTGTCCTTCTGGTGTGAACTGTAAGCGCTCACCTGTTTTCTAAATTTCACCACGGCATCCAGCCAGGCTTCCTTCTTCACTCACAGAAGCTAGGTCTTTGAGGGAGCTTGAAGGGGCTGCTCTGAGCTCTTTTGGAGAGTGGAAGGAGGAAGGAGAATAAAATGATAAAATGAAACTTCAAAACCCACCTTCTTCATCCTGGAAAACCACTTCAAAGTTCTTGCTCCAATCTGAGATGGAAAAGTTCCGAGTGGCCTTCAAAGACTAAAAAGCAGAGTGAGGAAGGAAGCTGTTAGAACACTGGCTGGCTTCCCTCAGCTTCTAAAGACAATCCCTCAAGAGCAGCACCACTGCCCACTGAGTGAACCACTATGTGGAAGTGATAAATGGTGCACAAGTGAAACTCGCTGATATTATCTTGTATTCAAATACACAGATCTCCAGGAGAAATTCAGTATTTAAAAAAATTGGGGACAACCACACCAGAGACAACCTCAATCTGGCTCCATGCAGCCCAGGTGGGCAGATCATACCCAAGACAACCCCTGACTGGTGCCACACGGCACTGGCAGAGCATAGCACTCCTGAGATGACCCCCGACACCCAGAAGCCCTGTGTGGCACTAAGATGAGCCAGTAAGTAGTAGAGAGATGGAAGAGAAAGAGACACAGAAGATGTGGGCACAATGAAGACAGGGGGAACTGGAGACTTCAGGACCAGTCTAATGTGAGTAGACAGAAAGGCCACCTAAGGCCATGGTGAAGTCCTGGCCTGTGCTGCCTCCAAGGCCATGTCTGGGCTCATGGCCCTGCAGCAGAGTGGGTATGTTACCACCAAAGGCTAGGTGAACATCCCTGGTCTAGGCTGCCTCATGGAACCAAGCTGATATCTAAGGGCTATACAGAGCTGCCTGCCAGCTCTGTGGACATGGTGGGAGAGCTGTCCCCCAATCTCCCCCAGGAAGCACACAGGTGCTGGCCCTGGTTGTGGTAGTGGAGGGTAGAGGGGGTGCTGCAGGTGAGCTAGCCCTGAGGAACTGAATGTGGGAGAGCTGGACCCTGGCCCTCTGATGGCAACAAAGTCAAGCTGGCCTTACTGGCATGGGTGTGGAACAACTGGCCCTGAGGACATGACAGCAGGAAAATCGCCCCACCCCTTGCCGGCCTCAGCATTGGGTGAACAAGCTGGGGCAGTGATGGTGAGCTGGTCCTCGTGGTGTGAGCACAGGAGAGCTGGTGGGCTGACCAGCTTAGCTACCACCCAGGTCCAGACCCAGGGCTTTGAGTTGGCCCGCCCCGACATCTACCCCATCTATGCACTGCTGGAGTGTGTGAAGGGGGTCAGGTCCTACAGATACAGAGCTTTAGGATCTCCAAGACACAGGGGAACAACAGGAGATCCAAGAGGAGTCCCAGTGAAGTTCCAGTATTGATGGTGTGGCAGAAGCCAGCGCCTCAAGTCATTGCACTGACTCACGGCAATGAACATTTTCAAGTAGAGAAATGTGGACAAGGGGTACTCTGTGGGACACAATGCAGCTTCCACAATGAGATTTTTTTTTCTTTTTTTGGGGGGAAGGGGTAAATTTCCAAGGGCAGAGGGCAAATACAAAGGGATGGGAAAAGTGAGTGGGACTGGGGTGTATGATATGATATTTATGAAGAATCAATAAAAAGTTAAATGGAAAACTAATCCAAGCATAGAAGCAAATCCCCATGCTCCCAGCAAACATGAGGCTGAAGCAGGAGGAACTTTGAACTGCAATTCAAAGCCATCCTGGTCTACACTGGGACAACTTCTCTCCAGAGAAAAAACAGACAAACAAAACCATCTAACCTAGATTTAAAATTGGAATTTGAAAGTTAGAATTGTTTCGTTTTTTTACTTTTTTTTTTAAACAAACTTCATTTTATTAATGAAAAACTTCTTATATAAAATGTTTTTTAAAAAAGGATTCAAGTAGTAAGCTGTAAACAAAAGAGCTAAGGAGCTTGGTTTTCAGTGAAGTACAGACTACCCATCCACTCGTCATCTTTATCCACCTCAAAGCAAGGCTATGTAGGCAGCATGCCACATGGGGTGTGTGGCTAAGAAAGGGGTTGCCAGTCACAACCACCAGAGCCACACAGCACAGACTTTCTGGACAGACACTAAGCCTTCTCACTCCGGGGAATGTCAGGCCAGGTCAGTGTCTGTGGTGGGGGACAGATACTCACCAGGTGCTCCATTTCTACCAGACCAGAGTAACAAGAATTACTTCCTTCTAATCCAGCAGAAGCCTCTACCCCAGGGGTGCGCTAACAGACCGCTTCTCCAGCCACAACTTCCACTCCCTACACTGCAGACTGTCCAGGAAGGAATTAGCACAGACCAGAGAGCTGATGGCTGTCAGTCTCCCCCCAGTCACATGCCTCTAACGCAGTGGCCCCAATCCGGTATAATAAAGTGTATACAATAAGAAGAACAAATAGTCTCTAATATGTTTAAAGGAATTTATGTTTCATTAAAAGAAAAGAAAAAAAAAAGGACACACTATAGGATATAGTAAAATTTCAGAAGAGCTCCTTAGCGGGAAAGAAATGCAAATGAAGATGTTACATACCGATTCCAACAAGGCGTGTCTGCTGACCTTCAGGGTGACTTTGGAATGAGGTCTCTTCATATGTACCTGCCGAAGCTCTCTCTGGAAAAAGTTCACCTTGTCTTGAAAGGTCTCGGAGCCTCCTGAGGAGCAGCAAGGTTCATCATGACTTACTCTCAGACGTGTGATGGAGCACCACCTCTCTACAGACACACACCCTCGTGGTTCACCGCCTTCCCATCCTTACCGATGTTCTTGTGCAAGGAACGGATGAAAGTGGCGCTAGAATGTTCCTCTCCTTGCAGCTGAGCTCCACAGGAGGCTGAATGCCATCATCGACCACCAGCGTGAGGAGCTTATGAACAGGGTCAGGGCCAAGGTATGAAAACTAGCACACAAAATTTAGAAGAAAGTGGTTAATTCAATCTATAAACCTCTTCATTCCAACAAAGCCTTTCACATGCCTACTCTGCTACACAAACAACAAAAACAAGGCAATCCTGCCAGGAGTACATATCTCGCTTATCTCATATATTTATTTAGTGTGTGTGTATGTGTGTAGGCACATGGGCCCACATGTTGAGGTCAGAGGACGGCTTGTGGGCGTTGGTTCTCACCATATGGGTCTGGAAGAGTGAACTTGCTCACCAGGCTTGGCTGGCACGTTGAGCTGCTGAGCCATCTCACCAGCCCTACGTCAGTGTTCTGTCTGTCTCTGTGTTTCTGCTTTAGTGTGCACGCCCATGCCATGTAGAGTCTTCAGGAGTTGGCTCTGACTTGCTGGATAAATACTGCAGGATGCTTGGCTCGTGAGATTTCCAAGCAATTCTCCTGCCTCTGCCTCCCATCCCGCAGTGAGTGCTGGGATCATGTGCCATCACATGTGCCTTTTTACATGGGTTCTGGGGTCAACTCAAGTGGCTGGGCTTGACTGCCAAGTATTTTACCACTGAGCCATCTTGTTGGTCCCTTTTCAAGTTTTCACTAAGTTTATTTGAGTCCGAGAAACTGCCTTTAAGTGAGGATCATAGGCAACTCTGCGTTTCACCATAAACTCTAAGACAGGGAATACAAGTGAGGACATACAGAGCTGCAACTATTATTCCAGACTGCCTGGAGAAAGTGATCTTTACAAACACAGCCCGTTAGAGCTTAGATTTAGGCTCAGAGCAATTAAAAACAACAAAACCAAAAAAGACAAATTCTTTAACATATAAAAACATTCCTTCTCATAGAATGAGTTCTAGCACACAGGAAACCATGTGTGGGCACAGGAATGGACATCCTTTGAAAGCGGTGCTGAAGACAAAAGCACTGGTAATGCATTCTGAATTGCTATTGGTACATACTGGCAAAGTACCAAGTCTTGTCACCACACTTCTTGTTAAGTTATATGTTTGTGGCCTTTAATGAGGAGATAACTTTTTCTTTGTTTGGAAACAAATCTGTGCATAGAGAAAGAAATTTCAGAAATACTGAAAGACCTCAAGAAAAAGACGACCGACCATCGCAGAGCCGAGCCTGCTCAGCACGAGGTTTGACTCACTTTCGTTCCAGGGCATACTCGGAAGGTGTAGAGGCGCCAGGGGATGATTTTCAGATAGAACTCCTTCACTGAGAATTGCTGGGGCCAACACAGAAAATGAAGTGAGTGATAAAGAAGAGTGTCCAGTCTGGGTATTACAATACAAACACCAAAGCCTTGTCTATATTTTTCATAACAACAAGAGGATAATTTAGGCAGTGCTAAAGTAAGTAGTCTGTGGAAGGCAAAGTTCAACCCCTCTCTGACCCCGCAATTTCCCAGGCGCACGCCATCCTAATGCTCCAGTCTGACACTCACTGTGGAGTGCCTGCAATTAGGTCTTCACTTTCTGGGCACAAAACATTTCACCTCAGAACAACCAGGACCCTGGCTTGCCTGCTGCTGCTCAGTGACTCCCACGCCCCCACACAGGAGCAAACAACAGCCACCCCTACTGCTCCCTATCTACTTGATGCCACTGGTATGGTTGGAGACAGGGTTTTATTCCGTAGCCCAGGCTATATTGGGATTCACTAGGCCTTGATGTCACAGTGACCTTGCTTCAGCTTCCTGAGTGCTAAGATTATAGGTGTGAGCCGCCACGCCTGGCTCTGTCTTCTTGTCTGAATGGCAGGAAGGACTTGGCATGGATGGGGGCTGTGATGGTTTGTATACCTTGGCCTAGGGAGTGGCACTGCTGGGGGTGGCCTTGTTGGAGTAGGTGTGTCACTGTGGGTGTGGGCTTTAAGACCCTACTCCTAGCTGCCTGGAAGCCAGTATTCTGCTAGCAGCCTTCAGATGAAGATGTAAAACTCTCAGCTCCTCCTGCACCATGCCTGCCTGGATGCTGCCATGTTCCCGCCTTGATAATAATGGACTGAACCTCTGAACCTGTAAGCCAGCCCCAATTAAATGTTGTCCTTATAAGAGTTGCCTCGGTCATCGTGTCTCTACACAGCAGTAAAACCCTAACTAAGACAGGGACAGGAAGGTACATGCATACATGTGCAGAGGCCTGGGGAGAAGCACATGGACTTCACACACCTTATCATGGTAAGGAAGGCTCTTCTCCTCCCATTTATGAAAGAGAATATAATGTAAGATCTGTCTGTTTTAAAGTCTGTTATGTGAATGTTGTCACACACCATTCCCTTTTCCAGTGCTTGGACTGCCCCTACATGCTATAGGCATGTTCTACCTTGAACTACATCTCCAACCCCTCCATTTCCCCCATGACCAAAGTTCTTTAAGGAAAACTTCTAACAACACTAAAAACACTTTGCCAAATTTAATAATAATTAATTCAGTGCTGCTCCTCTGCAATTTTTCACCCACTTATTACCTCACTGCCATCCCTTCTACTCCACATGAAGGCTAGATTTGTAAATAAATATTTACATTAGAAAGCATAACGGTCTGTGAGTTCAAGGCCAGTCTGGTCTACACAGCAATTTCCAGGACAGGCGGGCTTACACAGAGAAACCCTTGTCTTGGAAAGAAAGAAAGGAAGGAAGGAAGGAAGGAAGGAAGGAAGGAAGGAAGGAAGGAAGGAAGAATAAGGGAATCTGAAGCCAGTCTTGATTATGAAATTAAGAGATGTAATAAGGACGTTCCAATAGTCTCGTTTTTGTGAGGACTGGATACACACACAGTCAAAAGAAAGCCTCTAAGAAGGCACCTCTAAGTTCAGGGCTTGGGAAATTCACCTTCCTCTGCCTCTGCCAAAACTTCTTCATTACAATCTTCAAGCCTGGTAGTGACAACCATTTAATGTGCTTTCACATTTCACAGAACGAAAGATCAAACTGTTTCCATACAGCATAAGGGGCCAACAGTGATTTTTACACACACACACACACCACACCACTGCAGCAGCAAAGGCGGGAACCTTCTGTCCATGCTAGAAGCCTCTCTTACTGTCACAGAAACACCTCAGAGATGACTCTGCCCTACTGATACCCAGACTGTCACTGTAGAGTTTCTATTACTATATGCTGGCCACATACAGACGAGAGTAGAGGCTCCAACCTTTGGCGACACATAGCAGTACACCTTCTTCGGTTTCTTCACTTTCTCAGGGGTGTGGCACTCTGAAGGTGAGTCTTCATCGTCCTCCTCAATAGCAGTGGACGGCCGGCGTTGAGAAGAGCTCATGTGCATGGGAGGAAGATGCCATGGTGTGCTGGTACAGTTGTTAGCATTGTAAAGGTAAGCCTCAAAGTAAATGCTCACTCCTGAAGTGGACACATTGCGTTCAACAATATTCTTCTCATTCTCTGAAATGCAAGGAGTAAGGGAATTAGGGGAGAGCAAACTGACCTACTGATGGTCATTTCGCACACTACAAGGTGGTTAGGTAAATATGGCTCAATTATCAAATGTCTGTGGGGTGAGTCAGAGAACAGACATACAAAGAGAAAATGGCTAGGAAAAGACCAAATAACAGCTTTCAACTCACCACTAAGGACAATAATGTCAAATTCGCCATTATTGATGGGTTGGTTCTGATATGAAATGCAGGCATGGAAGCAACCTCGGGAATGCAGGGTGAGCCGCAAGAACACCTGGCAAGTCTGCCTGTTGGATGTCACTGACTTCTCAAATGAGACTTCATTACTCTCTTCTTCTTGAGGACCAAGCTACAGGAGGCAAAGTGTGACGACACATGTATCACTTCTGCTTCATAAAGAGTTTCCTGTGGCTCCTTAAATCTATGCCTCACACTTCCTAAAGGGACAAGCACTACGAGATAAAGACAAGAAGGCTCGAAGTCAGGGAGAAGAGTTGGGAGGGAGGGTACCCGAAGAGTCTGACTGTCCTGGACAAGGAAGAGAGACAGCGGCACTCACCTCATGAATGGCTACGCTATAGTTGTGCTCATCTCTCAGGGACATGGAATTGTTGGTTGGGTTATCATACTCATCCCGGGGCACTATCTGCAGAGTGTGTGGCTGCCCACATGTCAACACCAGAGTAGAAAAATGGCACACGATTTTGGTTTTGGAAGGAACCACCATTCCTGAAACAAGACAATGAAGACCAAAATAAAAAAAACCAGATTCACAGAAATGATCTGTGAGGATTTGGGTTTTGTTGCTGCTTTGGGAAATGTTTTTGTTTTCTTGTTATTTTTAACCACTTTCTGTGCCAAAGTCAATGAGGAATGAACTGAGAAGCACAAATACAGCGCTGCAGTCCCTCAGAGAACCTTGGAGGCACACCTTTACGTGAGTGCTAAACCATGCATGGTGACACACTCTTTAACCCCAGCACCAGGGAGGCAGAAGCAGGTGGATCTCTGTGAGTTCAAGGCCAGCCTGGTCTACTGGTCTACATGGTGAATTCCAGGACAATCAGTGTTATATAGAATGCTTTATCTCAAAAAAAAAAAAAAAAAAAAAAGTGCCAGGACCTGGTGAGATCGCTGTTAAGTGAGGCACTGTGCAAGCATGGCGGCCTACATCTGAGTCCTAGAACACATGACAAGGTGGAAGGAGAGAAACACATCCCACAAAGCTGTCCTCTAGTCTCTATGTGCATCCCTGCCAGTGGAATATGCCCACACTCATACACACACAGAAAACAATAATAAATAAAATAAGAAATGAACACTGAAAACGGCGAAAGCAAAATCAAAGGGCATGAGATGGATGCAACAAACAAAGTATAAGACTGTACGTGGAGCACCATTAATGCTGTGTACAAAGAAAGCTGATTTAAAAATACACAACTTATTCTTTAAGAATTACATGGCCAGGCAGTGGTGGCACATGCCCTTAATCCTAGCACTTTTGAGGCAGAGCAGATCTCTCAGAGAAGGACAGCCTGGTCTACAGAGTGAGTTCCAGGACAGCCAGGGCTACATTGAGAAACCTTGTCTCAAAAATTTTCATAAACAAATCAAACATATTTTGATCATCCCCATCCCCATCCCCAGTCCATGTCTGCCCATCACCACCACACGCCCCTCCCAGCTCCATGTCCTCCTTTTTAACCCACTGAGTCCAATTAGTGCTGTCCCTGTGCACAGGTGTAAGGGACATCCAAATAAAGAAAGTATATCATGTGATTAAAAGATTCAACGGAGAGGATGTGCCAACTTGCCCATGTTGAAACACAGGTTTAACACAATTTTTATTAAACTCTTAGGAAAATATTCATACAATTAGACATTATACCAAAATCTGTAGAGAAAGAAAAAGGAACTGGAATTAGCTAAAGCAATTTTGAGAAAGAGACTAAGTGGAGTAGAGCCCGTGCATGTGACCTGACAGACAGCAAGCCCGGCTCTGTACTGAGGAGGGCGGACACATCAGCTACATTATCATACAGAAAGAACCTCAAGCACATTTTTGACAAAGGTGCAAAAGGTCATCCGTGAAGGAAAGACAACTCTCTCAACACATGGTCCTTGGGCAACTAGAGAACTTTGAGGCAAAAAAAAAATATCAAAGAACCTTGTCACAAGTGTCACATATAAAAATCAACTAAAAATGAAACATGGCGTTGACATAAAATATGAAACAATAAAACTTTAGAAAAACCAGTGGAGAAAAATCTTTAGGATGTGGAATTAACCAGAGACCTTTGACATCAAAAGCATGATCATGAAAGGAAAATGTGTGTGTGTGTGTCTGTGTGTGTGTGTATACTTTGTCACTATTAAAAAGGGTTTTACACCATGAAAGATCCTAAGAGGTCTAAAAGAAAAGCCTATTTTAACTGTTGGACAAGGGACTAGTGCATAGAATTTATATAAAGAAGCTCTCAAAACATGACAGTGGAAACCCAAAATTTTCTATTAAAAAAATATGAAAATGCCCAGCGGTGGTGGCGCACGCCTTTGATCCCAGCACTTGGGAGGCAGAGGCAGGTGGATTTCTGAGTTCGAGGCCAGCCTGGTCTACAGAGTGAGTTCCAGGACAGACAGGGCTACACAGAGAAACCCTGTCTCAAAAAAAAAAAAAAAAGGAAAACAATATTTTACCAAAGACGACAACATAGGCTGTCAAATGAGCACATGGAAAGATGTTTATCATTCCTAACCATTTGGGAAATGCAAGTTAAACCCACACTCATCAGAATGTCCAAAATAAAAAGTGGCAATATTACAGTGGCAAGGATGTGAGGAAATGGAGTCCAAAAGCTACAGCCACTCTGGCAAAGAGTTTAGCAATTTCTTTCTTAAAAAAACTAAAAATGCAATCATCAAATGTCTTGGCAAACATCTTCCAGAGCATTTACTTTAAGAAATGCTCTCATGGCGGGCGGTGGTGGCGCACGCCTTTAATCCCAGCACTTGGGAGGCAGAGGCAGGCGGATTTCTGAGTTCGAGGCCAGCCTGGTCTACAGAGTGAGTTCCAGGACAGCCCAGGCTACACAGAGAAACCGTCTCAAAAATCCAAAAAAAAGGAAATGCTCTCATAAAAAAACAAAACAAAATAAACCTGTACATGAATGTTAACAGTAGCTTTGGTGATAATAGCTAGGAACAGGAGCAATCAGGATTCCTTCAATGGTTGAATAGTGAAGCAAATCTTCATACCATTGAATGGCACCCACAAAACAGAACCAAGCACTCATATACTCGACAACACAGATAGATCTCCCAAGAATTCAGTTTTGAGAGGCTACTTCAAACACTCTTCAAAGGACTTAGTGCAGAACTGTGGTTTGGGGCTTTGGTTTTAGACAGAGGCTGTGTATCGCCAGTTGGCCAAGGAAGATCTTGAACTCCTGAACCCCCCTGCCTCTACCTCCTGAGTGCTAGAATAACAGATCACTGCAGATTATGGGTCACTGTAACTGGTTTTTGTAAAAGTAAAGAAATGGAAAATAGATTCCTGAGTTCTCAGGACATCAGAAACAAGTCTGTGGGGAAAGAAAAATGAACGCAGCTACACAAGGGCAACACAGGAGCTGTACAATGCCAGAAAAGATCTGTGTCCTTTTAAAATAACTCTTAAATTTTCCTTTTATTTGTCTATGTGTGTGCACTATCTACATGCCTGGTGCCCATGGAGGCTGGAAGAGGTTGTTGGATCCCCTGGAACTGCAGTTACAGATGGTTGTGAGCCACAATCTGGGTGCCAGGAATTGAACCTGGGTCCTCAGCCAGTGCTCTGAACTGCTGAGTCCTTTCTTCAGCCCCATGGACCTTAACTATATGAATGTCAGAAACATGGCTGAGATGCTATACTATATCACCACTAGGCAACAATCTGAAAGATGTGACCACTGGAAAATCTACTAAGAGTATCCCTCTTATTTATCATGCATGAGAATAAAATTCTCAACTTAAGAAGCTTAATTTAAACAGAGATGTTACATAACAATACAGATTGTTCTCCATGGATGACACGAAGAATGTGGCAAATCAGGTGGACAGTCTCTGAATGCGGCATTCAGGCAAAGGAGATCCACAATGCAGACAGCTTGTTCGGTCTCCTTTGCTCTAGAGAAAGAGAACTGGGCACAAGTCAGAGAGACTCCAACCATTAGGATTTAACTCTCAAAGTTAGCCAACGTCCTATTATTTCCGTGGATACCAAACTAGCCAGTATCTAATGGCATCTTCATAAAATGCCAGAAAGGTACAAGCAGATAGGACTCCCAAACACTAAACACTTATACTGCAGAAGCAGGAGTCGAGAGTCAGAAATTACAGTTTAGACCTCAGTGCCAGTGAGTATCTGTTACCTGACACAAAGGCAGGAATCATGGACAGATGATGTACTTCAGTCATAAAGTAAAATGCATATTGACAGTACTAATAGATTTGGGCCAAGGTGCTTTTACTTAAAAAGGTCTAAAAAAAAAAAAAATTCAGAAAAATATATCTCCCTTCTATTTTAGTATCCTAGGCCCTTCAGAGCTCATCAGACTGACTACTCAGCAATTCTATTCCTGGAGAAATCCAAACACATGCCCACACAAGAGACTCATACACAGATGCTGGAAAGACCACAAAAAAGTAATACTACTTCTCTTATTTGGGAAGAAAACATTGCCTCCAAGCCTGCTGACCCGAGTGTGACCCCAGAACCCACATGATGAAGGAAAGAGCTGACTTTACATGTCGTCCTCTGACCTCCACATGCACACTGGGGCCCAGATATGCCCCTCTCTCAATAAATAAGCAAATAAATGAATCCTGGGTTGGGAGACAGATAGAACCTGTACACAAATGTTTACAGCAGTCAAGAAGTCACATGGGAAGAAACAACCTAGATGTCCACAGCTTACAAAAAGACAAACAGTACATGGCATGTTCCTTGGCAGTAAAAGGAATGAAGGACTAAACATGATACAGCACAATGGACCTGAAAAGCACCTCCTTAAGTCAAACAACAGTCAAAAGAGCCTCATAGTTTATGATTACACTGACAGAACTGTCCAAAGAAGGCAACTTCATAGCCTCTGCAGTTGGGGGCTTGGCAACAAAGTTGCTAATGAGTCTGTGGTTTCTTGGTACCATAATGAAAATCCTCTAAGATGGACTGCTGAGCAATGAGTTTAAAACCATTATATTTAAATCAATTAAATCTGTGGCATGCCAGCAAAATCTCAATCTAAGTGTTTTTAAAGGAAGAAGTAGCAGTCCCATTCAGAGGCAGAGACCATATTTAGCATGAGGCCCTGCATCCCACCACACCCTACAAGAAAGAAAGAAAAAAAAAAGAAGAGAAAGCACAAATAAGGAATGTTGGGGACAGGGAGAACCAAGGAATGAACCAAGAACCTACCAGGCTGAAAATTTTGTAGTAGGGACTATAGGCCACATTTAATCCACCAAGCTTCACAGTGATCTCATAGCGCCCAGCCTTGCGCACAGTGAAGGCCACCTTTACAATGTTAGAATTTGGCTCCTGGAGGACTTCCTGGGTCACTGGAATTTCCACTGCTAGTTCAACGTGAGAGATGTGAACTCGCAGTCCCACAGGCCGATGTGCAGGGAAAGGCTGTCCATTCTTATAGAACAACTGCAATGGAGGAGAGGGGTAGGCACGAATTAGTACAGAAGAGGGAGCAAACCACTTCTCAAGTAACCAGAGTGTGGGGCAGAGGAAACAGCCGCCCAAGGTCACGACGGTAAACTGCTGTGCCCACTGGCTCCTTCCAGTTCTGGTCTTAGGAATAGAGGCAAGTTTATATACACAACAATCACTAAATCATGGACAAGTTCTTTGCCTGTGCAGAGGACATGGCAGCATACACTACAAAATCAAGAAGACACAGAGAATACTTGTTTTCTGAATGGTAAATGCCACTTCCTCAGTGTCCCCAGCTCTATTCAAGTACCAATGCTAACCCAAACGTAAAGGCAGCTGACCAGCAGCACGGTATCTAGCATTGGCACTGAGAGGAAGGGAAGTACCAGGCAAGGGTTGAGGGATTCAGGCTCATACACCAAACTTAATGCTACCTGTGAGTCATTGCATGGTTGTAAAGTTCCTTTGTAAAATGCTAGAGAGTAAGTATTTGTGGCTTTGTGGACCACACACAACTATTCTAACTATGCACATGAGAAAGTAGCCGAAAGAAGAGAGTGTGGGTGTGCTCCAACTGAAAGGCAGCTACAATGCCAGGCCTGTCATTGTGGCCCTCACCTTTAATCCAGAATTTGGGAGACAGAGGCAGGTGGATCTCTATGGGTAAGGCTAGCCTGGTCTACACAGTGAATTATGGGATAGCCAGAGCTACATAGAGAAATTCTGTTTCAGAAACAACAACAATGAAAAAGGAGGGGTGGCATTTACAGAAACAGAAAGTGGGCTAGCTTGGGCTTCCCGGCTACATTTACTATCCTGATCTATGATACCTCCTCCCACCTTTCCTTCTAACCCTTTCTTTCTCACCTCGCTCCTTTTTTTAGATAAGGTCACAAAATATAGCCCTGGAACTCATTATGTAGAGTAGGCTGGCCCAGAACTAACAGAGATCTGCCTGCTTCTGCTTCCTGAGTGCTAGGATTAAAGATTTGGGTTTTTGTTTTGTTTTGAGCCAGAATCCCATATAACTTAGAATGGGCTTTGAGACTCCTATGTACACAGGATGATCTTGAACTCCTGATCAGAGAGAGCTCTATCTCCCATGTGCTGGCATCACAGCAGTGCATCTAACCAGCCTCACTACTTTTTTCTAATTTGAAAAAAAATAACATTAGGGTTTACACTTCCTCAAAGCTATGTACCCAGTAAACCACAGGATAGGAAAATTCACAGCTCTCCAGATATTAACAATTCCCAAGTGCCTGGGAGGGACTGAAAACAAGGGAAAATGTTAACATTCCTGCCTGCACCACCAAGACAGCACTGGGCTCTGGAAAGCAAGTGACTCAGAAACCATGATGGATACGGAGACAGAAACATTCCCTTACATGCACTCGGAAGGCCATGCTGTGGCCCACCTCATAGGGGTCCTTCCAATCCCAGGACACTTTGCAGGACCGGGGATCCAGGTAATTTCCCCGCACGTAGTCATAAATAGTCCGGTCCCCTCGGCGCTCACGGTCTTCATTCTGAAGAAAGCTGACTACACGTGCGGCAAGCTCAAAGAGGAACTTAATTGTGAAGAAGAATGCAACCACAGACACTATGATTCCACCTACATGAAAGAGAAACACAAACCACCTGCCAGTTACACATTACAGCAGCTACAGAACAGACTGGTCAGCCCACAAAGCTTAAAGGAGGTCAAAGTTATCTGTGAGATTGTAAGAAGGAAGGAAGGAAGGAGGGAGGGAGGGAGGGAGGGAGGGAGGGAGGGAGGGAGGGAGGGAGGAGGGAGGGAGGGAAGGAAGGAAACACTGTAACGGTAGAGAGAAACTTCTAGAGCATGAGTAGGTAGGTGACTATGATCTCAGGGCAAACCCCACACCGCTGTTTCCTGTCAGTGAAGTTATGCTGGAACATCGCCTTGTCAGTCCTAAACAAAGTCTATGACTGCTTGTGCACCACCCAGGCAGAGTGGAGTGTGTGGAAGGAGACCATATGTTTGCCAAAACCAAAATGTATTTGCTCTTTTGCCTTTTATAAAACAGTTGCTGGCCCTGTCTCTATCACGAAGCCTGGGCACAGCCCCTTACCCCTTCCTGCCGTGCTCCCCTCACAGAAGTGCTCAACACAGTGTGCTCTTGCTCCACTTGGAAGCCTTTTGTTTTCTCAATCACTTGGCAAAAGCCTTCCACAAGCCCCATCAGTTAGGGGTTCCTTCTCTTAGGACCCCTCAAACTTCTGTATCTACCAGCTTCTTCCTGCTTACCCCCTTCATGTTATGAACCCCTTACAGGCAGATTTTTGCCTTGACTTGGACTTTACAGTTAGCAGTGTCTGGCACAGACTAGAATTACTCAATAAATAGTTCCCAAATGAATGAACTCTGCCAGCTGTGTGAAGGTATGCTCTGGCACAAGTGAAGGTATTTCTAGCTCCATTTTCAAGGAGAAGGTGAGATAAGGAGGCAAATGGGAACTAGATGACATTAACCAAAAGAGAAGAAAAAAAAATATTTGATCACATACCAATAACGTAAAACATCAGGTCTCTTCAATGCCAACAGACAGCCGAGGATCACAGCTGCAACTGCAAAAGAAAAATCTGTTCAGTGTCCTCCAACTCTCCTTAAAGCCACCTCAGGAGATAAAGTAGAGCACATGTCATAAGCCTACCAGCTCTAGTCTAGTGCCTTAATATCCCCGTCCTCTCTGCCAAGCTTGATAGGGGCCCTATGCCATGTGTCACACAAATAAAGCAAGACTGTGGCACTCTGCCTAAAGGTTTAGGATCTACTGACTGTTCTCAGAATGCCGCAAGCAGCCACTTGCTTTAGTGCTAAATACATATGAAATGATCCAGCTTTCATCTCCTTAGACTCTGGGTTCCCTCTTCCATGAAGAGTGCTTCCATGAAGAGTACAAGGAAAGAGGGTAATGAAGCACTTCCCTCATGTTATCTGCCTTCTGAAAGCAATCCAAAAAACAGCTATATAAATTGAAGATATTTTTTACAAGTAAATATGATCATCATGCTAGCATTATGTAACCAAAATGAACTCTGGGTCATCCCAATAATAAGTAGTGGGTACAAAGGAGAAGTCATTCATGACATTCCCAGATTAGACAAATTGATGGGCCCTAAGGAAGATGACTTCAACAGAAAGCCAAGTAGGGGAAAAAAGGAGAGGGGACAGAAGTTTCCATCCTCGGTGGTGTCCACTAAACCAGAGTCTGAAGGGAAATTTTCAGTTACTCAACTTGTTCCCTCAATGTGTACGTCAGCACCCAGCACTCAGACACAAGACATCTAAGATTTCTAGACTCCGACCTTGGAGAGCACAAAACAATTTGAAAAGGGAAAAAGAGAAAAGGCACCTGTGTGCTTTTATATCTGATTTTGCTTCAAGAGAGGTGACATGGCTTGAGACGCAAGGCCTATCTGTCTCTTGACAGCTACAACCTTTTCCCCACGGTAAGGCAGCTGTAAACACAAAGCCAGAAGCAGGAAGTAAGGGCCAGGGCTATAACTAACCATACAACCTCTGTGGGTGTGACAATTTTTGTTGCTGTAACAAGTTAAGATTTAGTATTTTCATCTCCTTAGCGTGACTTTGGCATAACTCATCAGAGCAATGACAGCTCTAAAATCAGAGAGTGTAACAAATAGTAAAATATAGAGGAGCAAGGCAGATAGATGCCTTGATCCTTGAGTTCGATTCATAGGTTAAAACTGTGAGCCTGGCCAAGCCATCTAATCCCTGTACTGAGAGGCAGTTTTCGTCTCGTCAAAGGGGGATAATACTCACATGTGTCTCATCTGGGCATTACTAGGATTTAATGGGCTAACACCTTAGCCTAGAGCCATACCGGAACAGTGAATTTTTAGTCTTCCTGCTGCTTATCTATAGAACCAGCATCCTAACTCCTTTGCTTCAGAGTTGACAGGAAATTCAGGGAACCTCTACGGACCCCAGTGCTCTCCAGAGAGAAATGTATTAACAATTACAAAGAAAATGATTTCTCACTGGATCAACAAATCTTACCCTTCAAGGGAATTCTTTATACTATTCTAACGTGATGACTGAAAATCTGTATAAGAAGTTAACAACTTGTATTAAAGCAAGCCATCCAACAAATACTAAGTGCTTACTGTGTCAGGTACTGGAAGAACAGCACCCAGCACAACATTCTCTGACACCGGCAATAGTCACCTTTGCCTTGCTGAACCTTGGTCAGGATTTTTCCCTATTAGATTATTTCTCAACCAAATTATTAGTACTGGCTTTTACATCACCTAGACCTTTTCCAGCAAGTCATTTCTATTACCTCTACCACAATCCTCTTCACTACTTACAACCCAGGACCAATGACGACTTTTTCCCAAATGACTCTCCTCTTCTTAGACCAGGTATGGGCTCTGTCACTTGTACACTCACTGGTCTGACCTTTCTAAACCATTCTCTCCTCTAATATCACAACCCTAAAAACTTCCTAAAACACTTACCCCGCTCCCAGTTTCCCCAAGGCCACATTCTGAGCCTAAAATCCTCTCCATCCCCCCCTCCCCTCCCTCCTTACTGCTGGCGCATAGCCTCCATGACTGTAATGTTCTCTCTGCCCTGTCTGTCCTGCTCCACCCCACACTACTCTCCTTAGTCACACCTCACATACTCTTCCATCATTCCCCTCAGATTCCTGTTACCCAGATCAGAACCTTTATACCCGCATACATACCCCCTGAATGCCCTGTCTCCATGCCTTTTCAAAAGTTATCTCCTGGTACAGTGAACCTGGTCAAAACCCATGAGTGAGGTCTCAGACCGCAGCAGAAAAGCTACTGCTGTAGTTGGGCTAAATGGAAACGATGTCTGTTAAACTGCCCTCTAAGGAATGCTTATATTCACAGGGCACTGCTGTTGTCATTCATGGTTATTAGAGAACTGTCGATGGGCTGTGGGCAGGGGTAGCTGTACTCATGGCTGGTCAAATGATGAGAATAGTGAACACTCGAGAATAAATGAGACATCTGCATCAGCCTATTCAAGGCTCAAGAAGCACTGCAGAAGAGAGGCCACAGAACTTAAGAGGCAAAGAGGGAGGGAAGTGGTGGGATAGACATGGTATAGCTGCTGTGCTTTTGAACTCACAGGAGCTATGACTACTGTACAAGACCTGCACAAGATGGAGCCTGTTAACATCCTAGCATGGAGAAGGGATGAACCCATGAGGCTCCACCCCTTCCTGACGATTTATGGGTAGTTACTGGACGATATTTGGGGAGATATTTTCTGTGACATAGCCACTGGTAAAGAGCCCATGCTTCTGCAAATATAACCAAAATGTATTATATAGATATATATTTAATTAATATATGCCAATAAAACCTTTGTAAAAAGTCATGTCCACTGTCTACACATTCTCCCAGTTTAGTTTCTGTTCATGGAATAACCCTGACCTCAAGCTTTAGGGAAAAGCCTAACCCCTTACTCCCTAAAATTGCTAATTTTCAATTTAGAAATTCTTTCTACTTCTGAATTTGTACTTAACTTTTAAAAGTTTTTTTTATGGCATTTACATTCTTTTCTTCTTGTTTTGCTTTTCATCTCAAAAAGTAACTAATATAAGATAAAAACTAACCTTAAACCTTCTCCTATGGGACTGAACATGGCCTAGTTGGTGCCTGATGCACAGACACAAGGACCTGAGTTTGGGTCCCCGGAACCCATGTAAAAAAGCCTGCAATTCCAGCCCTGTTGGGGGCAAAACCAAGCAGATCGCTGAAGCTTCTGGCAAGTCAGCCTAGCTAAACTGATAATAAGCTTCAGGTTCAATGAGAGATTCCAATTCAAAAATAGAGGTGAAAGCCATCAAGGAAAGACACTTATCAACCTTGGGCCTTAGCACATGTGTGTGCATGTCTTAGGGTTTTCATTGCTGTGAAGAGACACCGTGACCAAGGCAACTCTTATAAGGGACAACATTTAATTGGGCTGGCTTACAGTTCTGAGGTTCAGTCCATTGTTATCATGGTGGGAAGCATGGCGGCATCCAGGCAGGCATGACGCTGGAGGAGCTGAGAGTTCTACATCTTCATTCAAAGGAAGCCAGGAGCAGACTGGCTCCCAAGTGGCAAGGAGGAGGGTCTCAAAGGCCAGCCCCACAGTGACACACTTCCTCCAACAAGGCCACACCTACTCCAAGAAGGCCACACCTCCTAATTGAGCCACTCCCTGGGCCAAGCATATTCAAACCACCACAATGCACATTATGTATTTGCATCAGCATGCACATTCCATACACATAGACAGCACATATGAGAAGTATTTTACCATCCTCATAAGCATCCAGTCTAATTGTACATAAAACTATAATGAATATCAATAAAGTACTGGTTAAATAGATATTGCCAACTGTCTGTCCTTTCCTTCGTTCAGATGACTTAAGTTCAAGAGTTTCAGAGGAAACCTATCTTTTAGAGACAGCTTAATTTTTGCTATAGTCCTGGGGTGGGAACCAAGGCCTTGTACATTGGTCAGAAGTCTACCACTAAGCACACTCCTAACCCTAATACAGTTTTTGTTAATTTGTTTGTTTTGAGATAGGGTCTCTCTACATAGTCCTACCTGAACTGGAAACCACTATGTCAAACAGGCTAACCTCAAACTCAGAGATCCACCTGCCTCTGCCACCTGAGTACTGGGATTAAAGGCATGTGGCTACCACACCCAAGGCCTAAAACAGTTTTAAAACATTTTCTTAATTATCAGTATATTCACTAGAACCAATATATTCATTAAGCTCTTTAAGGCCCAAAATTATTAATTTGCTTCAGTTCAATAAGTATATCAAATGTCCACAAGGAGTTTGTATCTATAGTACCCTCTACTTTTCTGCTGTTCCCACTTCTATGCAGACTACACTGGAACCTCTCCACTCTAATCTAAGCATAAGAAACATGGCAAACATCCTACTCAATACAACTTACTTCCAAGTTAGCTGACATTCCTCCCTACAATATTCTGGCCCTTATAAAGTCTCACTCTAAGCCCGAAGACTAACAGTAGTACTGATAAACTAGTAACTCAAAGATATGTACAGCTGCAGCCAGTGGGCCACATGCAGTCCAGGATAATGCTGAATTTGGCCTTATACAAAACCATTAACTTACTTGAGCATTATGAATTTGGCCTTATACAAAACCATTAACTTACTTGAGCATTATGAGATTTTCTTTTTCTTTATTGGTAACAATGCACAGTTCTAGAGTATGGCCTGTGTAGATGACCAGGTTGCATCACAATAGTCAAAGGTTGGACTTGTCTCTGTGAATGAGGGCTGCTTTAGCATTAAGTACTTAAGCCAACCATTGCCCAATGGGCTTTACTCATCTTACTATGAACCCTAATTGTGACCACAAGATAAGACTGGTATTCTCACTTCACGGGTCAAGCAAACAAAACAAACAAGTTGGGCCTAGAAAAGTTGACTTGCTGAGGCTCTCCTGTAAAAGTAATTCTTGCGGGTTTTCTCTGCCCCTTTTGTACCCCTTTTGTATCTGCAGGGCATTTCTATGCCTGCTCTAGTCCATTTTAGCTCCCAAATAAAGACACAAAGACCTGGTATTTTTACTCTGATCTATTCTAACCCAACTAAGCTGCTACTATCCTATCCAGCCAAATGTCCCATTACTTGCCATCTGGTCTTACCCTGGTTAGCTCTAGTCCATGTGTCCTCATAGCAAATCCTCCTGCTTTTCTCTGCGGGTTTCTCTTCTCCTCTTCCTCTTCCTCCTAGTCTTCCTCCTTCTTCTTCCTCCTAGTCTTCCTCCTCCTCCTCTTCTTCCTCCCTCTCTCTCCTTGAGAGCCCACATACACACTGGGGTTGGTAGTCCTGCCCTATTCTCTTCTTTGCCCAGCTATTGGCTGAATCAGTTCTTTATTGAACCAATCAGGGGATAAGAGAAGGAGTGTTTACAAAATATTGAGTTAGGAGATGCTTCACAAAAATGACCAAAGTCCAGGATGTTCTCAACTCTCTGGGTACAGAAATCAGCATTTGAGTAATACAAGGACAATCTTTACACAGTGCCTAAATTATCATTCCCATAGTGGTTTAAGTAACAAGCCCACATCTAACTGAAGCCCTCAACTTTGAACTCATAATTCTGAACCATGAAAAAGAAGGAAGTAACAGAAATAGCCAAGTATTTGGAGAAAAAGGATTTAAGAAAACAAACAATTAAGACAGAAAGAGAAAGTCACACAACTTAATTGTGAGGAATCTCAACAGCAAAGCTGAAATCAGAACTACAAATTCTTATGGCTTTTTTGTTATCTTTTGAAGTAAAAATAACACATGGAAACACAAAGCAGAGTACGGGGCCAGCTATCTAGTATAGAGGTATCACCTGCTGACTGCAGGATTCTAGGCAAGTTGCTCAATGCTAGAGCTTACTTTAGCTCACAGGACTTACAAAAAGGGAGGGAATGCTTGAAAATACTTATCTTCAGGAAATGCCAAAAGGATAACAGACATACATACTCTAAATTCTGCAACATCCAATACATTTTAGCCTCACTGCTGAAGATCAGTTGTAAAAAAGTCATTTTTCAAAAAATGAAGAATTAGTTCACAACTGTTCTGCTAGAACCAGCTGAACCTCACTGCGCCTGTGCTCCTCTTGCCAGAGAGGCCGGGTCTGACCACCGACCCACGCTCTCCACCACAGTAGCTGAGTCTCAGCACCGTCGACTGGCTCGGTGTAGAAATCAGGTTGTGTCCAGTCCTAAGTTACTCTATGCTGTATAAAAAAGTAACCCGCCCTAAGAAACTCCATTTTATCAGTAGCGACTGACTCCATCTTGAGGACGGAGGATCAAGGATGACTACCCCTTGGTGCACAAGTAAGCAACGATCTGCCAGACAACCCATGAGCATGTCTGACGCACAACTTCTTCCTCAAAGTAGAAAGGGCCCTCTATACGTTGGCCGAAGTAAGTTAAGACTACAAGAACACATGTATGTGAATCTTTTTAGGAAACACACCAGACTGAGGAAAAGGTGCCCCTCTCTCACCTGAACCACCCAGGGTGTGGCATGGGGTTTGTGTGTGTGTGTGTGTGTGTGTGTGTGTGTGTGTGCTGCACAGTGGTTTCAGCTCAGCTCACTCCCTACTGATGACATGGCTTACTCAAACTGCCACCTGTCTTGCCATTTCTTCATCTCTCCCTGTCCATTCATCTGGATCTTGTCCCGCTCTTCACCTCTGTGGTCTGCACCTTGCCTCTGCAGCTTTACTAAACCCCGAGGCTAATCTCAGCTCTCATCCTACAGCCTGACTCTACGGTAGCAGTAGCAGCAGTGTGCAGCACGTTCACATTTTATTCCTATCAGCTGCCCAGGTTCTTTCTCCCAGGCCTCTCTGAAACACTTTGAATCAATTCAACCCATTTAGCCCCTTTATAACCTTCAACTGGAAGAAAATGTGTGTGCGTGTGTATATATTCAATATGTATTATATATACAACATATAATATCAACATATTTATATCTACATAGATATACAGAGAGAGTGTTTACTCCATGATGTATAATATGTGAGCAGAGGGTAAACATTATAATTAAGATTAGAGTGAAAGAACCTATGTTTGTCTTGATAAGTTAGGAAAGTGGAAGTACTTGGCAAATTACTGCTAACAAAACCACTGTATAATGTGAGTTTACTGTTCTCTAATCAACAGACATTGTAGAAAGGTGCGTGCCTATGTTTCTGACACAGTGCACTTCACGATGCTTGCTTACCTTTAAGCGAGGGCCCATGTTCTAAGAACCAAGTTATTCACCAAAGCAGGCAACCTTTCGCTTCTTTCACTTGTCTTCTAACTTGCACATAAAAAAAAAGAAGAAAGAAAGAAAAATGCCAAAAAGTCACCAGAAAGGATCTGTCCATCAACTCTTCATTGAGGTTAAGTGTGTCCCAGGAAGAGAAGAGTCAAGTGTTTTTGCACTGAAGCAGTTGAATGCTGGGGTGAAGAAACAGAGCCCAAGAATATCTCATTCCTGGGCTCCTCTAGTGTAAGATACAACCAACACAGAAAGAGGCATCTGCTCTGGTACAGCAGGATCCTCCTATAAAGAAAAAAATGGTAAGTACAGTTAAGTTTTTGCTTCTGCAAGAGATGTTACACACATACACAAACACGAACACACACACACACAGTCACTCACACACACTACCACCAGCACCACCAAAAAACCACCCCAGCCACAGAAGAGCTACATCATAAGTACACTGAACCATAAGTACACTGAAGTAATCAAGAGCTGGTAAATTCTGACCAAGCTTTCCAACACAAACGTCATGGTGGGAAGCTACCCCACCAAGTCCACAAAGGCCCCCTAGCAACCTCACTGCCTACAAACATGTCTCTCCACTGAACGTCCAGCTCTTCAAACACCCCAGTCTTTCAGCAGAGGTAAGCTAGGTAAGCCAGATTTAAAGATTTAAAGAGACTCATCGCAGCCTCATGCCTCATTGCAGCTGCGTGGGACTGGGACACAGGGTGTGGGAAGCACGTGGAGAGAATAAGGATGGAGGCGGGGCAGAGGCAGCTTTCAGAGGGCACGCCATGGAAACAGTGCTCCGCTGGAAAGAAGAGCCAGCAGAGCTTAAACACTGATCTGTCCGCCTAGGCAGGCTACTTCCTCTGCACTCATGCACACACTTCCAAGACACGGTAAAAAAAAAAAAAAATGACAATCACTAAAATTTCAAAATCTGGGCTGGTGTGGTAGTGTGCGCCTGTAATCCCAGCACCTGGGAGGCTAATGCAGAATGATCATGAGTTCAAGACCAAAAAGGGAGCTACAAGTTGTCAATTTTCAAAATAAAGTTACCAAGTAAAGTCATTTCATAACTCTCAGACATTCAGGGACCAAATGTAGCAAAAAGGGGGTTATGGCTGCACATATACAAAGAGCTACCATAAAGCAAAGGACAGGGGACTACTAAGCAGTAAATGGGAAGAGACAGCCTCACCAACAGCATAGACTATTATCAGCCTTCAGAAACCCAATGCAGATACAGTTCTCTTTCTTAGTCACAGATACAGAACTACCTATCCAGATTTTATAATCAGACATAAGGAGAAAGATACTTTCTGAGTTAACTCACAAAAGCAGCAGAGAGTCTGGTCCCAGAGTCCACATTTTTAATGAACATTCTCCTATCTTTCTGTTAAGGGAAACGAAGGGAGAAAACACAAAATGCTAAACAAACCACAACAGAAGGACTGGAGGCCAGCAGATCAAATAAGTTGGCAGACTTTTATAATTAGAAATGGGTAAGTATATGCAAGTATTTTAACACATGGTGATGGACTTGCCAAGTACATGAGCCAAAACATGGGTCAACCAGCAATTGGAACCAGTTTAAAGGATCGACAAACAAGGGAATAGTTATATAAACTATTAAAGATCTTCATGATAGAATGTTATATGATAATTTAAAAATGAAACTTTTAAGGAACAAAAATACCAGATTGGGAAATGTTCACAAATAAAATGTTGAATGAAAAAGTAAGCACAACATTGTTCATATAGGACAAGCCCAATCTTAGAAACAGCATTATATAGCTATATAATGACTTTAAACGGGTGGTTGGAGATATTCCTGGGTGATTAACAACAATTGCTTCTCTTGCAGAGGACCTAAATTCGGTTCCCAGCACCCACACCAGGCAGTTCACAACCACGTATAACTCCAGATCCAGGGGATCTGGTGTCTTGTGGCACCCATTGGGTACACATACAAATGGCATATATACACATACACATTAATAAAAATATTAAATAAATCTTTTAAAAATATTTTTAAAAAATCAGACGAAGAGGGCTGAGGAGATGGCACAGTGATTAAGTGCACTCTCTGTTCTTCCTGGGGTCCTGAGTTCAATTCCCAGCAACCACATGGTGGCTCAAACCATCTATAATGGGATCTGATGCCCTCTTCTGGTGTGCAGGTGTACATGCAGATAGAGCACACATACATAAAATAAATGAATCTTTAAAAAAATTAAAGGAAAACAAAAATGTTAATAGTGAACATCTCTTGGAATATATGTAATTACAAATATTTTTCACATCTTACCTATATTTTGTTTTGTTTGAGAGAGAGTCTCATGTAGCTCAGTTGGCCTCAAACTCACTATGTAGCCAAGGCCTTGGCCTGATGTGTACCACTATGCATGGTTTATCAAATTCTTCTCTCTCTCTCTTTCTAAATATTTGAGGGGGGAGGGGTGGAAGTAGAGAGAGAGAGAGAATGGACAGGTGTGCATGGGTGCAGGTCCTGTAGAGGCCAGGAGAGAACGTGGGATCCTGTGGAGCTGGAGTTGCAGGCAGCTGTGCGCTGCCTGACATAGGTGCTGGAGACTGAACTCCAGTCCTCTGGAAAAGCAGTACACATTCTTAACCACGGAGCCATCTCTCCAGCCCAGTTTTCCAAATTCTTAATAAAACAAAGACAGTAAAAAGTTCCTATTTCTGAAGAATATTTCATTTTGGGAGACCTACTTTCTTTAAAAGACGGGTAGAGAATAGGAAAATTATATTTTGGGGTTTTCCTTTTCTCTTTTGGAGATGGGTCTCATGTTTTCAACCTGGTCTCAAATTCTCAATTACCTCTAGTAAGCTTCAAGACTCAACCTAAGCACTGCTACCCGTTTCCAGCCCAGCTCCCAAGCTTTCTATGGCCTCTACCCATGTTAGGCAGAATCAATCACCTCCTCCTTTGTGATACTCCTAAAGGGGAAATATCTACATTACAGCACATGTAATCTGCATTATAACAATTTGTTTACATAACAGTAATGCAGTAAAAGATGGTAGCTCCCAGGATTCTGAGCATGTCTAACCACTGTTAATAAGGTGGTCAGCCCTGGGCTCTTAGGGTCTGTACTCTCTTACAAGTTCCTCAAATGAGTTCTACACACTTGAATGTTTCAGAAGCACTGCTTCAACTGTAGAGCAGGAAGCCCCAATGCTCCCCATGTTCCAACAGCCTTACTGGGAATCCTTAATGCTGCTGCTATTACAGACTATACTTTCAGGTACAAGAGATTTTGTTGTTGTTCTTGTTTTGTTTTTTCGAGACAGGGTTTCTCTGTGTAGACTTTGCTGTCCTGGAACTCACTCTGTAGACCAGGCTGGCCTTGAACTCAGATATCTGCCTGCCTCTGCCTCCCAGGTGCTGGGATTAAAGGCGTGCACCACCACTGCCCGGCAGGTACAAGAGACTTAAAGCAGGAGTTAGTAAAATAATTTGTACGTCAAATTATCTGTTTGGTCTTTTAAATACAAACAATAAAAATGGCCAAGTTCATTCATTCATATACCTAGTCTATACTCAGTTTTTGCACAAGGCAGAGCCGAGTAGCTGCAGTATGTATATATTATCTGATGTGTTTGAGGCAAAGACTACAAATACCTGGTTTTGAGACAGGACTCTCTACATAGCCAAGACGGATTGAATTCACAATCCTCTTGTCTCAGCTTCCCAAGAGCTATGCTTATAAGCTTGTGCTACTAGACCCAGCCCAAAGGTCTTATTTTAAAGTTATAGCTGCCTTTTGTAAATATGAATACATTTCTACAAAAAAAAAAAATCAGAGAAAGCATAAAATTATTTTTTATTCTACTATGCCCCTTCTAGAAAAAAAGCTAGAAAACTCACAAAATTATGCAAAGTCTTCTTGTTTCAATTCTTTTTCCTCTCCTATGGTTGGAGAATAGGCTTTCAATATGTAATAACAGGCTAGTCTGAAACTCACCACCCTCCTGTCTCTGCTTCCCAACTGCTGGGCTTACAAGTGTGCATAACCATCCCTGGCTCTTATTTTAGCTCTTAAGTAAAAGCCTCATGTCTATATTCATAGAACAACTAAGAAGCTCATTCAATCACTTCCAAAGGCTAAGCAAGAAGATTTTTGTTGTACAATGTACCTGAAGGATCAAATACATTATTGTTCCAAAATTATTTTAATACATACTAATAACTTGGTTTGTTTTCAAAATGCTACTCATATATTTTAAAATTTTATTTAATTTATGTATATGAGGTTTGCCTGCAAGAATATATGCATCTCATGTGTGCTTGGGTGAGTCAGAAGAGGGCACTGGATCCCCTGGGACTGGAATTAAGAATGGTGGTACACTACCAGCTGAGTGCTGGGAACAAACCCAGGTCCTCTACAAGAGCAGCAAATGTTCTTAACAACCACTGAGCCATCTTTCCAGCCCTTAAATTCTATTCTAAGAAGCCAAGAAAACACCCATGTGAAAGTCTACTTCAGGTACATTTAGAGGCAGTGACAGCATGCAAGAATTCTGTTGTCACTTACTGGTTTCCACAAAACAAGGCAGAATGTAAGAAAAGTGTAGTTCTCCAATGTATTCTCCAATGTTTAAAAGAAAAATCATTCACATGGGACAAGGTCCATATGGTAGAGTGGTCTAAGAAGATTCCCACAAATATAGTACCCTATCATATGTTTTGAACTGTTAGTTTATAATTATACTGTCTTAATTTTACTCTTGGATTCTTTCCCCATCCCAAACCACACCATAAAGAGCTGCCCTCCCCCATCAAGTTTATATTCCTGAGATATTTATACAGTTGTATACTTCTGCTGTCTTGGTCCCATTTATACTCTTTCCTCATCAGTCAGCCTCTGTGGTCCTGTAAGCATTCCTGTGGGTCTCCTGTGAACTCTCTCCAACTGGTCCCAGCACTCTTGTAATGAGGTGCCTCCAACTGACTGCAGCCTTCCTGGAACAACCAGCCAATGAGAACAAGATGAGCTCACCCTCCTCGTCCCGTGACATAATACTTCTGAGTGGGCAATCCCCCAAATCACAGAAAGCTGTTGTGCTGCCATACTAGACTACAACTCTATTCTTTGCCTGTCAGACCTGGGCACTGGGGCATGCAGAAGACGCCAAAAAACCAGAGAACAGATGATAGATGTTTTTGCAATACCTCTCTTACTAGAGGAAGTAAGCAGAGAGAAAAAATTATTTTCAAATTAAATAAGCAGACAAGAACAAAGAACACAAAGTTCCCATGAGTTTCTAAAGGTAAAACATGGGCATGTTCAAATAGTCATACATATTTTATACTTAGGACTTAAAGGCTCCTTGGTTCTCTGCTGCCAGCTTCTGTCCTCTGCCAACGTCCTTAAAGCTCTTGTGCATAAGAATCTGAAAAGCACACACCTCTTCTGAACTCAGGTTACTAACCACTGTCAACCATCACACATTTAAACATCAATGTGCTGCTCCCATCCCTAGAGAGCTACATTTTCCCTTTGGTTAGAATTATTTTCTAAAACTACAGACAACTCAACATGTAATTTACCAACAACCAACACCTTTGGTTTCTCTGAAAGACTTACTCTTCATTATACATCTCTTGAGCGTCTGGCCTGACTACCTGCTAAAGCTGAAGTCCTGAGGCACAGGGATAAATAAAATAGGACTTCCCCTTCTTTTTGTTTCCTTTTTCTTTCTTTTCTTTTTCCTTTTTTGTGTTGGGAGTCAAGCGCAAAGCCTCAGACATGCTACACACAGTCCTATCAGAGAGCTAATCTGGGGCTGGAGAGATAGCTCAGTGGTGAAGAGCACTGACTGCTCTGCCAGAGGTTCTGAGTTCAATTCCCAGCAACCACATGGTGGCTCACAACTATCTGTAATGTGATTCCATGCACTCTTCCAGTGTGTATCTGAAGATAGCTGCAGTGTGTACTCATATAAATAAAAAAATAAATAAATCTTAAAAAAAAAAAAAAAAAAAAAAAGAGCTAATCTGGATGCTAACACATGGTCCTATCATAGAATCACCTCCTTGCCCTTGGTTTTTTTGAAAGTGCTTTAACCATGAACTCAGACTGGCCTAAAATATGGTATGTTGCCCAAGCAAGACACAATACTCTCCCTTTTTTTCTAAATTAAATTATCTGACAAGTTTATAAATACATATAATGTATTTTGGTCATTTTCACCCCCTACCCTACCCTCTCTCAGCCCCTCCCACTCCTACTGAATCCCTGCTTCTTCCTAGCAAGTAAGCCCTTTCCCCACTTCCACGTCTTTCTGCTGCTGTTGACTTCAGTGACCGACTGAAGTGAGTTAGGTTGCTCACATGAGAATGTATAGGGTTCATCCACTGTACGGGCAAGTTCCCAGGGGCTAGTCCCATAAAGAAAACGACCCCCTTGGCAGCAGCCATCAACTACTGATGTTTCCTCAGGGAAGGGTGGGAAGACAGAGAGTCAGTTAACCTTGATACACTTGATTCAGTATGTAAGGTGGACAATTAAATGTGCTAAGTGCAGTGACAGAAATAAAGTGTGAAGGACAGGCAGAAGAGAGGTAACCTTGCCTTAAGAGACAGATGATGTCTTCACAACAGAGACAATAAGGCCAACCCACTAAGAATGAGTGGAGGGGCTCCTGGTTAAGAGTGCACATACAGTGCTATACAGACAGGATCTGACTTTGGTGCCAGCACCCAGTGGAGCAGCTCAGACCTCCTAGAGCTCTAGCTCCAGAGCCTCTCCCTCTTCTGGCCTCTGTGGGAACTTGCATTTCAAAGACATCTCCCTATCAGATACACAAATAATCAAAGAATAAGTAATTATTAAACAATTTTAAAATTAATTTTTTTTTTAAAGAATGAGTGAGTACTTGCAAAGGTAAGTGGGGGAGTCTGATACCCTAGAACAGGTAAAAAACATCAAGCCAAAAGGGGAGTGATGACAAATTCAGCATCATAAAAGCAAAGTATTTAGAAAGACCACCAGGGACAGGGTGACTGCTTCTAAGTACAGTCTCAGGAATGGAGAAGAACATGAATTTTTGTCTTGGACTAGTTACTTAGCCTTTCTCAGTTGTCGATGTAAAGTGGAGACATGTTGAGAAAAGAAGAAATCCAGCTGCTCTAGAAGAGCCAGTCCTGAACTACAGGGAAAGAAAGCTGAGAACGGCAATCCCAGACCCAGGTGGTCTTGTTCTAAAGGTTGCTGGATTGCCAAATATGACTGTGGCTTATGTCAGGCCACAGCAGCTCCAGTAAGTGAGGAAGGTGGCTATATGCTCCCCAAGGGATTAGCTGGTTTTCTAGAGATCCCATGTGGAAACAATCATAGCAACCATCCAAAATACTGATGTTCAGGAACTCTCTCAAGGCCAATGATAGTAACAAGAGTACGTTACTGAGAATTTCCTGTGGGCCAAGCACTGTATGAAGTCTTTCGTCTGCATTACATCATTCAACCCTCACATCAACCACAAGCCAAGCACATCCAGTATATGATCTATTAGATTAGGAAAGAGAGGCAGAGAGAGCTGAAATACATTGATGAAGTCAGCTATTTGATAACTGAGAGTCAGACAGCTAGATTTGAGAGCCTTTGCTATTAACCAGGAATTCTGATATAATAAAAGAAGCCCTTCCTCCTGGCCAGCGAGAGGAGTACTTGGGGGATAGGTAAATGAGAGCTCAAACGATATAGTTAATTTGAAAATTTAAAGAACTATTACTTCATTTTAGACTTTAAGCAACAAGAAAATGTTTTTTTGAAGTTATTATTATTTTTTTAACCAAAGGAGAAAGAGGCTAACAGATTTTAAGAGAAATAACCCCGGGGTACAGGAATGAAAAAGACAGACTCCTGACTGAGAGGCAAGATCAGAACAGCCATGGTGGTGGTGCCAGCAGTCCCAGCACTCGGGAGGCTGATGTGGGTGGGCTCAAGTCTGAGGTCACCCTGAGCTACGGAGTAAGATCCTGTATTCCACAAAGCCCCCAAGAAGCAAACTGAGCCTGGTGGCAGGAGGCAGAGACAGGACAATCAAAAGTGCAAGGCTTCACAGTAAGCCTGAGTTTACAAAATCCTGTTTCAAATAAAAAGTTAAAAAAAAAAAAAATTAAAAGTGGGGTAGCTGTAGATATACTTCAGTGGTTGAGCACCTATCTCATACGTGGGAGGTTCTGGATTCAATTCCCAATAACACACACCAAAAAAATCTTAAAGGAGGACAAAATCAAAAGAGGAGGAAGAGGAGAAATAGTTAAAAAAAAATAGACTGTAGTCATGAAATGGGGAGAGAGGCTAGATATTCTTGTGTTCTTGGAAGTAACAGGTAATGATCTGTGGGATCAGAAAGAAACAGGGTAAAAAGCTAAGCATAATGTAATTGCTGACTTGGGAGCCTAGACAGCAGTGAGGTGAAGGAAAGGAAGGATCAGCAAGTAAGAAAGCAGTTAAGTCTGTGTCCTTAGGACATCAGGGAACATATCCACAACAGTGAAAACATTGAGTATGATCATGTGGAGTCTGGAACTGAGAAGGAAAGTCCACCGAAACAGCAAACAGGTCAAAGTGAACTTTTAGAAAATCAACCTAACCCAATGGGGGGAGGGGAGGGCTGAGAGAAAAACAATACAAATAAATAAATAGATAAATAAATAAATAAATAAATGGAAGCACTGAAGAGCGTCCTGTCACATGGTCACATATTCCAAATTATAAACTGTAAGCCAGTAGTACTCAAAACCTCAGAGAAACCCAGACTTGGGAAAGAATTACAGCACTAACTTTGCGGAGAGGCCATAGGTAGGAAGAAAGCAGGCAATGAACGGTGACACAGACTTGTAGTTCCAGTCACTGTGGAGGCTGAGCTGAAAGGTCATTTGAGCAGTAAACATTGTTAGACCCAGGAAAGATTTATGGCAGAGGGTGGGGGCAGGAACTCAAAAATCAAAGTTATTCCTAGGGTTTTCCTGTTCTAATCTAACAACAACAAATACATTTTACACATAACCCTGGCTGTCTTGGGAACTTACTATGTAGACCAGGTAGGTCTTAAACTCACAGTGATCCCCTGACTCTGCCTCCAAGTGCACCAGCACACCTGATCTATCTCTTGTTAAAAATAAGACTATTAAGGTAGGTATGGAGAGACGACTCAGTGTTAAGGGTACTGCTTTTCCAGAGAACCCAGGTTTAATTCCCAATGCCCACATGGTAGCTCACAGCCATCTGTAACTCCAATTCCGGTGTGTCTGACACAGTCTTCTGATTTCACATGCACCAGGTACACATCTGATACACACACATATATGCAAGTAAAAGTCATACACATAAAAAATTAAAATTCTTAACATAAAAAACATACCAAAGTATATGGGCTTTTACAGGGCTGCAGAGGCGGCACCGCCACGTCAGTTACTCCGATGCACATGCACATACACATACATACACACCTGTGCAACCATGTGCACATACCCATACATTCATAAATACAAGTAAGGATTTTTAAAAAATGAATACTAGTCTAAATTTGACCCAATTTAGTGACCAGTAAGCTCTTTGCAATTCAATCCAGGGATGGATATTTCAAAATCATGTGTCTCAAAGAAATTCAGCCCTAAACTAATCTCGATAATCCTATAAAAATCACAGATTCTCACTGAAATTTTAAGATTTATTTTAAAATCTTATTTTATGTGTATGAGTGTTTTGCCTGCATGTTATGTCTGTGCACTATGTGTGTGCCTGGTGACTGCAGAGGGCAGAAGAAAGGATCAGATCCCTGGAACAGGAAGAGGTACAGACAGCTGGGAGCTGCCACGTGGGTGCTGGGAATTGAACCCAGGTCCTCTGAGAGCTCTTAGCCACTGAGCCGTCTCTCCAGCCCCAAGCATACCAGTTAGATTTGTTCATGCTGTTACTTACATCAGTAAGCAGTTTGTTCTTCTTGGTTGCCGGGTAGTAGTCCTTTCTAATGACAGGGTACAGGTTGTTTATCCGCTCACCAGACGGACACTTAGATTTTGTCCAGCTTAGTGATATTATGGATAAAGTTGCAATGAATCTTCAAGCATGAGTTTCTGTATGAACACGTTTTTATTCTCTGAAGTAAATAGCCAAGAGTGGAAGTGCTAGTTCATATGAGAAGCATATTTTCAGCTTATAAGAAACAGCCTAGCTGCGTTCCAAGGCAGCTGTATTACTTTACATTTAGAGCAACACATGAGAGTCCGGATGCTCTACCACCAACAACACTTGGTACTGTCAGGGGTTCAAATTGTACTCATTCTCATAGCTGGTCCTCCCCTCACCCCTAGTTTCAGTATGTCCCACCGACTGGCCTCTAACACAGAGATCTGCTTGCTTCTGTCCTCCAAGCCCTGGAATTAAAGGCTTTTGTGCCACCACTTCTAACTTCATTTGCATTTGTTGGAGGGCTAAGAGTTCTGAGCATCTTTTCAGGTATGTATTAACTATGAAATAGCGTCTTTGATAAAATGCCTATTCAAATATTTTGTCTTCTTACTACTGAGCTCTAGGTGTTTATAGACTCTACACAGAAGTCCTTGGCTTGCCCCTTGCTTTCTTTTTTTTTAAACTTGTGTGAATATTTGTGTGTGTGCCCCATGAGTGTGATACCTGTAAAAGCCAGAACCAAGTGTCAGATTCCATGCACCTGGAGTTCCCAGCTGTTGTCAACTACTCAACATGGGCACTGGGAACTGAACTCAGGTCCACCGGAAAAGGAGTGCTCACAACTGCAAAGCCATCTCTCTGTCTCTCCTTTTCAATTCTTAGTGGAGGCTGAACTTTCTAAAAAGTAACTATCTCAAATTATAGTTACATTTTTTTTTTATTTTTAAATTGTGTGCGTGCGTGCGTGCGTGCGTGCGTGCGTGTGTGTGTGTGTGTCACCTAAGCCAGAATTTATCAGGTCCCCTTGCTGTGAAGTTACCTGACAAGGTAATGTGAACTGCCTGACAAGGTAGTGGGATTTGACCTGCAAAAACAGTAAGTGCTCTTTACCACTGAACCATTTCTTCAGCTCTGTGTTTCCTGTGTTCTATAGTTTTAAAGTCTGCCTAACTAAAGATCACAGAGACTTTTTCCTGCTCTCTTCTAAAGTTTATCTAAAAGTTTCATAAGAAAAAAAATCTCTTGTCAAAAATTTTAACAAGATTTTATTAAAACCCTGCACTCCACTTATCTCATAATTACTCAATTTTATTATCTCTTTGTTTCGTTCGGAGTCAACCTCCCACACTACTAAGCACTACTGAAATAAGAGTCTATTTCTGAATCTGGAAAGACTTTTGTCTCTTAGCAGATTCCCCCTATCCACCCAGTAATCGGCATACCTAAATTTAGCCAAGATTTCAGTCCCTGTTCTGTCTTCAGATCAGCCTCAAATCTCTGCAGCTCTGAATCTGCCTCTGTGGACGAATTCTAGAACCTAGAACACACTCCTTGGGACACAGACGGAAACAATCAGCCACATACAATTCTGGTGTGAACGAGAAGATTCCAGAAGATCATTCTCTCTGGGTCGAGTGTCACTCTCACCTATGGGAAACTACAAAAAGCCACATGCCTCACGAGTCACATTAAAATTTAGTCTTGGAAAGGTTAAGGTGACCAGAACCAAAGCAAGTCTACGTTCCTTAATTTTCTTTAGATTCTCTTTGCATCATTCTCTTTAAAACAAGAGTGAGTTTCTCAGAATCAAAATGAAGTAAATAGCAGAATGCAAAGAGAGCTTAGCATTCCACTTCTGTCTGGACCAGTTTGCTAATCACTCTGAGCCCTGTGCAGACAACAGCAGGACATTACAGATATGGCTCAAGAGGAGAGGCCTGAGAATCTAACTGGTTGCTCTGTGGGGTGGGTGTGTGTGTGTGTGTGTGTGTGTGTGTGTGTGGTGTGTGGAGGCCAGAGGTCACATGTCAGGCTTCCTTGGTGGCTGCCTATCTTTTTTTTCCCCAGATAAGTTCTCTCACCAGACCTGAAACAGTGATTCTGCTAGACTGGCTGGCCATCCCAGCTCCCGCCTGTCTCCGCCTCCTCGGAGCTGGAATCACAGACCTGTGTTCCATATCCAGCTTTTTACTCGGATGCTGAGGATCTGGACTCAGTTCCTAGATTCTTTACCAACTGAGCCTCTGCCCAGACGGTTTGTTGAATTTTTTTTAGAAGAAAGTCTTGTGTAGCTTAGGCTAGCCTTTATCTCCTGATTTTCCCGCGTCTACCGCCCAAGGGATGAGATTACAGACACTATGCCATCATGCTTGGCTGAAAATATTACTTTTTAATTTTAGCAAATGTTTCAATTAACAGCAGTATGTAACCTGTAGCAATTAAAACTAATATGCGTTTTCTAAAACAGTAATAGGGGCTTTCGGATCTAATTTGGTAGCACTTTTTAATAGGCCTGGGGATATAGCTTAGTGGTAGAATTCTTGTCTCTTAGTATATGTGAGACCCTGGATAGAAACTGAGAGATACAGCTCTGCCATGGCCTTGGCCTGACACCCTTGATCACTAGCCACGGACACCTGTCAGGAAAGGGCTACACTTCAAAGACAGAAATGGTATGCAATCCTTAATACCGAGAAAGAACTGCCCAAACGGTGTTTCCCCAAGTACAGAATGACTATATAATGCTGCTTTACATCAATTCCTATAAAAAAAGTTTTCCCAAACTGTTCCATGTACAGGGCATGGAAGAAGCTGTGTTTCAGAAACTGTATATGTGTGTGGCAAAACTCCTAACAGCGATGGGAAAGTGAATGGAGTTCAGGGAACACTGGCCCCATATGCCTGCATAATTGAAAGACAGTAAAACCGAGACAGCTGACACGGTGCTTAAAGCTTTACATATGAGGCTGAAGAGAGGGTTCAGCAGTTAAGCCAAGTACTACTCAAGCAGAGGACCCGAGTTCAGTTCCCAGCACCCATGCCAGGTGCTCACTACCTCCTAGTGTCTGAATTTATTTCTCTTGGCCTCTTCTTTTAGTTCTTAAAGCTTCTTCTTTATATATTCAATCCAGAATATTTGCTGGGACCATTTTCTTGAGCCCTGTCCAGCTCAGAAAGATTAAGGGTTTCCAAAATTTTTGAAGCTGACAATATGTCTAAATCAACAACCAATTTATCTTTAGTATTTTTAGAGAAAAAAATAAATTATTACTTCAATTTATTACTTCCTCTTATCTTTTTGTTTTTGTTTTTTTCTGTCTATAAAATGAACTCTTCCGTGTTGATCCACAGAATGAGGACAGGCCCCATGTTCCTATCCCACAGTAACTTTTATGCACAGGTAACCCTGGACAACTGAAGCTTGGCTATAGCAAGAATATTTCAAAAGTAATTCTCTGAACCTGACAAGCCGTCTCCCTCAATAAGTCTAGGAAGTTGTTATTTTATTAACCACGCATGAAATGGCAGGCAAATGGCCAGATACACAGCCTAGTAGGGTGGAATTTTGCAATTGTTACACATACGCATGCACGCGCACACGCAGCTAAAATTCCTGCCTCTATTATGATCCATTACTTTCAAGTTACTTTTTAAAAGTAACTTTAAATGTTTACTTATGTGTTACTATTATCAGCCTGTGTACAGACGTATGCATGGGCCATGGCTTGCATAGAGGACAGAGGATCATTTCCAAGAGTTGGTTCTCCCTCTCCACTATGGATTCCAGGGATCAAATCCAAGCTGTCAGGCTTATGTGACAAGCACTTTCAACCTGATGTGCCATATTGCTGCCCTCCACTCTCTTTGCTTTGTGTGTGTGTGAGTGTTTTGTCTGCATGGATATGTATGCCCTACCTGTAATCATGGTGCCCTTGAAGGCCAGCGGCAGGTACTGAATCTTCTGAAACTGGCAGTTGTGATCTGTCATGTGGATGCTGGAAACCGAACCTGGAGCCTCTGTAAGAACAGCAAGCACCCATAACCACTGAGCCATCTCTCCAGACCCCTCCAATCTTAGTTTTAAGGGGAAAAAAAAAAAAATAATATATATATAACACACATATATATGTATATATATATATATACACACACACACACACATATATAACTGAAGGAAGAACAATCTTTTTCTGTTTGCTTGGTTATCCTATAGGGAGGAGGGAGGCAGAGTTTTATGTAGCACAGGTTAGCCTCAAGGTCGTTATGTAGCTGAGGATGACCTTAACACTCCTACTCCAGTCCCATCTCCCAAATTCAGGGATTATAGCCATTTGCCATCACTCCCAACTTAATATGAAGAGGACCTCAGTACTTACACACTCAAAACAAAATTCCTGACAAATTTGAAGCTATAGATAGCAAGTTCTAAGCTGCAAGAGCTACATAATGAAATCACGTTCTTAAAAAAAAAAAAAAAATTACACAGTTTGACTGCAATGTGAAATTCTGGATTAGATTCTGCATAGAAAAGGAAGGTGAGTTGAAATTTTTGTGATATCTAAAAGTCTATAGTTTAGTAAAATAATAGCCTACCAACTCTTAGATGTGACAGATGTACCATGGTTATGTAAGAAGTTAACATTAGAAAAAGCTGGATGAAAAGCAGATAAAAACAGTGTATTTCACTTCCCCAATCACTGCTCCAACTTGAGCAGTGCAAGGTTCAAACCTTTGTTAAATATTTTTCTACTCCCTTCTACACACTATTTGCCCACTAGCATTTCCTTCTTTACCAATATGTGAAAAACTGCTTCATACTTGGAAGGTCTTCATTGCTTTTCTTCCAAATAGCTTTACCATTTACACCTGAAGCTATCCTTGCATTTGAACTTTCCAAAGTAGATGGGGGTTAAAATAACATGGACCGGATCTCTGTCGAAAATTGAAGGAATCTTATTAACTACTGACCACTAGTTAATACTATTATCATATTACACAAGATGTTAGTTGCTTATTATTAAATTACCATTATCTGATCACTGGCCAGAAAGTACAATGCACACAAAATGAAATGAATATTAGCATTTTAATACTAACACCAAACTGCACCTAAATAAACACATTAGCTGTTAAGCATGCACATATATGAACACAAACACACATGTACACATACACTGTAAGCATACATATTTATGAACACAGACACACACACACTGTAAGCATACACATATATGAACACAGACAGGCACATGTACACATACAGGACAACATGTAAACCACCTCAAAAGTCTGGAAATGTTAGTATTAAAAAAAAAAAAAAAATTAAGGCTAAGCATTTAATAAAACCCTTCAAAAAATGTCACCAAAAAATAGTACCTGAAATTTAAACCTTAGATAATTAGTGGCTTTAGAGCCATTTCAAAGGTAAAATGAGGGCCTCTGGCTGTAGCTCGATTGGTCGAGTTCCTTAGCCAGCATGAGGTTTGATCCTCAGCAACGCTCGAACTGGGTGTGCTGTGCACCTGTGGGCTCAGTGCTCAGGAGGTTGAAGTAGGATCAGGAAGTTCTAGGTGGGGGCTGGAGAGATGACTCAGCAGTTAAGAGGACCGCCTGCTCTTCCAGAGGTCCTGAGTTCAATTCCTAGCAACCACATGGTGGCTCAAACAACCATCTGTAATGGGATCCAATGCCTTCTTCTGGTGTGTCTGAAGAGAACTACAGTGTACTCATATACATAAAGATAATTTTTTAAAGTTCGAGGTGGCTAGGCATTGTGGAGCACACCTTTAATCTCAGCACTTAGGAAGCAGAGACAGGTGGATCTTTGGGAGTTCCAGGCCAATCTGGTCTACAAAGTGAGTTCCACCACAGCCAGGGCGATATGGAGAGGCTCTGTCTCAAACAAATGAAGTTCTAGGTTATCCTCAGTTGTTCAAGGTTAACCTGTGATACACTAAATCTTGTCTTTAAAAAAAAAAAAAAAAGGTAAAATAATATACTCTAGAACTTACTAATGTTATAAAATCTTAACTGTTGTAGGGTATGTAGGGTATGTTAAGCAACCATACTTTAGGCAGGACCCTTGTAGAAGGCTGAACAAGTTTAATAATTTCTCCAAAATATGTGAATTTATATAGATGATCACTTGGCATGGTATTTAAGAGGCTGAGGGTTTTTTTGTTTGTTTGTTTTTTGTTTTTTTGTTTTTTTTAACAGTAACTAGCATGCAGTCTGGGACAGAACGGCCTCTCAATAGATACCTTGTGAATAAATATGTGATGTACCTCTGAAGTGTTGTGTAACCATTCCAACATCAAGACCTGGAAGACCATGCTGTACTCTATATCACCACATTTTAAAGATCTTTTATTTTTATTGTATGTATATGGGTTCTCTCTCTCTCTCTCTCTCTCTCTCTCTCTCTCTCTCTCTCGTGTGTGTGTATGTGTGTGTGTGTGTGTGTGTGTGTGTGTGTGTGTTGGGGGCTGGGTTCTTGTGAAGGCTAGGAGAAGGTGTCAAATCCCCTGGAGCTAGACATGTGGTCGGTTGTGAGCTGTCAGATGTGGGTGCTGTGCTGAGAACCAAACAGATGTGGGTCACTGAAACAGCAGCCAGCGGGCTCTTAACCATCAAGTGATCTCTCTAGCCCTGCTATGTCATTTAAAGTCAGCAGGTTAAAAGTAATTAACAGCAATAAATGTTTGTTGGGGAAACAACATATGGCCCATGAGATAAACATAAAAATGTAGTTTGAAACTAGAAATAGTATCTCTAAATTAACTTGAAATACAAGATGTTCTCTAGGGGCTCTCCCATAGTCATAACTGTATTCAAAATGTATCTAGACCAATTAATAAGGAGAACAATGTCCAAGGCTAATTGAGTGGTCAAACTGTGGACTCGGGTGTCAGAGACTCTTTCTCTTCAGGACTACAGAAAATGCACAATGCTCCTCTGAACCACTGAGAAGGACTAAAATAATTCTTTTCCTCACAAGTGTGCAGTCAAAAGGAATTACTTTCCACTTCCACCAACACAGTCAAAACCATGCTACCTTCCATCCCTACCAAAGGCTGGCATATCATAGCTGAGTGCTTTAATCGTAGGCTTTAAGACTTCCAGACTATGACGAAATTACAATGCAGCAAAACCACTCTGCTAACGATGTTCTCAGCCCCCACAGTGTTCTTACACTGATTCAGCTCCTTATCAAGTATTAACAACCAAGGATCAGAAAGTTCTCAGCACAGAAGCTGCAACCCATTTAAAAGAAAAGAAAAAAAAAAACAGTTCATGGATTTCAAACTTAGAGGAAAGGGGTTTCTTTCAGTCCCTGAATTTAAAAGCAAATTATAATTTTCCTAGCTGCAATTTTCTCTTTGAGTGCTCTCAATCAAGTGTACAAGGGTACAGTCAGTCTCTCTCTCTCTCTCTTCTCTCTCTCTCTCTCTCTCTCTCTCTCCTCCTCTTCTCTTTCTCTCTTCCCCTCTCTTTCTCCCTTCTCTCTCATTTCTAATCAGTCTGCAAATGGTTTTTTTTTTTTTTAAATAACTGACCATGTTTACCTAAAAATCGAAACGCCTCATCACTAACCTGTTTCATTCTTTAAAAATATGGGTGTTGCTAATTCTACCCATGAATGGTTGAATGGCAGCCGGCAGACACAACCTGTTCTGAAAAGATAAGGAAGCCCATTGGCGGTAATGCAGGAAGTAAAGCCTCTGAAGATATGTCAATAATAAAACAATTCCAACACCAAAAATTCACAGCCCACAGATACGTGAGCACAGAGACCTGCACACGTGTGTCTGAAAGAGAACAACTGGAAAAACACCAGTTCTAGATCCAAATCCACACAAAATGACCCATTATAGAGACCTGAAAATTTACTCAGTACGAGTTCTGAGGTTCACCAACATGGTCAAGTTTCAAAATAGTAAAAAACACATGAACATGCAAGTGGTATACATTTCAAGTTGGAAAAACACGACAGGAAATGACTGAAAAGACTTTTTTTTTTTTTCGAGACAGGTTTCTCTGTGTAGCCTGGCTGTCCTGAACTCACTCTGTAGACCAGGCTGGCCTCGAACCAGAAATCCACCTGCCTCTGCCTCCCAAGTGCTGGGATTAAAGGCGTGCGCCACCACCGCCCGGCCTGAAAAGACTTTGATGGCAACCGTTTCTAGGGACTTACTGATTATGAGCAAGAAAACCCAAGTCCTGGTGACACCTCAGTAATATAGGTACTATGATGATTGTCTTAGCTGTATAGACAAAGAAACAGAGGCACCAACTGATGGCCCAACGTAACGTGGCAAGTAAGCAGTGAAAGAGAGGGATTAATCTGCAGCCAAACTCCCAAGTCCTATAACCAATGCACTGTTCTGCAGTGTTATACCGTGAACATCTTTTTAACCCAGTAACTTTTTAACCCACTAGGTCAATGTCATGCAATAAGAAAAACACAAGCTTTAGAACCCAACCGACCCAGACTGACTTCTGGGAGTCCAGGGCACAGCTTCAACATCAGTAAAACAAAGGTATCTAAAGTGCCAACTAAAATGAAGTTTACACAGTCTACAAGTCTCATAAGCTGCACATCCATTTCCAGGAAAACTGTCCCTGGCCTTCCACATCCTTTCGAGGGGTAAAAGAAACCTCTCCAAATGGTTAAGAATAACTAGAATACATTCTAAAAGAAATAAAAACAGAAAACAAAAACAAACACTGCGGAAGTTCTCTTTCTCATTCAAACAAATTCTCCCTCTCCCGCTAAGAACCGCACACCAGGCTTCACACCGAATAGCAATGGTTCCCTATCATATTCCAGGCTTGGTAAGTAGTTGCATATATAAGCTTAAGCACCTGTTTTCTTGTGATCGTCTCAAGACGGCCGCCGCGCCTGGGATAGTTGGCTCGATGGCTTGCTGACCAAGCAAGAAGACCTGAGTTTGGATGCCCAGGATCTGGTTAGAAAACAAGCCAGGCGTAGTGTGCTTGTCACTCCCGTGCCGGAAGGCAGGGATGGGTGCTGGAAGGCAGGGATGGGAGTATCTCTGGGACTTTTTGGTCAGTCAATCTAGCCAAAAAGCGGAGGTGGGGGTGCGGGGTGCTTCCAATTTCGGTAAGACAGACGTCTGATTTTTAAAAAGTGGATAGTAAGATAAAGACAATCAGCTTCCTCTGGCTTCTGCTCTGAAGCACCTGCACGCTCGTGCCGTGTACACACGTACGTGTACACACACACACACACACACACACACAGAGGAGACAGACAGACAGAGAGGAGACAGACAGACAGAGAGACAGAGACAGAGGGAGGAGAAGGGTATTGGGGGATATCCTCAAGCGCTATTACATTTCTCTCTTCCCGAAGAATCCTACACCCAGCCTCATGAAGTTCCATGCCGGCGAGGACAACCAATTAATAACCAGAGCCTTGAGGCTGAACTTCAGAGCCCTGATGTGCCAGAGGAAAACCAGAATGTACTGTCAAACTGTGGGGCAGCCCAAGATTCCCGATCCCTCTACCCTCGTCCCCTCTTCTCTCTCTCGCCTTCAGCAACTCTGATGCCTACGGGTCGGCAGGGCTCAGCCTCCGCCTGGGGCGTGAAGAGAAACGTTACCGGAACGGGGGCTGCAGCGTGGCTAAGTCCTAGATCTGGGGTCCGAGGAAGCAGCGGCCTCATCCAGCACAAAACCTACCCTCCACCCGCCCCCCAAAAAGTCTCCAGTGTCGATCTCCGCCAGCGGTAAGAGCCAGCTCCGAGCTTTTCCGTTTCCCAAAGTAGCTTCCGCCTCCGGGTTGGCCTTTGCCGGAAAGAGCATGTGGATGACGTAAAGTGTCGCGCTGTGAGCGATTCCGGAAGAAACAGGAGTGCGGCGTGATCATGGTGAGCAGAGTGGGAGAACTTTGTCAGAGTTTTGGGGAGCAAATGAGAGCTCAGCCCTTGGCCAGCTAAAGATTCGGCCCTTCCTTGTTTGTTTGTTTGTTTGTTTGTTTGTCTGTTCAATTCCATTCTGGACTTAATTCGAAGGGATCTATGTTTTAGGGAGGGGGACTGAGTGCTGTTTGGAGAAGGGAAAAGGGGCAAGAAAATTAGGAGAAGAGAACTTTAAGAGATGTTTCCAGCTCTTTTAACGCGAAAACTTCTGTTTCAAGGGGAAGCAAAAGAAAACAAGGAAATTCGCGACTATGAAGCGAATGCTTAGTCTCAGAGATGAACGACTGTGAGTGGTCCGAACCAACTGGTTTCTTAAACTGATGAGAAATACGGGAATCACGATGGGCTAAGTAGAAACATTTGATGTTTTTGTTTTGCTTATTATGTCTTAGGTCTCTATGGCATGGAATTATAGTCACAGATTCGGTGGGGCGGGCGATGGTATTGTGGAAAAGCCAGTGAGGTCATACTATGCTTGTTTTCAGTTTACAGGTCCTGCCACCCCCATTTTAAAAGGGACGCTGGGAAAAGTCCAAGATAGTTCCATTTTATAAATTATAAAAATTCAGAACTTTAGAAGAAAGTAGAATAATATTCCCATTATAAAGAATATTCAACCAGTTTCTCTTTATCAGTAAAGACTGGATAACAGTTGATTAGAGCCGGGGGTGGTGGCGCACGCCTTTAATCCCAGCACTTCGGAGGCAGAGGCAGGCGGATTTCTGAGTTCCAGGCCAGCCTGGTCTACAGAGTGAGTTCCAGGACAGCCAGGGCTACACAGAGAAACCCTGTCTTGAAAAAACAAAACAACAACAATAACAAAAACTCAGTTGATTAGATAAAGATTGATCTTTGTGTTTAAGATTTTAGGAACAAGAGAGTGGATGTTAAAACCTTCAGAATTATTTACAGCTTCTGATGTGGTTTTTATTTTATATCTTTTAGGAACAATGTCCCACTGATAACTTCCGTGTTATGTTTCAGGCCTTTATAAAGAATGTGGAGAAACTTTCCTCCTAAACTTGTGATTTGAGTCCTTTTTGTTTTGGTTTGGTTCTTTGTTGTTGTTTAGTGAGACAGGGTCTCACTAAATAGCCTTGGCTATCCCGGAACTTGCTATGTTGACCAGACCTCAAACTCTCAGAGGTGTGTCTGCCTCTGCCTCCCTGGTCCTAGGAGGGCCACCATGCCTAGCTTGGGATATTTAGAAGTCTTCAGCAGGTTAATACCAACTTCTTCATAGCCTCTTAGAAGTGGATATATTGTACATAACAATAAAATTTCATTATAGCATTTTTCAAATGGGTATATAATATACTTTAAGTATAATCAACCCCCATTTATACTAAGGAAAAAGTTAGTAATTAGAATTTACTCATTAACAACATTTTGAGTTTACTGGTCTTATTGATGAGTTTTTATGTTTTCAGGCTATTTCCTGCTAAATTTACTTGTTCTCGTAGTGTATGTTGATATTAATATCACAAACTCCACAACTGGATTTCTTTGGTAGCAGAAAGAGAATGGAGCTTGAGGTGGTGCTAGGCTCTACCACCAAGAAACAGCTCCAACAAACTTGAAACTTCCAAATGAAATTTCAGCTGCATTATTTTTCTCTTCACTGGATTTCCTTTTTTGCAGTAAAGAAAAGGATAGGTTGAAGCCTAAAAAGAAAGAGAAGAAAGATCCGAGTGCACTGAAGGAAAGAGAAGTGTGAGTACCAAGAGCGTCGGGCTTTCCCTTCCCACTCAGAGACTAAAGCAGCTGCCCTGTAAGACCCAGGCTTCAGCCGGGCGGTGGTGGCGCACGCCTTTAATCCCAGCACTTGGGAGGCAGAGGCAGCCGGATTTCTGAGTTTGAGGCCAGCCTGGTCTACAGAGTGAGTTCCAGGACAGCCAGGGCTATACAGAGAAACTCTGTCTCGAAAAACCAAAAGAAAAGAACCAGGCTTCCCCTGACTCCACATGCTTAGTCAAATGAAACTGCTATTGACGGGCACATTCTGATTTCAGAGCTTTGAGGTTTTGAATCCCATTGAGCAGTAAACTTTCCCTGAAGGCACTGGGAATAAACTTTTTTTTTTTTTTTCAAAAAAATCTTTTAAAATAAATAATTTCCATTGTTTGCCACACCAAAATATCACAAAAGAGAAAGACTATCTTGCCACAAATCGGTGAGGTCATATGTTCTGGATAAAGTCATTTCTTTAAAATAAGTACCTTTAACTTCATGAAAAATCTCACCATGGTTTACATAGTTTTCCTGCTCTGGATTCGCAGAGGCTGTATTATCACGGCAGTTGCTAGCTCAGGAACATCGTGGATTTTTAGATGAGTAACAGGCTCTGTCCAATATAGTCCTAATGCTAGATGGTCTGTTTATATTCCATCCATTTTAGGATTTTGAGAATGGTCACATGCTGTAGCATTGATTTTAATCCTGATAACTACATTCTTTCTGTAGTTTTGGAATGATTGTGTTTTTAAAGTTGTGTCAGAGCTTTCTAGTGGGCCTGAAAATAACATGCTGTTAACTTTTTTTTTTTTTTTAATGTCTTTAATTATGTGTTTGCGTGGACATGTATATGTCTGTGTGTGGGCATGTGCACATGAGTTCGGGTGTCTGGAGGCTGGAGGTGTAGCACCTGAAGCTGGAATTACAGGCAGTAATGAACACTCAAGGGCGGTGCTAGGAACTGAATCTGGGTCCTCTGTGAGAGCAGTACTACCTGCTTTTAACAGCTGAGCTGTTTATTCAGCCCTTTTCCTGCCTTATTTTAAACTCTTACTTACAGTGAACAAGGGACAAGACGTTTATCTGTAGTGAACATTCCAGATCCTTCAATTTTCATTTCCTTAACATCAAAATTATCAATGTGGACTTCAGCCTGTGATCTTCTTTTCTTTCTCCTTTCAGCCCCCAGCATCCTTCCTGCTTGTTCTTCCAGTATAACACACAGCTGGGTCCCCCTTACCACATCCTCGTCGATACCAACTTCATCAACTTTTCCATTAAGGCCAAACTGGACTTAGTGCAGTCGATGATGGACTGTCTGTATGCCAAGTGTGAGTGTCATGCTTTTATCTTTCTGTGACATCTGTACAAAAAAACCGTATTTGTCCAAATACATAAAAAGAGGGAAGCGAAGATCCCAGTAGATGAACTAATGGCCATTTGGTTTTCAATATACCTAGCAATGGCAGTTTATGTTGAGATCTAAGGCATACTTGACTAGGAATAATTAAACTCTCACAGTTCGAAAGCAGGGTTTTCACTGTCATTAGAGACATAAATTTTGAGCCTGGGTTTTAAAATTCTGAACAACTGAAAATCTATTTTTGGTATATACATTTCTATTAAGCAGGATACAGTCTCAATTCCAGTCTACTATCAGAAAGCTAAATAAATCGTGTTTCCACTTATGGTGAAAGAGCCAGGAGTCAAATGATAGGCGTTCTCACATTTATTCAGTTAGAATTCATTTCTATTACAAAAGATCTGAGGCATTTTATACCTCAGTGTGCAGAATTCCCTTGTTTATTTGGGTATCCCTTTCTATTGTAATCCTGAGTAGGAAGAAGAAAATTTAAGCTGTATCCAGGAGAATCGCTTCCTAGTAGTTTGGCATGTTACACTTTTGGGTTAGGGAGGTAGTTCAGTGGTTTACTAGTGGAGCACTTCCTAGTGTATGAGACGAGACGCTGTGAGATTAGTTCCCAGCGCTGCAAAATAACAGTAACATCAACAACCAAAAAGATCTGCTTCATTTTGTGATAGGTTCCTTTCATAGGTTATACTCTGTTAAAAGGACAAATGGCATTCAGAGTGGTTCTTTGCCATATAGAATAAATTACTGTAATCAAAGGGAAATCTTACAGCTCCTTTTGAAAAAGACATGGTAGGCATACATTGTGGTTTGTCTTACTAAGCAACACAGATGTACTACATTCTTTTTTGCAAAAAGAAAGCTGTCCTCCCAGGCGGTGGTGGTGCGTGCCTTTAATCCCAGCACTTGGGAGGCAGAGGCAGGCAGATTTCTAAGTTCGAGGCCAGCCTGGTCTACAGAATGAGTTCCAGGACAGCCAGGGCTGCACAGAGAAACCCTGTCTCTGAAAAACCAAAAAAAAAAAAGAAAGAAAGAAAGAAAGAAAGCTGTCATAGCTGCTGTAAGCAAGTCTGTTGCGATTTTTTTTTTTTTTTTTTTTTTAGACTTATCTATTATTTTATGTGTATGTTCGTTACCTGAATGTGTTTTCCATGTGACTGGGGTGTTGGATTCCCCCTGCAATTGGAGTTACAGATGGTTGTGGGCCACCATGTGGTGCTGGGCCCTCTGCAAGAGTTACAAGTGTGCTTAACCACCCTACACTTTTCAGTAGCAAGTGCCCATTTATGTCTTCATTGTATTTTCATAATTCTCACGGATTTGAAGATTTATCCCCTCCCCCCAGGGGTGAGAGTTTGAAACAGAGTCTCACTATGTAGCCCTGGCTGTCTTAGAATTCTCTGTAGACCAGTCTGGCCTCAAACTCACAGAAATAGACCTACTTCTGCCTCCCAGTGCTGGAATTAAAGGTTTGTGCCATCGTGCCAGCTTCAAGCTTTTCATTTTGTCTTTTATGTTAATCATTGGATTTTTTTATTTGTTTATATTTTTTGGAGACAGGGTTTTACTGTGTAAACTTGGCTGTCCTGGAACTCATTGTATAGACCAGGCTGGCTTTGAACTCACAGTGATCTTCCTACCTGTGGAATCAGTTGGCGTTTTTTTGATGTTAGCTATTATAATTGCTTTGGGTCACTACAAACTAAGCCAATATAAGATAGCAGATATATCAAATGACGTGTAACTTTTTAAAATTTTTATTTTATTTTTGAGCTTCCATATGGGTGCTGGTACTCAAACCAGAGTAACCTCTGAGCCATCCCTCCAGGCCCTGTGTGTAACGTCTTTTATTTTTTATTTATTTATTTTTTTTAAGATTTATTTATTTAGTATACAGTGTTCTGCATCCATATATGCCTGTACACCAGAAGAGGACACCAGATCTCATTATAGATGGTTGTGAGCCGCCATGAGGTTAATTGGAATTGAACTCAGAACCTCTGGAAGAGGTTTTTAACCTCCGAGCCATCTTTCCAGCCCTGTGTATGACTTCTTACTACTCCAGTGTTCCAGTGGCCAACTGTCTATCCATCTCTGTCCCTTTCCTTAGGCCTCCTTATTTCCTGAGACACAACAAAACTGTTAGTCTCCAGTGGCCTATAGATGTTCAAGAGGACAGGAGTATCAGATGCGTTTTCTTGTAAGTCAGAAGATAATACACGTCAGCTGAAGACCTATAAATGATTATGATTAGAAAGGTGTGTTAAGCTGAGAAGGCAGTCAGGAGTGATGTCATACACCTGTACTCCCAGCAGTCAGGAAACAGGAAAAGCGGGTTCACAGGCAAAAAAATTCTTGAAGGGGATTAAAAGTATCACACCAGTAAACATGTGAATGATTAATAAAGCAAAATAGCATAATTGTTGATAAGTTTTAGTGGTCTGGACAGGGATAAAAATACCACAGTTGCTAAATATTCTCTTAATACAGAGTCGAATAGAGAGCAAGGTCCCAACTCCCCAGGTCTGTGAATGTGAAGAGAGGTGAGGAAGCTACAGAAAAAAAGAAGATTGAAGCTTGAGTTTGGATTATGAGGTTTAAGGAAAGACACCATCTCCACATCTCCACAATATGGAACAGGTGAAGCAGCAACAGGAACTGTAGTCGGTTATCCAGGAGCTCAACATAAGACAGTAACGATACTATATAGAGTTTTCAGTATGCACACTACATCCCTATATTGGAAGAAGATACTGAGACTTTACTATCTAGAGCAGAGAATCAATGTCTGGTTTCGTAGGACAGGCTGACTCCTATTATCGGGTTATAGGACTGGTGACTTTAAGCCAAAACTAGTCCTAATTTACATTTTATAAAATCCAAACCAGGAATATAGCTCAGTGATAGAGTGTTTGCCTAGCACATGTGATGCCCCAAATCTAATACCCAGTACCACACACACTGGAAGTACAAAGCCAGAGAAACCTAGGGCTAAAAGGTACGACAGGAATGGGAACTGGACATGCAGCTCAGTGTGTCCACACTTGAATGATGTTCACATGATCCCTGGATGTTCTCCAGCACTGCCCCACCACACACCAAAAAAGTCCTAGGGCTCCTCAGAGTTATACTAAATCTTCTCTGCCTGTGTTTTATAAATGAAATTTAAAAATAAATAAATAAACCCAGGTGACTGCACACCCGTTTTCAATATGGTCAATAGACATTTTTCAAGTCTAATATTGAGATGAGCTGTTCAGCAAAATTGGTTCTCTGAAAAATAAAACTGCTGGGAATGACAGATTATGGTGATGGAGAGGTGGCTCAGCAGTTAAAGAGCACTTGTTAGTCTTGCAGAAGACCTGGGTTCAGTTCCCAGCACTCACATGGTGGCTCGAAACCCTGTAACTCCAGTTCCAGGGATATGATGCCCTCATCTGACCTCCACAGGCGCCAGGCATGCACATGATGGCACATATATGCAGGCAAAACATTCATACCCATAAAATACTTTTAAGAGGATATTTTTTAAAAATACACTGGGCTAACAAGATTGCTCATCTAGTAAAGGCACTTTGCAGCAAGTCTCCTGAGTTGGAGCCCAGGAGCCCAAGTTTTGAAGGGGAGAACAGACTCCCAAAAGTCAACTTCTAATGTTCACTCATACACTACAACACATGGTCCCAACTTCCCTAATAAATAAATGGATATAATTTAAACTTTTAAATGTATACTGATGCTTTTGAAAGACAAGAGGGAAAAACTGAAAGTAAATTTAAGTGAGAAGAGAATGGAGATACTAGGTCAGTGACACTAGGTAGTTATGGAACCAAAAGGCAGTGTGTGCTTGAAGAAGGCTCACTTCATAGCCATTTGACAGTGAAAGCATGGGGGCCTACAAAGGAGTAGGACATAGGCTCCAAGAAGAAATCCCAGTTCCTTCAGTTGTTACACCTACAGTGGGCGGTGATCCCTATTTTCCCATCCCTAAGTGACATTAATCTAGTCTGTCTCTATAGATTTGCCTATTCTGGACATTTCATAAATGAAATATTCATATTCATATTCATAGAACCTCTTACTTGGTTTTCTTTCATTCATCTTGATGTTTTCAAGAGCTACTCAAAGCCGGGCGGTGGTGGCGCACGCCTTTAATCCCAGCACTTGGGAGGCAGAGGCAGGCGGATTTCTGAGTTCGAGGCCAGCCTGGTCTACAGAGTGAGTTCCAGGACAGCCCGGGCTACACAGAGAAACCCTGTCTCGAAAAAACCAAAAAAAAAAAAAAAAAAAAAAGAGCTACTCAAAGCTCTGTTTTGTTTCTGATCATGCATCTACAGATCACATTTTAGTTGACTGTTCTTGGTTTTTGCATTTAATAATATATGTTGAGCACTTTGCCTTGTCTGTTTATATAGTGTGGCCTCATCCTTTTATGTTTCATAGTATCCTGTTGTTTAAGCACATAATTTTGTTGTCTTTTAGGGAAGCTTTTGTCACTGTTTTGAGACAGAATCTCATGTAGTCCGTGCTGGCCTAGAATTTATTGTGTAGCTGAGGCTGACCTTGAACTACTGAACCTTCAGCCTCTGCCCAATGCTCAGATTACAGTTGTACATCACTCCCACCTCCCACCCACCCCATGTGCTGAGGAGGGCCTCCTAAACATTAGGCAAGCTCTGTACTGCTATGCTATGTCCCCAGCCCACATTTACTTTTTGTTTTGAGACAGAATCTCACCAAATTGCCCAAGATGGCCTTGAGCTATTTCTAGCCCATGCTGGTCTAGGACTTTCAATTCTCCTGTATCAGCATCTGGAGTAGTGAGGGTTGCTAGCCTTTGTCACTGTACCCAATTCTCTTAGTTTTTTGTTTGTTTGTTTGTTTTGTCTTGTCTTTTAAATTATTATTTTATGTGCATTGGTGTTTTTCCTGCATCCATGTCTGTGTAAGAGTGTCAGATTCCCTGGAACTGGAGTTACAGTTGTAAGCTGCCGTGTGGGTACAAAGAATTGAACCCAGGTTCTATGAAAGAGCAGCCAGTGCTCTTAACCACTGAGCCATCTCTCCAGCCCCATTTCTTTTAATTCTTACTGGTGATTTCAGTGGACTTAATCTGCTGTCATCACAGAAGTCTACAGGATTTTTACAAACTGAACTAAATATAATTCAGAGAATATCTTTACAAGTTCTGTTACTCATTTCTGTGCTGTGTTGTTTGTTCCTTGCAGGTATCCCTTGTATAACTGATTGTGTAATGGCTGAAATTGAGAAATTGGGACAGAAGTATCGTGTGGCACTGAGGTAAGAAGGAGTTAGTCTAGATTTACTGTACCTTGGAAGACTGTGGATACTTTTAGTATACCTCATCTCTTTGCTAACCAAAGATTTGCTGGGAAGTTAGTTTAAATTAAAAAAAAAAAAAAAAAAAATGAAGAGACTGGAGAAATGGCTAAGCAGCTAATAAGAACATTTGCTGCTTTCCCAGATATCTGAGCTCAGCTCCTACTCCGCTTGTTGGGCAGTTCACAACTACCTACACTCCTCCACATCCACTGTTCATTGTCACACAAGAATGACAGCTGAAAGGAGCAGGGAACTAGAAAGCGTCAGGAAGACCTGTCTCCATCTTCTCTGGATCTTACACTCACACACAGTTCACTGCCCTGTGTGATTCAGGGGTTAGCAAGGTCCACTTATGGTCATACATTCAGTCTCTTTTCCTAATCAGACAGACACAGAAAAATTATTTAGCTTTCATATTGCTGATTGGCTATGCCATAGTGACCACCCTTATGCCTTTCTTGCAGTGTATTTGTATAAGCCAACTTCCTAAAAATGTTTAAGATGGATTTGATTTTCATTGCTGGCTTTTCTTAATTCTGTAGATTTGAGCAACTTAATAACTGAACCTCCTCTGTTTGTAAAACAGAAATACAAAAACTTGAGAGTTTTGGTGCTGAATAAATGTGTCCCATTGCTATCCCCCCATGGGTTTAATGCCCTTCCCTATGAAAATGAAATAGGAAAAATGGTCTTCCAGGGCGAGAACATACCTTGAAATCCCACATAGATCACATCAACCATGTTACCTTTGCTTTGTTGATTGGACAGAGAAAGTTTTCAGATAGCTTGAATGTTTTCTTTAATCTACTGTTATCGTGAATCCTGCAGAATCGCCAAGGATCCACGATTTGACCGATTGCCATGCACACACAAAGGAACCTACGCTGATGACTGCCTAGTACAGAGAGTAACCCAGGTATCATCATCACGTCTGAAATGTGTACTTCGTGCAGAGGTGGTGTTTCAATGGTTAAGAGCACTAACTGTTCTTGCTGAGGACCCAGATTCAGATGCCAACATTTACATTAGGTGACTCACAACCTCATATAATTCCACTTCCAATGCCTCTTCTGGCCTCTGCGGACACCTGCACACATGATGCACACATACACTAAACACACAAACACTCAAGTATGCATATAAGTAAGTAAATCTTAAAGGGAAAAAAAGGCACAAGCTCTGTGACGTAACACATTTTTTATTCCAGAACTCAGAGGCAAAGACAGGTGGACCTCTGTAAGTTCAAGTTCAACATGGTCTACATAGCCAGTCCACCTACACAGTTATCCCAAAAAAAGGGATAGAAATTAGTACCTTCTGAATATTCAAGCTCAGTAAAGTATCTAGGATTTATATATTATATACAATATATTATATGTTTTTATGTAGTGATATAGTATATACATATATAGTATATATACAGTTGTTCATAAGTATGATAGATACCATTTACTTGAAAAAATAGAGTTAAAAAAAATAGTCAGAAAAAATAGATGTAAAAAAATTGTGTTCTAACTATCATAGGAAGAGCATGTGTTTGGGAAGGAAGTTGGGTTTCTTTTCTCAGCTTCTTGCCCATTGGTAGGCAGAAATCTTTTTGAGTTCAAAGCCAGCCTCTGCTACATAGTGAGTTCCAGGCAAGCCAGGGCTACATAGGGAGATCCTGTCCTGAACAAAACAAAAACAGTCCCAACATCTGCATTAACTTAGTATATGATTTGGAACATTTACTAGGTCTTTATTCCACAAATCCCCTGTAATATATTTAAATGTATTCATGTAGCTATAATAATATATCACATTCTACTCCTCCCCCCCCACCTCCCCGTGGATCTTAAATAAGATTCCATTTCCACCCTGTGTAGGAATGGTGTTCCTTCCCACCGTACCTAACTCAGAAATGTTTTCTCAGTTAGGTCTTACAATCTCTTCAGGGTGCTATTACATACATACCCTGGGTTAATTCCTTTTTGAATTCTTCCACTGTGAACTGCTCATCAAAAACACAAGACTCTTGCATAAGAACCAGTCCCAGGTTGGAGTTGTAGCCCAGTGGTAGAGTGCTGCCTCGTGTGCACTAGGCCTTGGTTTAATCCCTAGCCACAGCACTGGAGAGAGAGGTGGAGAGGGGAGGAAAGGAGAAGGGAGGGAGAGAAAAGAGCCCGACCCTTACAAAACAAGAACGTGGCCCTTGCTAAGGACGGCCGTCTTCATTTAAGAGCGCTCTGCCCTTTATTAACTTGATCCATCTGTGGGGCCACATCACAGCTGCCACCACGGTGGTAAATGTTCTAGAAAACTCAATGGAGATTTGTATATGAAGTAACCTATAGCAAAATAGCTGTAGTTAATAGTTAAGGTTAAGCTAAACGCAGATTTCAAATCAGAGATCCTTTTCCTGGTGAGGGGCTGCCTATGTACGTCACCAAAGAGCTTCAGGGTACACCTAAGGCACAAGAGCAGAGGACGGAAGATCTGTGCCCCCCAGTCTAGGCACTTACTGTAGTCAGTGGGCATTTCCCAAACTAAGTTAAGTCTGCCTTAACTGTAGCAGTCCCTCCCATGTGTGGGACAGAAAATAGTTTGAAGCTTATGAATACTTCTTACCTTCTTCCCCTTGGAGTTCTTAAGACCATACTGAGGCCAGGTAGCTTGTATGTTTTATTCTATAAATCTCTCACAGGTCTCTGGAAATGAGAGACTGTTCCGTGGTTGTGTGTGGATATCCTGTCTGAGTCGGCTATAAACATCCGTGGGCTTCTCTTTCAGCACAAGTGTTACATTGTGGCCACCGTTGACCGTGACCTCAAACGAAGAATCCGGAAGATCCCTGGCGTTCCTATCATGTACATTTCTAACCACAGGTGGGAAGTGCTATTGGAAAGTGATTAGAAACACATGGTTGGTCATCAGTTACAGTGAGAGCCGGTTGTAAAGTTAGAGAAAGATTTCAAAGGAATTACACTACCGTGTTTATATTTAAAGTTGAAGAAATGAGATAAAATAGCAATGGGGAGAAGACAAAGACAGGATTTGAAATGAAGCAAAAGTCAATTGTTACATTAAGATTATTGGAAATGCATGCAAAGCATTATCTTAATGCAATCTCATCATTTGGGGTACAAATATCCTTTTTAAAGATTTTTTGGGGGGAGGAGCTTGACTCTCAGCATGAAATAAAACTGGCCATTCCCAACTCTGAGGAAACAGTGACCAGAAATTCCAGATCATTCTTGATACTCAGTGCATTTGAGGCCAGTTCAGATGGAGAGGGGGTGGGGGAAGAATAGTCTTTATTAGCACCTTATCTGGGAAACTAAAGGTTTGTCTTAATAAACAAAACTGTTCTTTATCCTTCTTTACCCTATAAGAACTCCTATGCCTAGCTTTTCCATTTGGGGAGAGCACAGGATATTGATAAAAATACAGACTGACTCTGGCTCACCTGGGTATCAAGTCCTAGCTGCCCCTGCTAATGCTGTGGCTTTGAAGAACAATAGTAATACAGTCAAGATTTTGGGATATGTCACTCATTGTTGGGTCTCTCTGGAAAAGTTTCCTCTGATTTTTAAGAAGACTGGAGAGTAAACGGTGAAGTGGCTCAGAATGGCTTTGTATCATACCTCCTCTCATAACAGTGTCTGCTTTCCTTCCTGGTCAGATACAACATCGAGCGGATGCCAGATGATTACGGAGCCCCTCGCTTCTAGTTCTCACTCGACAGACTCTGCCATTCCTAGACCAGCTCTCTCGTCAGTTAATTAAACGCACTTTCTGATTTTAAAAAAATGCTATATTGTCTCAATTTTTAAAATAGCTGCATCTTTTTTTAAAAAATTTTTATTTTTTTAATGTGTATGTCTGCATGTGGGTATGTGCATATTAGTGGAGGTACCTGTTAGGGACAGAGGCCTTAGATCCCCTTGGAACTGAAGTTACAGGCAGTAAGGTGCCTGAAGTGAATGCTGAGAACAGCCACTGAGCTCATCTGTGTCTTTTTATAATTATAATTTATATATTTATAATTTTATAAATTAGATTCTTGTTGACACAATGTGATTTACTTAGCAAACTTTTAAATATAGCAAAACAACAGTGTTAGGGTAAAGTATCAGGGACAAGTTGAGGACAAGGGTTGTTTTTGGGGTTTTTTTTTGGTTTTTGTGGGGTTTTTGTTGTTGATGATGATGTTCTGTTTTGTAAAAGAAGCACATACCTTTAATCTTAGCACTGGGAAGGCAGATGCAGATAGATCTCTGGGTTCAAGGCTAGCCTGGTGTATACAGTGAGGTCCAGGATAGCTTAAGATTTCATATCGAGGCTGTCTCAAAAAAAAAAAAGTAGGTTTCTTTTATTGTTGTTTACTTCATTCTATTAGAAAGGTAGGAAAGGATGTTTGTAGGAATCTGAGGGTTTTGTTGTTACTTAGTGTGCCTTTGATTTTTAAACATTACCTCATATTTGCCAGACTGGCCTCCAATTCCCTGTGTGTCCTTGAATCTGGATCCTCTTGCCTCTACCTCCTTAATGTTGGGATTATAGTCGTGCATCACCGCACCCAGGCTTGTGTGGTGCTGAGGCTCAAACCCAGTGCTTCTTGCATTCTTGGCAAGCACTCTTACTAAGCTATATCTCCAGCTCCTGTTTGGGTAAATCTTAAACGTCATTGAGGCAGAGCAGATGAAACACAGAGCAGATGGAGCAGAAGCACGGAGATGTGGACAGCAATGGAGTGGTACACATGTGGTTGGGCTGCTCGGATAACTGCCAGAGAGTTTTTATGACTTGGTGTGGGGAGATGGGAAGATGAAACACACACACTCAGCTACCCACCCCAGATAGGGAGCCCACAACAGACCAAAGTGTGGATAACACTAAAGTCCAACTTGGTGAATCTAGGAGGTTTTTTGAAGTTACTTTCAAGAATACGGGTGAGAAACTGGGCTGTGGTAGCTCAAGCCTTTAATCACAGCACTTAGGAGGCAGAGGCAGCTGGATCTCTGAGTTCAAAACCAGCCAGGTCTACTGGGTGGCCCCAGGACAGCCAGGGTTACACAGAGAAACCCTACCTTGAAAAGCATAAACAAGCCGGGCGGTGGTGGCGCACGCCTTTAATCCCAGCACTTGGGAGGCAGAGGCAGGTGGATTTCTGAGTTCGAGGCCAGCCTGGTCTACAGAGTGAGTTCCAGGACAGCCAGGGCTACACAGAGAAACCCTGTCTCGAAAAACCAAAAAAAAAAAAAAAAAAAAAAAAAAAGCATAAACAAAAGAATATGGGTGAGAAGTTACAGGAGAAGAGATGACTCTAAGACACCTGCATCACTACAGTCCACCACCGCATGGGTGAGCTCACAAGGCTGGGAACCTGGAGCACACTGCACAGCCTGCAGGCAGCTCAGCAGGTTGGAGAGGGTTCTTGCCAGGTGCCTCAGTTGGTCTGAGCTCTTCTAAGTAGTCCAGCTGCTTTCTATTTTGTTTTTATCAAGACAGAGTTTCTCTGTGTAGCCCTGGCTGTCCTGGAACTCACTCTGTAGGTCAGGCTGGCCTCGAACTCAGATCTGCCTGCCTCTGCCTCCCAAGTGCTAGGATTAAAGGCATGTGCCACCATGATTACACACATACCTGTGTGTGGGGGGTGTGTGTGTGATAGCTGTGAGTTTTGAAAATTGTATAAGCTAGAAACAAAGAGAAGAACGTGAAAAGGCCTATTTAAACAGTGATGCTGGGATGACAGTTCAATGGATAAAAAAAGCACTTGCCACAAAAACCATGAAGGCCTGAGTTCCATCTCCAGAAACAGGGTAAAGTTGTCTTCTGACCTCCGACACTTGCAGTGATATACATACATCCCCTCCCTCGGTTCCTCCCTCTCTCTCTCACACACACACACACACAATAACAACAACAAATATTTAAAGCATGTAAACCAGCAGGATGGCTCAGCAGGTGAATACACCTGCCGCCAAGCCTGACTCTCTTCAGTCTCCATCACCCACATAACGGAAGGAGGGAACCAACTCCTGTAACTTTTCCTCTGATCTCTGCATGCACCATGGCACATGTGTAACCACACATATGCGTATGCACCAAATAAATAAAATGTATGACACAAAATTAAACAAAGCTATTCCCCTAGTTGGGGCTGGAAATGCTTGAGGCTGAGGGAAGTTCTGATAGAGGCCTGAATAACTAGAACTGACAGGGCACCTTCTCTACTTCCCTGTCAGCTTTTCTCCTCTGCTTTTTTGTATTGTTTTGTGTCGCACAGCATATGAGCAAGGAAGCCTGAAGCATAAAATGTACAGCTCCATAAATTCCCACCCTGCAAACAAAGCAAACGCCTATGAGATGTCCACTTGGTACAAAACAACATGCCAGCATGGAAACCTGACCAGTCTTTCTTCTCTGGAATGGTTTGAAGTATCTCATTTACTTCTAACAGTTTCTCAGGCAGGGGGTACTGTCTCACGCCTTTAATCCCAGCACTCGAGAGGCAGATACAGGAGGATCTCTGAGCATGCCTAGTCTACAAATTGAGTCCTAGGTCAGGCAGAGCTACACAGAGAAACCTTGTCTTGAAAAGCCTAATTAATTACTTAATTCTCTTTTGAGACAAGGTCGAATATGTCCCAATCTGCCATCAAAATCACTGTATGTCCAAAGATGGACTGGAACTCCTGATCCTTTCACCTTGCCTTCTACACACTGGGATTGTAGGCATGCTCCACCCAACCAGTTTTGTGGGTGCTGGAGATCAGGTAGCTTCATTCGTGCGGGGCAAGCCCTCTTAACTAAGCATATTATAGTCTTTTAAAGTTTCAGTTTTTGTTGTTTTTAACAGGGTCTCTATGTAGTCCTGGCTGTCCTGGAACTCACTGTGTACATGAGGCTCAGCTGCCTCTGCCTCCCCAGTGCTGGGATGTGTGCCGCCATGCCTGGCAAACTTTACTGTGTGTAACATTAGTATAATAAACATCCATTAGAACTGAAACCACTGTACCCTTCAGTGGGAGAACGCTTACTGAATAGCACTATGTTATGTTCCTCATTCCTATAACCAAATAACTGACAAGAAGCACCTTAAAGAAAGAAAGGTTTGTTTTACCTTACAGTTTGAGGTGGTCAGAGGAGGATGATAGAAAAGGTCACAGGAAAATTTCCAAAAGATACAACTTTTTAGTCACGACTTTCCATCCTTTGTCCCCATAGGCTCATGGCCATCTCATAATCAAAATGTATTCAAAAGTCCCATAGTCTCTAACGGTTTCAATATTGGTTAATAGTCCATATCCCATCAGAGACTAAAGGCAATCTCTTAAATGGATCTCTTAAATGATGTTTTGCTAACATCAAAAACAACTTCCACAGTTCTGATATATAATAGCAAAGAATGAGCATTCCGTCTCATAAGAACAGAGGCATTACAAGGAAAGATTAGACCAACACAAGACTAAAACCCAGGAGAGAAACACCAATTCTTACAGCTCCATGTTTAAATTCTGGTATTTATGATGGAATCTTCTGGGTCCCAGTGTCCTTGAGTGGACCTTTCCAGCTCTGCCTGCACTGTCTCCATACATGGGCTAGCTCCACTCTTTAAACACAACCTTCCTGAAGTTCTGGCATATCCATCATCCTGTTTCATGTTGGCTTGTGTTTTGTCAACTTGACACAAGCTAAAGTCATTGGGAAAGTGGGAACCTCAACTGAAAAAAATATATATATATCCGCAGCAGATTGGTCTGTGGAAAAGCCTGTGGGGCATTTTCTTTATTAGTGATTGATGTAAGAGGGCCCAGTTCATTGGGCAGTGCCACTCTGAACTCATGGTCTTGGACAGTATAAAGAAAGCCACTGACAGCAAACCTGTAAGCAGTACTCTGTGACTCCTGCTTCAGTTCCTGCCTCCAGGTTCCTCCCCTGCTCGAGTCCTTCAGTGATGGATGACTCTGGAGGTGTAGGCTGAAATAACCCCTTTCCTCCTTACGTTGCTTTTGGTCATGGCGTTTTATCACAGCAGTGGGACTCCTAGTGAAGACAGGATGTCACACCTTCACCTCTGCAGCTTTACACGCAGGCCTCTGAAGTCCTCCTTGCAGGGACTCAGACCCTCCTACACACTGACCTCTGGCTTTCTTAAACTGTGGTACAAAACTGTAACTTCCTCAATCTTGTATCTTTCGTGGCTGAAAATCTACTACTAAGTGGACAACACTGCCAAGTTCTGCTGGCAGTTCATGATAGAACCTGTCCTATCGGGCAGGGTGTCAGCTTCTGAGTGCCATCTCTGGGAAAACAATTCTCAAGGCAGTCTTTTTCCCTAGGAGTAGTGGACCCCTCTCAATGGCATTCTCAGTTTAGGCTCTTTCCTTTTACATGAATTTTCACTTGTATAAAATGTAGCTTTTGATAAGTGGAGTCTTGTGCTCAGGACAGTTTTCAACTTGTTTCAGTTCAATGAATCAGTTTTCTTTTTAATGGTGATAATCTATTTGACAATTACCTACACTTTCAAACCTACCTGTCTTTTTTTTTTTTTTTTTTTTTTTTCGAGACAGGGTTTCTCTGTGTAGCCCTGGCTGTCCTGGAACTCACTCTGTAGACCAGGCTGGCCTCGAACTCAGAAATCCGCCTGTCTCTGCCTCCCAAGTGCTGGGATTAAAGGCGTGCGCCACCACCGCCCGGCTAAAACCTACCTGTCTTTAAGACTGAACCTAAGTTTTTCCATGTCAACCTGCATCCTTTCCGTATCTATCCCTATGGTAAGTAGCTATGCTGCAGCCTGAATGCTATCTCCACGAAGCAAGGGGCCCACTGCCTGTGACTGCATCCTCAATCAAGCTGTTGGGACACAGGCAGAATAAGGCCAGATTGGTGGGGGCTGATGGCTTGCTAGGGGCCAGCCCCAGCTTGGTGGGGAATCTTCTTTCTTCTCTTCTTCTTGTTGGTTCTTCTTGAGACATTGGAGAGGGAAGAGCATCGGCAGGGGTGGGGGGGAAGACTTGGTCTTATGAGATATTTAGGGTTGCTGTATAATAAAAGTTTATTTATCTACGTTGCTATGCTACTATAGCTGACCTGTCTTCTGTGATCCTCTGAGGCCAGAAACTGCAGTTTCTGGCACTTAGCACCTCATCCCAAAAACAGCAAAGGATTAAGTAAATAGCCTTTGTACTATCTCAGCAGGAACTGCTGGGCCCTAACTTATGCCTGCTAGTCTGAGGTCACAGGAAGAAAAAACACTTAGAGAAATGATTATAGAGTTTATTACTAAGTGTAAAAAGTTTCCTATGAAAGCTATCTAAAGGGAAAAGTGGAGAGACCCTAAGGGCGGGGCGGGGGGGGAGGAAAAAATCTAATAAGGGAAAAGTTCTAAGGGAAAAAATTCTAGGCAGGGGAAAAAGAAAGGAAGGGACGAACGAACCTCTCTTTGTCTTTGTCTTCAGTAGTTACACATCTTTCAGAATACATAGTCACATGTTACAAAGTTCATCACAAGTTCACACCAAAAATCAAATTATAAATTGAAATAGACATTTACAACAGAGAATGTTTACATGCATATCTATTAGGAGTAATTATCTGGCTAAACATCCATCCCCTGTCTAGCTCCACAGGTTCACTGAAGGTTTAAAACTATAACTAAGAAATTAGTGAAGTTTTGTATAGATAAACCCAGGCAATATTTTATCTTCAGTCCCAGCATCTATAATAAATCATTAGTTCTCTATTAGTGACATTTGGTTAATTGTTTTACAACCTCTTGAATGTGCTCTGAGTAGGAGAAAGTCTGGTTACTATCTAAGAGCAATAAACTGATGACATTTGGGAGACTGGCAGAGTTCTCATTGCAGTTTTGACTATCAGAAAGGGACCTAATAGCAATCCCACTATAAAAGAACCTAATAATCATTGATATAATTTTAAGAATTCTTATAGCATCATCATTAAGACTTAAGAAGTCATCTATTTGTCTATATAGCATCACTACAAGACAGTACATCTTCGTGGATCTACAGAGATCTGCTCCAAAGGGGTGTGCTATTGCTTAGTGATTGTTACATATGTTTAATAATAATAGGAAAAGCATATTAATAGCAGGAATCTTTCCTAAAATAAGTCCATTACAGCCTTGCTGATAAGGACTCACTTGTCGCAGATTATATAATAATCCAAGGCAAGCCATTTCAGGATGATCACCTGCTAATTATTAGCTTGTCCCATTATGGCTCCTGACAGTGGCTCACACCTTTAATCTCAGAACTCAGAGGCAGAGGCAGGTGGATCTCTGAGTTTGAGGCCAGCCCAGTCTATAGAGCAATATCCAGGACAGCCAGGGCTACACAGAAAAATATTGTCTAGAAAACCAAAAGAAAACAAAAATAACAACAACAATAAAAAGCCAGACTGTCAGACTATCACTAGAATAGGCTCTCGCCTGGCTCCTAACAGTCTCGTTCCTCCTGAGCCTGGCCTTTGTTGTGTTTTTTTCTTGGCATTCTGGTGCTTCCCAGTCCCAGCAAAACAGTCCATTAAGCTCTGCATACAGATTTCAAGAGCTTTTTTTTTTGCTTTTTTTTTTTTTGGTTTTTCAAGACAGAGTTTCTCTGTGTAGTCTTGTCTGTCCTGGAACTCACTCTGTACACCAGGCTGGCCTCAAACTCAGAAATCTGCCTGCCTCTGCCTCCCAAGTGCTGGGATTAAAGGCGTGCGCCACCACTGCCCGGCTTCAAGAGCTTTTATAAGCTAAAGTTTTAAATTATTCTACATCCCTCTTACAAACCAATTCCAATACATGATTGGGTTTATCACTGCTAATTTTTCTGAATTAGTTAACATGCCTTGTCGCTGTAACTAGACGTACCTTAAGGGAATAAAATTTAGTTTCAACTAAGAGTTCATTGCAGTGGTGAAGGCATGATGGCAGGAAGCTGAGGAGGCTGGTCACCAGGAAGGAAAGCCGAGTGTGGTGGCTCCGGATGCTTGGCTCAGTTTCTCCCTGTATCCAGTCCAGAGGTCTCTGCCCACAGAATGGTATAACCCTGCTGTAGGGTGGATCCTTCACACCCTAATTCACCTGATTTAGAAATGCTCACAGAACTAATCCCAAACTGACAAACAAGATTAGCCACCATAAACACAAACAAAAGTGCATAAATCATGTGTACTCCAGCTTACAAGATGGTTAAATGGAACTACTTATGTAACTAACTTACCCAGAGGAAAAAGCAAATATTTAGCTGGACCTGTTGGTACACATTTACAATCCCAGACAGAACCTGAAAGGTAGAGACAGGAAGATCAGAAGTTCAACACAAGCCGGGCGGTGGTGGCGCACGCCTTTAATCCCAGCACTTGGGAGGCAGAGGCAGGCGGATTTCTGAGTTCGAGGCCAGCCTGGTCTACAGAGTGAGTTCCAGGACAGCCCGGGCTACACAGAGAAACCCTGTCTCGAAAAACCAAAAAAAAAAAAAAAAAAAAAAAAAAAGAAGAAGTTCAACACAGCAAGTTCCAGGTCTGCCTAGGATACATGAATCCTTGTCTCAACGAACAAAATGGGGGGGGGGGTTAAAAAGAGTAGGTCCTTTGTGACCCTCTCATCACTATTTATGTTAGCATTCTCCAGTGACAGAATAGTGTGTGCCTGTGTGTGCGTGCTCATGCTTGTATGTGCATGAATACAATATAAAGGAGATGGTTGGCTTTACAGTGGCACGCCCCCCCCCCCCCAATTCTCTGTGGTGTCTTAAGTATCTTCATATGGCCATATTAGTATAAGAACTTCTGTTTGTCATAGAAGACTAGGTGCTGTCTTAGGGTTTTACTGCTATGAGCAGACACCATGACCAAGGCAACTCTTATAAGGACAACATTTAATTGGGGCTGGCTTACAGGTTCAGAGGTTCAGTCCATTATCATCAAGGTGGGAGCATGACAGTGTCCAGGCAGGCATGGTGTAGGAGGAGCTGAGAGTTCTACATCTTCATCTGAAAGCAGCTAGAAGAAGACTAGCTTCCAGGCAGCTAGGTTGAGGATATTAAAGCCCATCTCCACAATGACACACCTACTCCAACAAGACCACACCTCTTAATAGTGCCACTTCCTGGCCCAAATATATACAAACCATCACAGGTGCTAATTCTTCTTCAGTTTGATCTCATCTGTAACTATCCTATTTCCAAATATGAACACACTTTGGAGTACTGGAATTACAACTTTTACATGTCTTTTTAGGTACTATAAAATTCAACTAATCTCAAATGTCATTATCATGGATATCTGCTCTTGATCTTAGTAAGAAAACCATTCGGACTAGGGTCTGCTGTAGGTTTTTAGTTGTGTTTGTTTTGGTTTTTGGATTTTTGGAGACAAGTTTTCACTATGTACTCAGGTTAGACTCCCAAGGGCTGGAGTTACAAGCATGTGCTACCACACCAGCATTTAGCTGTTTATTAAATACTCTATTAAATTAAAGACATTCTCTATTTTGTTTGCTAAATGAACTAGCCTTCTGTTGCTGTGACAAATCCTAAACATAAATCAATTTAGCTGGGCACACCTGGCCCACACTTTTAATCCCCACATTCCAGGGACAGAGGCAGACAGATCTCTGAGTTTTAAAGCCAGCCTGGTCTACAACGCAAGTTCTAGGACAATCGGGGCTACATAGAGAAACCCTGTCTCAAAAAATACACACATACACACACACACATTTACAGAATTAAAGATTTATTTTCACTCAGAGTTTCAGATGTTTCTGCTCACGGGCACTGTTGCTTTGGGCCTGTGGCAATACAGTATGTCAGGAGTGTGTTGTTTTGGTAATTTCTTTCTTTCTTTCCTTCTTTCTTTCTTTCTTTCTTTCTTTCTTTCTTTTTTTTTTTTTTTTTGGTTCGAGACAGGGTTTCTCTGTGTAGCTCTGGCTGGCTGTCCTGGAACTCACTCTATAGTCCAGGCTGGCCTCGAACTCAGAAATCCGCCTGCCTCTGCCTCCCAAGTGCTGGGATTAAAGGCATGCGCCACCACGGCCCGGCCAATAGGAACATTCTTGAGTAAAAAATTCTCTAAATGTACTGACAGTCACCTGATCCTCTGGAAAGTTCCAGGTGGAGTTCAAATGGGTGTCATATTTGCAAACCAATAGATTTAAAGGTCAATATGCTTAGCCAATAAGTTTGAACTGTAACCTTGCTGATGTAACCTGTGCCCCTAAAAAGTATAAAAACTGCTTATAATGGCCATTTGGGGTCGTCTTCTTGTCACTCGCCTAGAGGGACTGATTGAGGGTTGACCCCATGTGCCAGAAAATAAACCTCTTGCTTGTGCATCGATCTACATCTCGGTGTCCCACTCAGGGGTGTCTCAAAGTAAGTACCACTGACCAAAACATAGCTTTTAAATCTTAAACAAATTGTAGAGACAGCTGACTACCTGGACAGCCCTTAATTTCTTATAATGTTGGAGCATCTGTCTTCAGCCTTCTGACCCAGAACCATCTGACAGAGAAACAGGAAATATAAAGGACTATCTTACCCTGTCTTGGCAGAGCTTAGCAGTCGACTATCCAACATCTGTTTGTCCACTTTGGACAGTATTTTGTCTGCAGATGATATACACAATTTCTTCCCGGTAGCTACCTTGCCATGATAAGCAACCTTGCCTGAATGCTTCAATGGTTCTTCTTTTAACCATGAAGGAGGTACTGTCAGAAGCAGACATGTCTCTAGTCAAATTTTTTAAAAATAATGAAATGATTAAATGTCAGATTCTGTGGATTCCTGATGGTGTTGAAGACTATCTATCTATGTAAAGTACCTTAAAACTGTTAACCGTGCAACTACTCTTAGCAATTTTTTTTTATTGGATATTTTATTTGCATTTCAGGTGTTCTCCCCTTACCCCTTTTCTCCCCTCCTTCCCTCCCAGGAACCCCCTATCCCATTCCCCCTCCTACTGCTTCTATGAGGGTGTGCCCCCACCATCCCCCCACACACACCTCACCTCCCCACCCTTGAATTCCCCCACACACAACGTCCAGCCTTCATGGGACCAAGGATCTCTTCTTCCTCCTATACCTCCCTTGCATATACAGCTGGAGCCATGGGTCCCTCCCTAAGTGCTCCCTGGCTGGTGGTTTAGACTCTGGGGGCTCTGGTTTGTTGGTATTGTTGCTCTCCTCTGGGGTCTCTTTCAACTCCTTCAGTCTTCACTCTAACTCCTCTATTGGGAACCCCATGATCAGTTTAATGGTTTAATAAACCATGAGTTTATTATCTGGCCCTTAACTTGTTTTACTTGATCATCCTAAACAGTTTGTAATAGCGGGTATTAGAAGGACTGGGTCAAAGACTTGTATTCCTAAATGATTTGCGTAGGCACAATGTTTATTTAAGAGTAATAATATTAATTTCAAATTTTGTATCAAGATAAGAAATTCATGCCAATAAAATCCTTAAATCTGAATCAATCTATAAATTTTGTACCAATGTAAAAATTATAACTATGTGGCATAGGAGACCAGTTCATCGTGGAGGCCATGAAGAGAAGAAAATGGGCAGGTCCGGGTCCCAGTCTCCCCTTGGACATGAAACAGAGGATGATCTAGGACTTCTGATCCTTCTGCTCCCACTTCCAGACTTCTGGGAAAGGACTGCAGTTGTGTTCCACGACACCCAGTTTTATGTGACACTGAGGAACTGAACCTAGGATTTCATGCATGGTAGACAAGCATTCTACCAACTGAAGTACATCCCAAGCTGTTGGCAGCAGTTTTCTCTGAGATTGAAACATTACATCTCTCAGGAAACTCCTTCAGACAGAAAGTAAACTACACAAAATAGCTTCAGGAAGTGCCTGAAGCTGATCAGATTCACTAGGCTCCTCCCTCCCTGGAGTAAACACCAAAGCCTTCCCCACCAAAGAGTCATTCTCAGGCAAGCCTAGACAAGCCTGGCCACAGGCTCTTAGACAAGAGAAGTTGCCTGAAAGAAGCAGAAACCAGCTAAACTGTCTAGAAGAGGTATAAACACATGTTGAAGGTTGACATTTTCCAGGCTGTGCAGTATATTCTAGGTTCCCAGCTTTTGGGAGCTGTTACCCATGCTGGGGTGGGATTTAGTGATGCAGATGTCTTTGAGTCATTTCTGCTCTTAAAACTCCTTAAACATATTTCTTTAAGTAATTCTAATAAAATTCATTTTATTGTGTGGGAAAACGAGGGGCCACATCGGAGAGGCCTCCTGACCCATGTGGCAGCAGCCTGGGACCGGTGTGGTGGAGGCTGCCTGGAGGCTTCCACTCGGTGGGTCCCACAATAGGAGAAAGTCTAAGGTTCCAGAGGCTGGAGGCTTCAGCGAGCGGCAGCGGGCCCGGCAGGCCCCAATGACACGAGGAAGTCCTTGGTTCCAAAAGGGTTTATTGTCATGGCGGATGGTGGATGGATCTGGATGTACCCACCCCCCCAACTCAGGGCAGACCTGAGTTAAATAGGGAGGGAGAAAGGGGAGGTTCTGGGAGGAATGCTTAATTGGCTCCGCCCTCTAACCTTCATTAGTATGTAAATCTCTAGGGCCTGAGGCCTGTAGTCACACCCTCTACCTGTGCACTTTGGGAGGGGCTGTAATGGCCTACATGACTGAACAATGTAGGTCCATGGAGATCAGACTGATTGTCAGGACCCTGGGTTCTGGGGACATGGCCGAACTCCTGCCGTTTCTCCCTTGGAGTCTGGGGGTTCTAGGCCCATGCCCAGCCAAGAACCAGGAGATCCTTACCCAGTCCCACATTATTGGACTGTGATAGTATCCACACTTTGGTCAGTTGTGGGCTCCCTCTATAGGCTGAGTAGATGTGTATTGTATCCCTTTAGGAAAAATCTCATGAAACAATACATGGCTCTTTCTTGAACTGGGACAAATATGCTTGGGTTGTGAAAACTCATTATGTTTTATACTTACGTGATGGTTCGTATATGCCCAGGGAATTAGGAGGTGTGGCCCTGTTGGAGTAGGTGTGTCACTGTGGGTGTGGGCTTTTTTTTTTTTTTTTTTTTTTTTTTTTTTTTTTTTTTGGTTTTTCGAGACAGGGTTTCTCTGTGTAGCCCGGGCTGTCCTGGAACTCACTCTGTAGACCAGGCTGGCCTCGAACTCAGAAATCCGCCTGCCTCTGCCTCCCAAGTGCTGGGATTAAAGGCGTGCACCACCACTGCCCGGCGGGTGTGGGCTTTAAGACCCTCATCCTAGCTGCCTGGGAGTCAGTATTCTGCTAGCAGCCTTCAGATGAAGATGTAGAACTCTCAGCAACTCCTGCACCATGCCTGCCTGGACACTGCCATGCTCCCACCTTGATGATAATGGACTGAACCTCTGAACCTGTAAGTCAGCCCCAATTAAATGTTGTTCTTTATAAGACTTGCCTTGGTCATGGTGTCTGTTCACTGCAGCAAAACCTTAAGACAACTTATGACATGCAATTTTATATCTTTATATGCTGCTTCAGAAAGAAGCAATTCCTAGCCCCATACCTACTATTCATATTTACCTGGGACAGGTGATGATCTGATTGCTAGGAAAAATGCAAGGTCACATCTTCAAATTGGCATGCTGATAGTTTTGTTTTTTTGTTTTTTTTTTTTTTTTTTTTTCCAGCCCGGGTTGTCCTGGAACTTACTCTGTAGACCAGGCTGGCCTCGAACTCAGAAATCCGCCTACCTCTGCCTCCCAAGTGCTGGGATTAAAGGCGTGTACCACCACCGCCCAGCTGGCATACTGATAGTTAATAGTCTTAAAATATAGCATAGTTTCTCTCTTCTTCCCCCTTTCTTCCCTCTTCCTCCCTCCTTCCTTTCTTCCTTCCTTCCTTTCCTTCCTTCCTTCCTTCTTTTTTTGTCAGAATTCATTGTACCACTTCTAATGTTCAGTAATCACCCAAACGAAAGGAAGTCTTTAATACCTTACTGCTAGGGTTAAGAAGATTAACTTCTAAGTTACCCTTCTCTGTTTTTGCCTTAGGTATAAGGATTCTCCAACACGAACATTTTCTGAGTTAAAAGATTCAATCTAAGCTGGGTTTGGTGGTACTTGGGAAGCAGAGGCAGGAGGATCTCTGTGAGTTCAAGCCCAGCTTGGTCTACAATGCAAGTTCCAGGACAGCCAGGAAGGTCAAACAGAAAAACCCTGTCTTGAAAAAACAAAAATTAAGGGGGGGCGTATCTAAACAATTTCATTTCTTTCCTTTTACAGTACCTGTAGGAAAGAATCAGGGCCTTTTTCATATTTCTTCTTCTGAATCCATTTTCCATTCTTCATTTGTTCCCTGTCAGGCTGTGGGTTGACTGAGTTAAATCAATTTAACTTGGGAGAACTGTCATTTTTACGAAACTTCCTCTTAGGACTATGGTAAGTCTCTCCGTTAGTTCAAGTTTAATTTGTATCCTCAGGTGGGATTCTGAAGTTTTCTTCATATAATTTCTAGAATTTTCTTATTAGAGTTATTACTTGTTTTATGTTTTTGTTGCTACTGTGAATGGAATCTCCTTTTCCCCCCCCATTCAAAACTGAACCCACAGGGCGTTAGGATCTCTACCACTCCTTTTGGTTGTGAGACTCTATGGTTTCTTGGTTCTATGACAACATTCTATTACTGCCTACATTTTCCGAACCTGAAGGAAGGTGGCAACAGCGAGTACCCGCGCAAAGGTCCCCTCTAGCTGGCCTTTGTTCTCCTCTCGGTGCTACTGCGCATGCGTAGTTGTCTCATTATGGTCCCCGCCTTCCTGACCGCGGGCCCAGCTCCGTAGCGCCGGCGCACTGGCGCGCTCCGTTCACACGCTCCGCGGCCTATAGGCACCGCGAGTTCCGGCTGTCGCCGTCACCGCCGCGGCTCCTGGAGGTCGGTTGCGACGAGTAACGGCGCCGGGACGAGCCCCGCGCCTTGGTTTCTGTTATGTACCCGAATTGGGGCCGGTATGGCGGGAGCAGCCACTATCCGCCGCCGCCGGTCCCGCCGCCGCCGCCACCGGTGGCGCTTCCCGAGGCCTCGCCGGGGCCCGGGTACTCCAGTTCGACGACTCCCGCCGCCCCTTCTTCTTCAGGCTTCATGAGTTTCCGAGAGCAACACTTGGCGCAGCTCCAGCAGCTGCAGCAGATGCACCAGAAGCAAATGCAGTGCGTGCTCCAGCCCCACCATCTTCCTCCGCCCCCGCTGCCGCCCCCGCCGGTGATGCCCGGGGCGCCTACGGAGACTGGCAGCCGCCTCCGCCACCGATGCCCCCGCCACCTGGGCCAGCCCTCAGCTATCAGAAGCAGCAGCAGTACAAACACCAGATGATCCACCATCAACGAGATGGGCCTCCCGGTTTGGTTCCAATGGAGCTGGAATCCCCTCCTGAATCTCCCCTGTACCTCCAGGATCCTATATGCCCCCATCTCAGTCATACATGCCTCCACCTCAACCACCACCTTCGTACTATCCCCCTTCCTCCGCTCAACCCTACCTGCCTCCTGCTCAGCCGTCCCCTTCACAGTCTCCACCTTCCCAGTCCTATCTGGCACCTACCCCTTCTTATTCTTCCTCTTCCTCCTCGCAATCATATTTGAGCCATTCCCAGCCCTACTTACCCCCTTCTCAGGCATCTCCTTCCCGCTCCTCCCAGGGCCCTTCTAAACCCCAGCTACCACCACCACCGTCCATCCCTTCTGGGAATAAAACAACTATCCAGCAAGAGCCTTTGGAGAGTGGGGCCAAGAACAAGAATGCTGAGCAGAAGCAAGCTGCTCCTGAGCCAGATCCCTCTACAATGACTCCACAGGTAAGAAATCACCTGCAGGAGTCACATCTTTCACTTAGGCTTTACTTGATCAGGCCTTGGGCTTTAACCAGCCCGTGGCTATCATAATTCCAGCAGCCGACGACTAGCCCATTCATACTTAAGAGATGCATTAAGAGTCAGTCCTGAAAGCCAGGGTTTTAATTAACTGTGGACTACTTAAAGAACAGTAAAGATTATACTAGACAATTCAAGCGTAGTAGGTTGGCACTAGATTTATTTCTCAGACGTATGCCTTGGTTTTCTTTGACCAGCCATCTAGATTTATTGCACAGAGCTTAGTTTTAAATTTTTAAAAGATTTTCATGGGGGAGCTGTATAAAAGAAAATTCTCAAAGGGTTGATGTTTAAATGCATGTAAACATCAACCAGTTAATTTCTTAGGACAAACAAAACATGCAAGGGCCAGAGATAGTTGTCGGTTTCCAGAATTGGGTTCTCAGCTCATAAAAGATGGAAGTCTCATCATGACATTCTAACTGATGTTGTGAGTTCATGTGGACTACATAGGTCTCTAGAGACTTGATCCTTGGAGAATCTGTTGGTATATTTTAGGAATTGATTCAAACATTGCCATCTCTTAAGGATAATTTTACCACATGGTTAATTTGCTACATTTCATTGTTATTACCATTCACTTCAAAGTAATAGTCTTGGAATTTGGCTGAGGTCTAAAAAAGAAAGTTTTGTGATAGCTGTTCCTGTGAGAGCCATCCCTTTTGACATCTATTTTGAAGATGTTGCTTTCCACAGAACAGTAAGAGGTTGACAGGGTTGCAGGAACACAGAAACTGGGTGTGGGAACCTGTGCCTACGTCCAGCATTTGGACAACAGAAGTGAGAGGATGGAGAGTTTGAAGCCAGCCTGGGCCACATAGTGAGACCCTGTCTCAACAATAAATAAGAATAGATCGTCTGTTATGACTATTTGAAACACACAGTGACTCCTTATCTATCTAAAGTTCAGTAAGAGAAAAACAAAATCTTAGGATATGCAAGCTCAGGGTGATGTATAAGATTCCAAAAGATAATTGTGTATTGTAGTTGTACAGTGGTTCAGTACAGAAGAGAAGCAGGTTCTGCACAGGAGACACTCATGGAACAGTAGAATAGATGGCTTTGCTGCCTTGTACCAAAGCCACTTCAGCTCGCCAGGATTATTTCCTCCAGTTGCCCAGTTAATTCAAGCTAAACCATGGCCAGTCTGGCCTTTGTGGACGTGTAGAGAAACAAATGAGTTATATAGCTGGCTTGTAGTTCTGCTTGGGATTGAACTCAGTGCCTTGGTTATGCTAGTCAAGTGCTCTACCATTCAGCTACACCCTCAGCTTTGGCTTTTTAAAAGAAGAATGTGCATACCAGACTACCTTCATATAAGTACTCACTAGGAACACTGCTTTTGGTTTTCTGCCTCATCTGAAATGAACTTCTTTCAGTGTTTTGAACATGTAGTGCTTTTGATCCTTGCTGAAAGATAGAAAGTAATAGAAGGGTGAAGCTTGAGTCTGGGTGTAGACCAGATCAAGAGGAACATTGCCTGTGGCTCCATATAGAAGTCATTGGCTGAGTGCTTGCTGAGCATCCAGGAGGCCTGGATTATATTTCTAGCACTGCATAAATTGGGTATTGTAATACAAAAACCTGCAGTCTTAGCACTCAGGTGGCAGAGGCAGGAGATCAGGAGTTGAAGGCCATCCAGACTATACAGCGAGTTCAAAGCCAGCTGGGAATACAGAGGGAGGGATGGAATGGGGCTTTGCATGCCTTTTCTCTCTTAACTTTATGGAGTTTATCCCAGTGTCCTTAATTTCTCTCTTCCCCTTAAGTGGAATACTTTGGTGCTGTTTGTCTTTTTAATCCTCTGCAGCACCTAGGACAGTGCCTTGCAATTTGTAGAACTACTATAAAGATTTGTTGTGTAAGATTAAAGAGTTATCATTCTTTACACCTAAGATACTTGCTTTATTAGATGATAAACATTATATATCCTTCTGCATATTTTCATTCGTATGTGTTAGTTTTGGAGAATGTTAAGTTTATTATTATATATGCATATGGAGGTCAGGAGGCGAGAGGACAACGTTGGGAGTTAGTTGGTGTCCAGGGTATTGTGTTCACGCTGGTGGGGTTGCTTGTCATGTGCATTTACCTACTGCCCCTAAAAAAAATTTATGGTGAAAGATTTAAGCATTAAGTAGAGAAAATATCATGAACATAATTTTAAATATTTTAAAGCAAATCATCTTCTGTTCTTTACTCATGTTTTTTTTTTCTTTTCATCCTGGACTCAGGCCCCAAGGCCTTGTACATGCTAGTTAAGTATTCTACAAAGCTACATCCTCCTCTCCATCGTTCTACATGCTTTTTTTTTTTTTTTTTTTTTTTTTTTTGGTTTTTTGAGACAGGGTTTCTCTGTGTAGCCCTGGCTGTCCTGGAACTCACTCTGTAGACCAGGCTGGCCTCGAACTCAGAAATCTGCCTGCCTCTGCCTCCCAAGTGCTGGGATTAAAGGCGTGCGCCACCACTGCCCGGCTGAGCATTTCTTTTCTATTACATTTTATCATTTACTGTGTGTGACTGG
>JAJTUV010001903.1:0-182500 GCA_021653895.1 Mastomys natalensis | reverse complement strand
TCATAATAATAGAAAGTGACCTACAAAAACATACTGTCACTGAATCAACAACTACTTAAACCCTAACAGCTTACATACTGGATTGGATCTAAGATAAAGAAAGATGAGAGGAGTAAGAAGAGGTTGTGTTTAAAATAGAAAAAAAAAAAAAAAAAAAAAGCCAGGTGGTGGTGGCGCACGCCTTTAATCCCAGCACTTGGGAGGCAGAGGCAGGCAGATTTCTGAGTTCGAGGCCAGCCTGGTCTACAGAGTGAGTTCCAGGACAACCAGGGCTACACAGAGAAACCCTGTCTCGAAAAACCAAAAAAATAAAATAAAATAAAAAAAAAAAGATTCTAGACCTATGTCATAGGCAGATGTCTTAGTAGATAAAACGTGAGGGTCAGCATCCATGTTAAAGCCAGTGTGGTAGACACCAGTAATCCCAACAGATGCTAAGGAGGTAGAAACAAGAAGATCCCTGAGGTTTACTAGCCCGCCAATCAGACACAGCTTAGCAGAATTGACTTGTTTCAGGTTCAGTGAGAGACCCAATTTTTTTTTTTTTTTTTTAATGATGTGGAGAAAAATTGAGTAAGGTATTTGACGTTAACTTCTAGGTGTCATACATAGTACGTACATGTTTATCTATATCTGTCATCATCTTTGTAGCCACTATCTTAACTTGTGAAAGAGCTGGAGTCTTTGTGTTTTAGTGAAGCTTTAAGCAATGGAAACAGCTACACATGGCAGCCCAGGCTCCAATGCCACTATCAGCAGACAAGCAAGAGTTTGAGGCCAAATAAAAATGAAGAGTATCCTTGGTTTCAGTTGCTTTGCCTTTTCATATCTTTGTTCTTCTAAAAAATATTATTTTATGTATATGGATGTTTTGGCTGTATGTGTATCTGTGAGCCATGGGCATGCCTGATGCTCATAAAGGCCAGAAGAGGGTATGAGATCCCTTGGAACTGGATTACAGATGGTTGGGAGCTACCATGTGGGTGCGGGGAACTTAATCCAGGTCCTCTGAAAGAGTAGCTGTCACTCTTAATCGCTGAGCAATTTCTCTACTCTTAACCCCAACACATATCCCATTTGAGACAGAGTCTCCATGTAGACCTGGCTAGCCTTTAACTGGCTGTCACACTTAGGATGATGGCTTTGAACTTAGGGCCTTGTTAAAAATTGTGTGGGTGTGTCTTGTGTGTCTGTCTGGATATGGACAAGTGTTGTGCTGCATGTGGAAGGTGAAAGACAATTTACTGGATTCAGTTCTCTCCTTTGTTTATACTTAGGTTCCTGGGCTTACTAGGCTTTTGCTCAGCAAGCACCTTTACCCTATTTGCTGTCTCATAAATTTGAACTTCACATTCTTCTGCCTCTACTTCGGAGTGCCAAAATCAAAGGCATGTGGTACCCTGCTTGGTTTTATTTTGTGCTGGGAAAACAACTCAGGACTTAGTTCATGCTTGGCAAGCAAATACTCTATCAACTGATAAGCTACATTGCCAGACCCTGACTTAGTTTTTTAAGGTGAATGATGTATCTATTGATATTTTCAATATATTCTTTGGTTTTTAAAGTCAGGCTTTCTCCTTTGGCTATACTGGAACTCACTCTATAGATCTATGTGCTCTCAAACTCAGAGAGATTAGACTGCCTCTGCCTCCCAAATGCTGGGATTAAAGGCATGTGCTACCACTCTCTGGCTTACTATTTTCTTAAAGTAGTAAAGGAAGTTGAATTATTTGTTTGTTTGTTTGTTTGTTTTTCTGAGATCAGAATTCATGTAGCTAAGTCTGATGGTGAACTTACTGTGCTTATTGTGTAGTGAAAATGACCTTGATCCTAATCCATTTGCTTTTACCAAGTGCAAATGGTGCCATGCCTGACTGAAAAAAATGTTTTAGTCTTAATATTTCATTATTTTATTTTTTTTATTTATTATTACTATTTTTTTTTTTTTTTTTAGTAGTAGTAGTAGTATTTTTTGAGACAGGGTTTCACTATGTAGCTGACCTGGAGTTGGGTATATAGAACAGAGTGGTCTGGAACTCACAGAGATATGCCTGTCCCTGTTTCCCAAACTCTGGGATTAAAGGTGTGTGTGACCATACACTTTTTTTTTTAATTTGAATAGTAAAGGTAATCTTGTTCTGGGAACTGATGGTTATATGTATGATAATAAGAGCCAAAATACAGTTAGTAAGATAAAATTTATTCTTGCCAATAAATTAGAAAAGTCTTAGGTCAAGATGAGTGACTTACAGTAGTCAGTATCATTTATTGATATCCTATTATGTGGTTTAGCACTTTGCTGAAATTATAAGACTAGATCAGAATGGGCACGGTGGGACCGCCTTTAATCCCAGCATTTAAGGAGCAGAGCCAGGCTACATAATTGGACCCTATCTCAACTATATCTTTTCTCAAAGAAAATTACGCTGTATAAGTGAACAGATAACAAATCAGTATTTATTATGTATATTTTATACATCTCTTTGCACATGAACATTGGGAGAGATTATAAAATTAAATACTAACAATATAGGAACTGTTCACTCAAGATACTTGGGTTAGAAAGTGAGCATGTAGCCAGGTGTGGTGGCACACACCTTTAATCCTAGCACTGAGAAGCAGAGGCAGGTGAATCTCTGCCTCTGAGTTTGAGGCCAGGCTGTTCTAGTTTCAGGACAGCCAGGGCTATGTAGAGACCTTGCCTCAAAAAGCCAAAAATAAATATTTTAAAAATGAGCATGTAAAATTAACCCTTTTGACACAGAGACCAAAAGTTTGTTATCAAAAGAAAAAAATACCAACTGAATGTGGTAGTGTACACCTTTAATCCCAGTACATAGTAAGAGATAGGTAGATCTTTGAGTTCAAAACCAACCAGGTCTATCTACAATGGGAATTCCAGAACAGCCAGAGTTACATAGTGAGTTCCTATCTCAAAACAACTAATGGGAGTGGGGGGTAAGAATTCTGATTCAATCTAGTTTAACAAGGTTCAGAATTATAACAATAAATAGATTGTTTTAAATGGGTTTTTGTAAATTAACATATCTTGAGTTTTAGAAAGAACACAGAATAAATGTAGAGTAAAGTTTTTTTTTCCCCTTTGTGATAGGAGTCTGTGCATCACAGACTGGCCTAGAACTTGATAAGTAGACCTCACTCCCCACAAACTCAAAATTCTTCTACCCCTGACTCAGAAATGCTGGAGTTAAAGGCATATACCATCACATCTTGCTAGGTTGGGTTTCAATCCTGTGTGCATACAAATACATTTTTTTTTTTTTTATCAGATTTTATTATAGCTGGTTGTAAGCCACCATGTGGTTGCTGGGAATTGAACTCAGGACCTCTGGAAGAGCTGTCAGTGCTCTTAACTGCTGAGCCATCTCTCTAGCCCACAAATACATTTTTAAAATGTTTTTTTTTTTATTTTATTTTATTTATTTTATTTTATGTATTTAGTTAGTTTTTGGTTTTTCACGACAGGGTTTCTCTGTGTAACGAGGCCAGCCTGGTCTACAGAGTGAGTTCCAGGACAGCCAGAGCTACAGAGAGAAACCCTGTCTTGAAAAAAAAAAAAAAAGAAAATGACTGTGTGGCCAGAAGGCTACTCTACCCTGTTCTACCTCAGCTGGGAATACAGCTATTAGGCCACTCAGATTTTTCACTGTTCTTCATCTGTCTATAAAATGACTAGGAAAGCTTATCAAGTACTGTTATTGGAGTTGGAAATAAATTTTAGCAGATGAGCAAATTCACATATATAGAGTCTATGAATAATGAGAATTGATTTTTTTTTTTCCTATTTCTGTGTGTATGTGCATGGATACAGAGGCACTTGGAGGCAAAGGGTTGGTTGATACTGGGATGTCTATTTTCAGTTTCACTTTTTTTGGTACAGGGTCTCTCACTGCACCTGAAGCTGGGAATTTTATTTATACTGATTTGCCTGTGAGCTTCCAGGGATCCTCCTATTGTAAGATATTTAATCACACTGTGAACTCGGAGATTGTGTTATTTACTGGAAAAACCTGTTTTTAGTTGTGTGTCTCAGCCTTTGCACATGGCTTGAATATTGTAAACAACAGGATTTTAAAAAGTCAGTCATAGGTCAAGAGGTAGATCTAGCAACCAGGTGACAGGAAGTGAACATAGGAAAAAACCATAGAGAGTAAGAGTCAGAGATGCAAAGGAAGTAGAAGGGAGGGGCATACAGTCTGAAGAAGTTTTTTTTAGCTGAGTCAGCTGAGGAGGAAGGTCAGCTCAGTGTTTGCTCTGCCTCTGAGCTAACAGGCTTTCACCCTGGAATCTGACTCCTGAGTCGTCATTGGTAAAATAAAAATGATTGAGATTTTTGTTAAAAAATAGCACCCTTCTGACTCTGCCTTCTGGCATTAAGGCTGCAGACTGGCATTGAAGTACCTTTCTCTCTCATGGCTTCTGGAAATCCAAGCTCAGGTTTTTGTTTTTTGTTTTTGCATAGCAAACATTTTCCAAACTTAACTACCTTCCCAGCCCCTCTCTCCCTGTTTTTGGTTTGGTTTTGTTTGACAGGTGGTCTCATACTCATTGATCAATTTGACACATACCCCCTTCTAAGTCTTTAAGGTTTGTGCTCCCACACCCATCCCTCAGAAGCATAAATGTATTTAATTTTATACGTATCAGTGATTTGCCTGTATGAATGTAAGTGTGTGGCATGCCTGGTGTTAAAGGAGGTCAGAATAGGGCATCAGAATCAGATTCCCTGGAGCTGGAGTTAAAGATGGTTATGAGCCGCCATGTGGGTGCTGGGAACTGAAACCAGTTCTCTTACTGCTGAGCCATTATGTCCCCGGAAATATTTGTTTTTTGTTATTGTTTGTTGTTGTTTTATCTGTTTTTTGTTTTTGTGGCAGAGTTTCTCTGTATAACAACCTTGGATCTGAGTTCAATTACCAGTGACCACATGGTAGCTCACAACCATCTGTAATGGGATCCAATGATGCCATCTTCTGGTGTGTCTGAAAACAGCTACAGTATACCATATTTTTTAAAAAAGCGTTATGTTAGTTGGGTTAACAGACCTGTAATACAACTGCTTAGGAGACTGAAGCTGCTCCGGCCACAGACCAAGTTCAAAGCCAATCTGGACAATTTACTGGGATTCTATCTTTCTATCTAAAAGACTGCCATATACAAAACCCTCAGCTCAATACTCTCTTAGAGTTCTACTGCTGTAAACAGATACTATGACCAAGGCAACTCTTATGAGGACATTTAATTGGGGATGGCTTACAGGTTCAGAGGTTCAGTCCATTATTATCAAGGCGGGAACATGGCAGCATCCAGGCAGACATGGTGCAGGGGAAGCTGAGAGTTCTACATCTTCATCTGAAGGCTGCTAGCAGAAGACTAGTTCCCAGGCAGCTAGGACAAGGGTATTAAAGCCCACACCCACAAGGCCACACCTACTCCAACAAGGCCATACCTTACAACAGTGCCACTCCCTGGGCCAAGCCTATACAAACCATCACAAACACTGAAGGGAAAACAACAGAAACATGCTGAATTACGATGTATGGTTTAATTTAAATTTATAAATATGAGAGAACTTAAGACCTTCTCCATCTTGCTAACTTGCCTTTCTCTGTCCAGTTTTGTTTTTTCTTTCATTAGATACATGAATGCATATTACTGTAACTCTGTCAGCACCAGCTGCAGAGATTTGTGATTATTATTACCATTCTTAAAAATGAGCCGAAGTGATGGCCCAGTAGAGCAGGTGTTTATTGTCATGCCTGATGAGACCTGAGTTGTATTCCTTGGGACTCATGGCAGGAAAGAACCATTTCCTGAAAGTTGTACCCTGACCTCTACACACTGTGGCATGCCTTTGCCTATAAACACACATACATATGTAATAAATAAAATAAAATTCTTAAAAATGGCTTGTATTGTAGGAACAACAACAATATTGGTATCGACAGCATCTACTTAGTTTGCAGCAGAGGACAAAGGTGCATTTGCCGGGGCATAAAAAGGGTCTTGTCACAGCAAAGGATGTACCAGAACCCATAAAAGAAGAAGCTCCTCCAGTGCCGGCTACCAGTCAGATCACAGAGCCTCTTGCAACTGAGGAGCCCCATTACCCCCTCCCAATGAAGAGGTGCCACCTCCGCTCCCACCTGAGGAACCTCAGGTAATCGGTTCATGTTTATACAGTCATCTAACTTTTGTCTGATTTGTCTGTGAACACTTTTGTCATGAATGGATGTATATTTTCATATGCTCAAGTACCTGTAAAATTCTACTTTTGAAGTAACCAGATATCAGTTTATCAAAAAAAGATACTCTTTAATCATCTCAGCACAGAAGAGAAATGCCCACGTGTGTTCATGATCACAGTACAGAGCAATCATTTATCTTTAGCTTTTAGGGTCAATTGCCCAACACTGCCATTGATGATGGTGACTCTGAGCAGATTAGCTACTCATTCTCTGCTGTTTTAGTAGTAGTATTATTTTACTATTCTCATCTGGAGAATGGAGATATTCATTTATAGTAGCCATCTTTTTTTTTTTTTTTGGTTTTTCGAGACAGGGTTTCTCTGTGTAGCCCTGGCTGTCCTAGAACTCACTCTGTAGACCAGGCTGGCCTCGAACTCAGAAATCCTCCTGCCTCTGCCTCCCAAGTGCTGGGATTAAAGGCGTGCGCCACCACTACCCAGTTTATAGTAGCCATCTTATAGCATTGAAAGCATTAAAAATGACCGTCTTTGCTGGGCGGTGGTGGCGCAGTTCACCGAGCGAGTTCCAGGACAGCCCGGACTACACAGAGAAACCCTGTCTCGAAAAAAACGAAAAATAAAAAAATAAAAAAAAATGACCGTCTTTGTCACATTGAACATGGTGACTAAAGCATGGAAAGTCCCCACATTAGTGGAATGTTGTTCTCACAACTTTACTGAACTATAATTATATTGTAGTCCACTAGTGAACAGTGACAGGGAGAGATAGAGAGAGGGAAGGAAGGCACCGAGGTTCTCTACTGCCCAGTGGGTTGAAAGTACTAGACGTGTAGATTGACTTCCTGCTGGGGAAATGGTTGTCCTACCATCCACAGTAACTATATAGGTAGGGATTTGTGTTTTGTCTAAATTTAGCTGTTCTCAGTTAGCCTGAGTTGGAGGGGTTCTGGACTCAATTGATTTGGTTGCTGTTTTATGACTTAGAAAGGTTTGTATTTCTCATATTTAGTCAGAAGACCCAGAAGAGGATGCTAGGTTAAAACAGTTGCAGGCTGCAGCGGCACATTGGCAACAGCACCAGCAGCATCGGGTCGGCTTCCAATATCAAGGAATAATGCAGAGGCACACTCAGTTACAGCAGATCCTGCAGCAGTACCAGCAAGTTATCCAGCACTCACCTCACATCCAGGTAAGTGTTTCCAAAGTAAGGAAGCAGGAAGTGTTCCCAAGGATGCATAAAGGATTTGTTGCTCCTAAAAAAAGATATGAGTGTGAAAAATTAATGATAAAGAAGTATTGACAAGGAGCTGTTTGAAAGGGTACTAGAGTAATGTGATGTATCAAGGACACTGGAAAGGGTGCTGTTGTAATGGAATTTCTTGAAGAAGGAGGGTTAGATAGAATGGGTCTCTTAGAGTACAATTGCTAAGAGAGTTAAGATCCATGGGTTGTTTCCACATAACTACAAGTTAATATGGTATGTCTGAAAACCACTATAGTAACAGATAAGTGTATAACTCACCAAAAAAGGCCAAGGCAGTCATCACAACACGCACACATACACACCTAAGCAGTATAGTGATAGCATAGCACTATACCATAAGTGATTGACTTAGGTGTTTGTCTTACATGTTTAAGGTATAATTTTTTGTATATGTTATAGTAATGGATTTCCCTTTTTTGGTTCTTCCAGACAGAGTTTTCCTGTTTTAGCTCTAGCTGTCCTGGAGTTCCAGCTTTAAACTAAGCTGACCTTGAACTCAGGTTGTTTGCCTCTGTATCCCAAGCAGTAGGTGTAATAGTGTTTGCCTTCACTGCTTGGCTGGATTTTCAAATTTTTGAAATAATCCTTAGTAACATTGAAAATATTTGTCCTTTATTTGTAGACCATGTCTTTCGATGTGCAGCTGCGACATTATGAGATGCAGCAGCAACAGTTTCAGCACCTCTATCAAGAATGGGAGCGAGAGTTTCAGCTGTGGGAGGAACAGCTCCACTCCTACCCTCATAAAGATCAGCTTCAGGAGTATGAGAAGCAGTGGAAAACATGGCAAGGACATATGAAAGCCACTCAGACCTATCTCCAGGAGAAAGTCAACTCATTTCAGACTGTGAAGAACCAGTACATGGGGAACATGTCAATGCCACCTCCATTTGTCCCCTATTCTCAGATGCCTCCACCTTTGCCAACAATGCCTCCTCCAGTATTGCCTCCGTCATTGCCACCACCAGTGATGCCCCCTGCCCTACCTACCACTATCCCACCACCTGGCATGCCTCCACCTGTGATGCCACCTTCTCTACCAACCTCTGTTCCCCACCAGGAATGCCTCCATCTCTTTCTTCAGCAGGACCACCTCCAGTTCTCCCCCCACCCTCCCTCTCTTCAGCAGGGCCACCACCAGTCCTCCCCCCACCATCTCTGCCTGGGGCTCCACCCGTCCTGCCCCTCCCACCGTTATCTTCAGCCACACCTCCCCCAGGAATACCTCCCCATGGAGTTCCACAAGGGATGCCTCCTCAGTTAACAGCCCCAGTTCTACCAGCCTCTGGTTCTCAGAACTCACACATCCCAGAGAAACCTAGACAAGCACTGCTTCCCACACCTGTGTCTTTTGGTTCAACCCCACCTTCACCATATCACCCTCCACCTCAGTCAGAACAAGTGAATTCCAAACCTCTGAACAAGGCATTCTCATCTGAGCAAGGACTGGGCGAGTCTTCTGCTCTATCTCAATCCATCATTGCAGCTAAGGACACACCAGTGAAGTCAGGTGGACTGCTTGCAGACCCTCCTAAGGGCAGTTTCTTGGAAGGTCCGAGAGGTCCAAGGTAGGTCAGTGCTCTTACTGTGGTTAATTTTATATAAGCTGTAGTGGAATCCAAAGATTATACAGTTTTTGTGTTTCCTTTGTACTTTTATGTATACACTCATGACTTTACAGTTAAAATGTTAATATTATTTACTAATTCAACCTGACATGACTTAGAAAAGATTGCATATTTCTGATTCCTTAATGTAACTACTTTTATCTAGCTATAATAGTCTAGAATGAATGTATTTTAGAGTAATGCTGACCACTTTTTACTGACTTTGCAGTTTTAGAAACAATATTTTACGCCAACTATAATGGCACACTCTGTAATCCCTGCACTTGGGAAGTAGAGGCAGGAGGGAATTAGGATTTTAAGGATTTATCCTGGGCTATATGTTAAATCAAGCCCAGGCTGGGTCTGGGATATATGGTATACTGTCTCATAAAACAAAAAGGATAAGACAGAGACAGAAGGAATGAGAATAATACTTTAAACTTACCTGTTTTCCTTTTTGTTTGACAAATAATTGAATTAGCAAGTACCATTTGCTAGATTATTATAGGGTAATTAGGACCTTTTAGAAAACCATTTGTTCTACAGATACCACGACGTGTCTTAGGGTTTTACTGCTGTGAACAGATGCCATGACCAAGGCAACTCTTATATGGATAACATTTAGCTGGGGCTGGCTTACAGGTTCAGAGGTTCAGTCTATTATCATCAAGGCAGGAACATGGCAGCATCCAGGCAGGCATGGTGCAAGAGTAGCTGAGAGTTCTACATCTTCATCTGAATGCTAGAATACTGGCTCCCAGGTAGCTAGGACTAAGGTCTTAAAACCCATGCCCACAATGACACACATATTCCAACAAGGCCACACCTCTCAACAGTGCTACTGCCTGGGCCAAGCATATACAAACCATCACACCGAGTTCCTGCTTTTACTCAAAATAGTCAACGGAAGAAAAGTTACAAAATCCATGCCACTCTTCCACCTTGCATACTTTATATTTTCCTTAGGGAAATGTCTGTCTTTTCTTTAAACCATATAGTTAGTTAGTTAGTTAGTTAGTTAGTTAGTTAGTTAGTTAGAAAAGAAAAAAAAAATAGTGGTCGCTGTTTTGTTTTCCTTAAAAAAGCATTAAATTCAGCAAGGAATGTGTTGTATGCCTGCAAGCCTAGTATTTAAGAGGCTAAGCCGTGAGCTTAGGAAAAATTCCTGCTACTGTGTGTGATGACCTGAGTTCTGTCTCTAAAACCCACATGATGGGCAGAGAGAACTGTCTCCTGTCAGTTGTCCTCTGACCACCATATGGGCCAAGGAGGATGTGCGCCCACATACATACAGAATGTAATAACAAAAAAAAGCAGTGCATCATATACCTGGGCTACATACACAGTAAGGCAAGCTTGGTCTGCATATCCAGTCTCTCTCAGACTAAACATGCTAAATTCATGTTTCCAAGCCTAGAAGAGTCTAGTTTTCTCTTGGGGTGAACATAAATGTCAAGTTTTCTATGGAAATTTTTGTTTTGTTTTTGAGGCAATGTCTTGCTAAGTAATTCTGACTGGCCTGGAACTTGCTATGTAGACCAGGCTAATTTTGATCTATCTGCCTCTGCTTCCCCAGTTCTGGGATAAAAGGTGTCCACCACCACATCTAGCTGGAAAAATATTTTAATAGGTTTCTTTTTCCTGGTCAGAAATTATAGTAGAAAAAAAATTATATATACATACACACACACACATACAATTTAGTTCTATTATTGGGAGATTTAAAGTATCATATACAGGATTATACTGAAAGTTTTATAATTTCCTTTTTGCCACTTATAAAATATTACTTAGTTTCTGGTTTCAGTGTCAGTGCATTGAGGTCATTTTAAATTGAAGCTTTTAATATTTAGTATCTGGCCTTTATAAAGCCCTGGGTCTGATCCCTGGTATCACATTAACTAAGTAGGATGGTACATGCTTGTTTTCCCAGCGTTTAGGAAGTAGAGGTAGGAATTTCAGAAGTTCAAGCCTAGTCCTTGGCTATAGAGTAAGTTTGAAGACAGCCTGGACTACAGGAGACCCTGTCTCTAAAGGGAAAAAATGTATCCTGTGTTTGTTCCCCAGCTTAAAGTTCTGAGACTAACATGTGTCAAAACTCCATTCAAAATTGAAGCTCAGAAAAAATTAAATGTAATTAATATGAATTCCTCTGTGTACTCTGAAGCCATGTTAGAACCTTTATATCCATGTTTACCTTGGGGAGTCTTGGACGTAACCTGTGATACTAGCTGAGTTATTTCACATTACCATCTACAAACTGGAGTGGAGAAGATAGCTAACTTGCTAGGTCAGGGTTGCATGACTGGGACATAGAGCTGAGGCACTACCCAAAGCAAACTTCTTTAAGCACTGTGTGGAATGCCATCATTCAGATTCATGCTGTCGTGACTACATTTCTGCTGTTTGTTCATTTGCAATATAGCTCATCCTGTTGATTTGAACTCATGTCTGTCTCTTGGATCAAGCTTTGCCTTTTAGCAACTGGTTATCAGAGACATGTAGTCTTACCACCTCATAAAACGTGTTTCCAGCTCCCATGGTCTCTCTCATATGGTTTTCCTTTTTTGACTACCAAATATAGGACCTGTTTTAAGTTCTTCCCTCAAAGGTACAATTAATATTCATAATGCTAAAGAATTTTAGGACTTATCTATTGTAGTCCCTCTCTGGCAGCCCATGTTCATTTTGTATTTTAGCTTGCTGTGATAGGTCTTGTCTACATCTCCTTAGTATATAAATCCTCTCTCAATGATTTCATGACTGTAAAGAGGTAAAGAATGCTGAAACTTGGGCTGATTACAAGTGAATTACCAGGGTCAATGAGAAGGTGTTTGGTGGTAAAGATAATTGCCAGAGTGTGATCCCTAGAACCTAATTACTGATAGGTACAGGTTGTCCTTGACCGCAACATGCATGCTGTGACTTGCATGTGCCTGCATATATATACACAAACACAAGTAAAAGATAAAATTTATAGAAATCTTAAAAAAAAAAAAAAATTGTCCTAGACACTTGTTCTAATTGAGATGAGATTGGAATAATGGCCTTCTGATCCACTTTTAAGATCATTGTATTTTTTTAATGGCAAGAGATTGATAGGCTGAGCTTGAATATTGGCATGTAAATAAAGGAACATTGGCTTTTAAAACTTTTGAGTGTTTAGAAAGGTTTTTAAACATTAAATCTAAGTATATTTCTATGTCTATCTGTTCTAGATCTGCCTCTGTGGAACAACACAGAGCGGGTTATTCTTTTTCCACAGAGCATTATTACGGATACTAAAAACTGTTCTTTTACCTCACTGATTTAACTTACCTGTTCTTTCTGCCAGCCATATAAACTCAGATTCTTTACACATTCTCAATGGTTCTAGCTTTTTCCTGCTTCTTTCTTAGGAGCTGGTGAGTTGTTGGTCTCCTTCACAATGAACACTTACTCAGGGCCTTAGGATCACGGGCCTGTTTACAACCTAATTCTACATACTGTAAATATATGTTCTTAAGGATTTACTTTGTTTATTTATTTATTTACTTGTTTATATTTATATGCATAGTAACATGCATACAGGTGCCCAAGAACACCAGAAGAAAGCACTGGATCTTCTAAAGCTGGAGTTATAGGTATCTGTTAGCCACCTGATATATGTGCCGAGAATCAAACTCTGGTCCTATCAACTGCACCTTTTTTTTTTTTTTTTCAATTAGTTTGATTTGTTGGTGTCATTTCTTGAGACAGAGATACAGGTTAACCTGGAACTCATTGTGTAGAACTCCTAGAGTGTTTGTAAACTCTTAATCCTCCTGCATGAGCCTCCTCAGTGCTAAGTGTAGGCATGCATCACCATGCTGCAACCTTGATAAGGTTGAGCTTTTAGCCCTAAAATTGAATTCTGCTTATGCTGTCTTTCGCCAACATTAGTTTGTCTCATTTCCATTTCTGCCCATCTTCTTCCTTTACTCATACATTCTTATGTTTTATTTTGTTTTGCAAGACAAGGTTTCTTTGTGTAACCCTGGCTATCATGGAACTTGCTTTGTAATCTAGGCTGGCCTCAAACTCAAGAGTTCTGCCTCCTGAGTGGTGGGATTGACGTTGTGGGCCGCCCGGCCAGCCTGCTCACTCGGCTCGTGAGGAGACAAGTTAGTGGGCATTACTCAGAAGCATCCTCTTTGTCCTGTAGAACTGAATTGAAAACAGAATCAACAGGAAGCTGATTACTCAAGGAGATTGAGTTAGAACAATCTACACATTTCAGGTTCTGTTACGAATGCATAAGGGATCTGTAAGCCACACTGGAAAAACAATGTTCTAAAACAAAACTGGTAGAAAGACAAGAATTGAGAATGGAGCTAAACTGATTAACTAAAACCACAGCAGTAGAATATTTATATGTTCTGTAAACTGCATTAAAGAATTACAGAAGTCCAGATTTAGGTGGCTTTCTAAACTCTGAAGGTTTCTCAGTTGACTGACAAAAGCATCTCACAGTCTATTATATTGTTGAACACGAGGGTGTGTGCATGCGTGCGTGTGTACATGTGTGTGTGTGTGTTCATTGGTTCTTGTAGATGAAGTATCCTTGTGCTTGTCAGCTCTCACATAAGTGAATTTGAGTTTCCCAAAAGTTGGATTTTTCAGTAATGAAACTTTGTCTTGATAGTAAATGTAGAAAATTACCAGGTTATTATATACAGCGCTGTGAATTTTCACAAAGACACACTCATGTCCTCACCACTCAGATCAAGAAATAAAAGTTACTAGTGTTTAAGTAGTCTTCCTCAGTGGACTAAAGAGATAGCTCAGGAGTTAAAGGCATTTGTTGCTCTTGCAGAGGACCTAGGTTCAATTCCCAAAACTCATGGTGGTTTGCAAACATCCTTAACTCCAGTTCCAAGTGATCCAATACCCACTTCTGACTTCTGTGAGCACAAAGCGTGCACATGGTATATAAACATATATGCAGGCAAAGCAAACATAAAAGGAATAAATTGAAGTTTTAAAAAAGTCCTCCCAATCCTTCTTAGTCATTTCCCCCTAACCCAAAGATGACCAGTGTACTGTCTTTCATACCATGGGTTGCCTATTTTTTGAGCTTTATTATTAATGGGATCGTATTTTACACATTCTTGAATATGGCGTATTTCACTTAATATTATAATGTGAGATTGTGTCATGCATAACATTCTCATCTCTGGGGAATAGTCCATTAATATGATTTTTATCATAACGTTTATTCTAATGTTATCATTTATGATTAAAAATGTTGAAATGTCTAGTGTATCTCTATATCTGTTTATTTTATGTATATGAATATGCACTCATTGCAGCCTGCTCTGGAGGTCAGAGGACAACTTGTGGGAGCTGGTTCTCTCACTCCTTCTACCATAGGGATCCCAGGGATGGCACCTACCTAGGCCATAAGGCTTAGCAGCAAGTGCTTTTACCCACTGAGCCGTCTCATTGGCCTGCAGTATGTCTTCTGGTGCTGAATATATCTTGACTTGCTTGAATGTATGCATGTGCTTTTGTTCAGGTATTTTGTATGAGTAGCTGCAGTCATGCTCTGTGTTCATTTTGAGTTTGTCCTTTTCACTTGACTGTGGTTTGTCAGATTCATCCCATGCTTTGCAAGTATCAGAGTAGTTTGTTCTTTCTTGTTCCCATACAGTTTGCCATTATGTGGACATATCACAGTTTACTTAAGTGATTGTAATTGTTTGGCCGTAAGGTCTGGTCTGTACATGTTGTACACTGTTACATATTGTTAGATGGTTAGAAACGTGGTTTTAAGCTATCTTTTAAACAGTATTATTTCAGAGTTTTTTGCTTTTGTTTTATTATTTTTTAACCTCTGTGTCAACTCTTAGTATTGTCAAACTTAACAAAATGTTAGCTGCCTTGGATGGTTAATGCTATTGTGATAAAAGTTGGAAATTTTTATTTTTTGATACTAGTAAAATTATACTGCTTTCCATTTCATCATTACTGGGTTAAATTTCCTCCTGTATGAAATGCTAATTCAAGGGTTTTTTTGTTTTGTTTTGTTTTTCGAGACAGGGTTTCTCTGTATTGCCTTGGTTGTCCTGGAACTCACTCTAGACCAGGCTGGCCTCAAACTCAGAAATCTGCCTGCTTCTGCCTCCCTAGTGCTGGGATTAAAGGCCTGTGCCACCACTGCCCGGCAAGGGTTTTTTGTTTTTTGTTTTTTGTTTTTTTTATTACACTATTCTTCTATTTCTTACTGATATATAGAATTTTTTTTTTTTTTTTTTTATGTATTCTAGGAACCAGTTCTTAATCTATTATATGTATTACAGGTTTCTCAGTCTGTAGCACTTACTTACTTTAACCCATGGTTATAGAAGAAATGGTGTCATTATTGACTATCTAGGTTCAGGGGACCCCTTTTAGTTTAAATTTTACAAAAGAATTTAAATGGATGGTGAAAAACAATTTTGAAGTTTTAGTAAGTGTTTTTTAAGAGTAAATTTACTTTGTATCAAATAGTTTGACACATAAAATCATAAAGGATAGTTGTCATTGTATCCTTTTAGAGAATCAAGATAGTCCAAATTCTTGCCACAAAATATGCATTAAAAGTCTCTTCTGTTTAATGACTAAGAGGTGGTAGTACTGCATGCCTTCTATTGATAAGAATGTATTGCTATTTAAAGGAAGGGGTTGGGCTGGAGAAATGGCTCAGCAATAAGAGTAGTGGCTGCTGTTCCAGAGGACCTGGGTTCAGTTCCAGCACCCACATGGCAGCTCACAGCTGACCTAGAGATTAAGCATTCTCTTTGACATGCATGAAAACAAAATGCCCATACATAATAAATAAATAGAATTTATTGTTTGCTTATTGGTTCTTGAGATGAAGATTCATGGTTGCAGATTCACTTACATGATGAATTGGATTTGACTTTTAGAGCCTGGAATTCTGGCCTCTTTGCACGTATCTTTTGATTCTAATGTGTTTTTTTTTTTTTTTTTTTTAATTGTGTGTTGGGGTGTTGTGCTTATATGTATGTCTGTGTCCCACATGCATGCCTGGTGTTGGTAGAGACCAGAAGAGGTTGTTAGACTTACTATAACTAGAGTTACAGATGGTTGTGAGCCACATAGGTACTGGCAATCTAAGGCCAGTACCTATGAAAGTACTTCCAGTACTTCTGGAAGAGCAGCCAGTGCTCTTAACTACCGAGCCATCTCACCAGCTCCCAAGTTGTAGTGAATTTGAAGCAGCTTTATCGCTTCCCTGTATTACTACAGTCAGGAAGTGGAAGTTGTGAGTTTTCATTGTGCTTAATGAAGCCTCGAAGCAGTGTGATGTTTGGGTAATTCTAAGGTGATAACATTTTCTTTTATCTTTGTTTCATTCTGTTCGATTATTCTTTTTGTGTTATAAGTATATCCTTATTTTGGTCTTTTAAAGTATAATTAAGAAAAATTAATGTTATGTGTAATCAAATCTAGGATAAGGAAATTATGGAGTGTTTCAGGATATAGGGGGAAATCACTAAAATCTCAATTTTTGTAAGTTTAAGAAAGAATTTGATGAATCCAAATGATAGTTGCAAGGTAATATACACATTACTCTATTTTTTATTACACTTATTGTGTCTGTGTGGGGGAGTGGAGATTACAGGACAACGTGTGGAAATTGGTCTTTCCTTCCATTGCATGAGACCCGAGTATAGCACACAGGCTTAATGGCAAGCACATTTACCTACTGAGCTGTCTCACTGGCCCTTTTCTGTTTTTTAAAACTTAAAATTTCTGTTTGTTTATAAGTTAGACCTACAAGGATAACTGTTAATGAAATATGTTTTTTATATATAACTAGAGCTATTAAGAATTTTTCTAAAACTAAAATTGTACACGAAGAAACACTTAAGGTTTAATGATACCCCTTTATTTTGGTCCATTTTTTATTTATATGTCTGTATGTTTTGCCTGGATGTATTTGTACTACATGGTGCCTGGTGCTTTTTATTTTCGGGAAGGGATTGAGTGAAGGTCTCTCTGTGTAGCCCAGGCTGGCCTGGAACTCTATAGTAGACCAGGCTGGCCTGGAACTCAGTGCTCACTTTGCCTGTGTCTTTCAAGTGCTAGGATTAAAGGTGTGTGATGTCAGACCTGCTATGCCTGGTGCTCTCAGAGTTCAGAAGATGGTTTCAGATCTAGAACTACATTATGGGTGGTCATGAGCCACTGAATGTGTTCCGGTAACTGATCCCAGGTCCTTTTCTAAAGCAACAAGTTCTCTTAACCACTGAGTCATCTCTCCAGCCCAGTGGTTCTCAGCCTTCCTAATGCTTTGACCATTTAACATAGTTCCTTGTGTTGTGGTGACCCCTAGCCATAAAATTATTTCATTGCTACTTCATAACTGTAATTTTGCTACTGTTATGAATTATAATGTAATTATCTGATATACAGGATATTGAAGGGGTTGTGACCCACAGGCTGAAAGCCACTGCTGTAGTTCTTATGGCTACACTACTGTTATTTGCTCACGGTTTGATAAATAACTCTATATCTATGCTCGTCTAAGCAGCCTTAATTAAACTCAGTGGGATGCAAGCACAGATATGAAGGAAGAGGTAATTGTTGGAAAGAAGGAGTTCATTGGAAGTAGTTGGGACAAAAGAAGGTAATGGGAGTTATGTGTGGTCAAAATACTTAATACATAATTGAAAAAACATTTTTTTAAATTGTAAGTTCTTAAAAAGATGCATGTCCCATTGTTGGTAATCTCCCAGGCATCTAGTAGTTGAGCAGAGTTTCCTAACTGAGTTTAGCAAACAGGTATTTGGTTTGGTTTTTTTAAAGATTTATTTATGTGAGTACACTGTTACTATCTTCAGACATGCCAGAAGAAGGCACTGGATCCCATTATAGATGGTTGTGAGCCCCCATGTAGTTGCTGGGAATTGAACTCAGGACCTCTGAAAGAGCAGTCAGTGCTCCTAACCATTGAGCCATCTCTCCAGCCCTAGCAAACAGGTTTTATCAGTGCTGTCTCAGTACAATGTTCAGCACTTTCGACTATTTTCATTGCCACCAACTTGTTCTTCTGAATGTCACACAAAAACCACTCTGAAATGTATGCCCAGTCCAACTTAGGATGGTGTGCCATCTCCAGGTGAATAAATCTTGATTTTTATAAGATGATAATCTCCAGCACAGAATGATTGGCTCTTCCTGCTCTGAGCAGTCCCTCTAGAGTGTTCTCCACTCTAAGTGGCAGGTTTTTTTCCTGGGCTTTGTCTGCCTCAGCCTTGGTTCTTCCAGGCCTGGATCACAAGGCCTTTCCATTCCAAGGCCACTAACCACATGTGTGAGTGGCTTGTTGCACCTTTTATTTGGGGAAGCTGGATAAAAACATTCTAACTCCTGTCTTTACTCCACATCTCAGATACTGAGGAATCCTGACCGTTTTGGATTCTGCAGGCAGCCAGTCACATTTTTATTTTATCTTCTGCTGCCAGCACAGTTCTTCTGAAAATTGCTGCTTGTAATTTTTTGTTGTTGTTGTTGTTGTCCTTTGTTTTACAGAATTTACAAACAAGGACCAAGGATATAATGTAGTTGGCAGAATATTTCTCTGGCATGTAGAGGCTTTTGTTGATCCTCACCAACTCCACAAGCTGCATTGGTGGACTATGCTTGTATATATAATCCCCACACTAGGGAGATAGAAGCAGGAGGATCAAAAGTTATCTTTGGGTACATAAGGAGTTTAAGGGCAGCCTGGGCTAGAGACTGTGACTATAAAGACAAATTTTTAGAAATACCTCAAACCTAAGATTCTGGTCTTTATTGTATGTTTATTATATATTGTTTATTATATATATTCTACTTTCTTGTGATAGGTTTGTAAAGTATCAGCCAAGTAGGCTGAGCTCCATTATCAGATTCTTTTCCATATGTTTCTGATTGCACTTGTTCCTAGGGAGATATTTATACCTAGCGTGATACTTAGACAACCAAAAGCACTTAATTCTTTCCCCAAAAAGAAGTCTTTGGTGTAGTGTTGGCAGCATTCCGTATCACTGTTGGCCACCATTCCATATTCTTTTACTCTCAGCAGGCACCTCAACTGAGCTGGATTTTTTTTTTTTCTTGTTGGCCCGCAGTGAGAGAGTCAAGGCCTCTGTATTTATTATTATTATTGTTATTACTACTATTACTACTATTTGTATATATGTGTGTACTAGAAGAAGATTCCTTGGAACTGGAATTAGAGGTGGCAGTGAGCTACCTGACATGGGTGCTGGGAACTGATTCTGGTCTTCTGCAAGAGCAGCTGTCACTCTTAAAGGCTAAGCCATCTTCCAAGCCTATTTTGTTTTATTTTGTGGGTGTGTCTTATATAGTATGTGATGCATATGTGGATGTACATGTGTGGTATGTGTGTGGGAGCTAGAAATGGACATTGGATGTCTTTCTTTCATAATCTATGTTTACTGAGGCCAGGTCTCTCACTGAATTCAAAGCTGGCTCATTTGGCTAAGTTAGCTAGCCAGTCAATTTGTCCCAGTGATCCCTGACTCCATCTCCTGTACACAAGTAAACTGCCATAGTTACTCATCATGTTTGTTTGTTTTTATGTGTATGACTGTTTGCCTACATTTATGTATGTGGACTCATGCTTGCGTGTTACCTGCACAGGTCAGAAGAAGCTATCAGATCCTGGGACTGGATTTATGTGTAGTTGTGAGCCACCCTGTGGGTGCTGGAACCTGAACCCAGGTCCTCTGCAAGAGCAAGTCCTAAAACCAAGCCATCACCTCAGCTCTCCATCCAGTTTGTATGTGGTCCTGGAGCTCTGAACTCCAGCTTCACACTTGCACCGCAAGCCTTTTATCCACTGAGCCATCTCTGCAGCCTGCCCTTTAATTGTCAGGCATGGAAATAATGAGGGCTGTCCTGCACTTCAGACATACTCTTTACTTCATGTGGCCCAGTGTCCTCCCAGAAGTTAGGATTAGCAGAATGTGGCACACACCAGTAATCCTAGAATTTATACTGACACAGGAGCGTCATGCCTTCTAGGCCAGCTCTGACTACATGGTAGGAGCCTGTCTCAGACGGGATCAGCTACTCTCAGTTAGCACAATACCTTCCATTTTGTTGATTCAGAACCTCAAAGTTGTAGCCTCAGCTTCTGTTTCTTAAGGTTAGTGTTGGTTCCCTGCTATAAAAGTAGTTCCTCCCTTTGAAACCAAGACCTTTTTATACCAGCAAAGCCCAAAGTGACAGAGATTGAGAGTTAAATATTTTGCTGAAATTACTTTTATTGTTCATAACAAAAACCCTTCATTAAAGGCATGAAAAGTGTTGACTAATCCAGAGTCACCTAAACTATAAACTTTGCCATCATCCTAAATGCTTCCTTTTCTGTTCTTAATTAGTTCCCACTGGCTACAAAATGTTGTCAGTTCTAACTTACTTTACATCATTATGTTGCTGTTACTTTCATTTACCCAAATTGTTGATCATGAGTTCTATTGACTTGCTGGGGCTGCTTAGTGAGGCCCTATCTCTTTTTTTTACAGGGTTTCTCTGTATAGCCCTGGCTGTCCTGGAACTCACTCTGTAGACCAGGCTGGCCTCGAACTCAGAAATCCACCTGCCTCTGCCTCCCAAGTGCTGGGATTAAAGACGTGCTCCACCACTGCCCGGTGAGGCCCTATCTCAAACAATAAGATCAACTACTCTGGAAACTTTCTTCCTCTTCATTAGTTTTTAAAAACTAGTCTTTGAAAAGTTGGACTGTATTAAGTGACTTTTAAGCACTTATGAAGTAACTCTATAAACTCTGTATTAACCAGTTGAATTAATTGATCAACCTTACAGAGATCTAAAGGCAGAAGTCTAACAGATTAGAAATGTATTCTCTCAGGATTTATACAGTGACTTAGGGACTTGGGTTCTTCACTGTTTGCTTCACTAGCCCTTTGTGCATTGCCTGCCCTTGCTTACATAGTGCAGTGTAGTTGTTTGGAAGCAGCATTAAAAAAGGAATTGTGAAGAGGAAGCCCTAATATTTACAAGGACAACCCAGAAGGATATGTCAGTCATTTTCAGTTCTTTTGCTAGAGCTTGGTGGAAGTTGTAGCTCTAAGAGAGGCTGAAGAAGAGTCTAGAGTCTACATTAAAACTGTAGTGGGGAGGCTGGATTCCAGTTGGAAAGGGTTTGGAGATGGTCACTTAGTTCCTGCCGTATAAGGCAACCAAGCAAGTTCTTTTGGAGGCTGACAGTTACCTGCCTCTTTGCCTTTATCCTTAGCATGCTTTCTTTCTGTGCATCCTTCTGTTTCCCCTGCTTCAGCCACACCAGACCATTTGCATTTCCAAGCACAGTGTGTGCTTCTCTGCCCTTTTTTCTCTCATTTTGCTTTCTTAGTCTCAGGTACTCTTGCCATACTATTTCTGTCTTCACTAACACTCTGACATCTCAGATGCTGCCCTTCAAGTCTCAGCGAAGCATCTGTGCTCTGTAAACCCTTTGCAGGGCAGGACTCCTCTCACCTGGGTGGGCTGACTCTTCTCTGCCTGTTGTCTTTTCACCTATTAACACTTCACTAACACTTACGGGTTGTTGTTTGTTTGTTTGTTTGACTGTTGATTCTGAAGGCCCCAGCATTTTCTTATGTTCTATGTGTAGCATACTGTCTATTGGAAGGAAGGAGCATTTCTTTAATTAGTGAGTGGTCCACAGCAAACAAATTTCTGTTCAGACTTTGAAAAACTTCAGAGAAAACTGGTGTGTGTGTGTGTGTGTGTGTGTGTGTGTGTGTGTGTGTGAGAGAGAGAGAGAGAGAGAGAGAGAGAGAGAGAGGTGTGTACATGTATGTATGACATGTACGTACATGTGTGTATGACATTAATGAAGATTTTAGTGCTGGTTCCCACAATATTTACAATTATATTGTATTTTCCTGTTAATTGTTCCATACTTGGTTTTTATTATAATTTAACTCTAAAAGTCCTCATGGTTATGGAATTATTATTATTTTTCTATTAAAAAGGAGTGGACTATTCCATGTACCAAGGCACATGGAATATCATTGCTTTTTAATATTTCAGTAGGTCCATCTTGCTGGAGATTGGTTGAGGTATGTTAGATAATGCTGACATGATTTCTACATCTAGACCTGAAGTCTTCCAAGCACTGCTGCCTTAACATTTGGTTTTTGATAGGTGACCTGGGCTTTGCTAATGACTGAGAGTCACTGTTAAAAACAAAGTCTAAGGCAAGAGTGCCTTAAATCTTACGTGGAGAAGTTTCTTTTCCTGCTTAACTGTCTTGAGTAATATCTTTTGTTTTACTTGTAGATTTGATGGTCCTCGAAGATTTGAGGATTTAGGGTCAAGGTGTGAAGGACCGAGACCCAAAGGGCCTCGTTTTGAAGGAAATCGCCCCGATGGGCCAAGACCCAGATATGAAAGTCACCCAGCAGAGGGCACTAAAAGCAAATGGGGAACGATCCCCGGGGCCCAGCATCTCAATTTTATATAACTCCTAATACATCCCTAAGTCCTCGACAGAGTGGACCACAGTGGAAAGGCCCCAAAGCAACTGTCGGACAGCAGCATCAGCAGCAGCCTAAGCAGCAACCTAAGTCACAAGCAGAACCTCTTTCAGGAAACAAAGAGCCATTAGCAGACACAAGTAGTAACCAGCAGAAGAATTTAAAAATTCAATCAGCTGCATTTTCCATTTCTGCAGATGTCAAGGATACCAAGGCGGCTCAGTCAAATGAGAATCTAAGCGGCTCTCAACAAGAGCCACCTAAAAGCCAAGTCTCGGAAGGGCCCATAGAGCCCTCTAATTGGAACCAGAATTCTCAAAGTATGGAGACTGAAATGGACAAAGCCCAAGGTGTTACTCACCCTGTATCCCTTGCAAGTAAACCTGTGCCTACTCAATCTACTTTCCCCTCAAAAGTAGGGAGCATGGAGGGAGGAGCCACAGCCACAGCAGCGGCATTGACTGCAGATGATTTCAAACCTTTGGGGGTTGGTTTGTCCCACTCAGAAAACCACCAAGAAAAAGATCTTCCTCCGTCAGACAGCAGAGAAAATAGATTAGAAGGCAATAAAAGCAGCAGCTCATCTTACAGAGGTCCTGGGCAAAACCGAGCGGAAGATTCACGGGATAAAGGACTAGTAAACAGAGGTCGTGGCCAGACAATTAATCGAGGTCCAGGTCTGGTCAAGCAAGAAGATTTCCATGATAAAATGATGGGTAGAAGAGAAGACAGTCGTGAGAAAATGAACAGAGGAGAAGGCAGCCGGGACAGGATGTTTGTGAGGCCAGGAAGCAGTCGGGAAAAAATACCAGGTGGCCTACAAGACAGCCAGGACAGTAGAGCCAACAGCCGAGAAAGGGGGCCACCTCGCAGGGCTGGCAGTCAGGAGAGAGGACCTCCTCGAAGGGCTGGAAGTAGAGAGCGAGTACCCCCTCAAAGAGCTGGGAGCAGGGAGAGGGGACCACCTCGGGGGCCAGGTAGTCGAGAAAGGGGATTAGGAAGGCCAGATTTTGGTCATGATAGAGTTCCATTCAGACTAGACCCAGGAGATGGTGGAGACAAAATGTATCCTTATCACAGAGATGAACCTTCTAGGGCTTCGTGGAACCATGGAGAAGAGAGAGGACATGAAGAGTTCCCATTAGATGGTAGAAATGCTCCAATTGAGCGAGAAAGACTGGATGACTGGGATAGAAAGAGATACTGGAGAGAGTGTGAACGTGACTATCAAGATGATACACTAGATTCATACAGCAGAGAGGACAGGTTCTCAGCGCCACCATCTCGGTCTCATGATGGAGACAGGCGAGGCCCTTGGTGGGATGATTGGGAAAGAGATCAGGATATGGATGAGGGTTATAGTAGGGAAATGGACAGGGATTTAGACAGAGATGTGGATCGGATTAGAAGACCGGTGGATATATATGATAGAAATGTGGATAACGACTGGGACAGAGATTATGGGAGACCACTGGATGAACAAGAATCACAGTTTGGTGAACGGGATATTCCATCTCTTCCACCTTTACCACCCCTCCCACCTCTTCCACCTTTGGATAGATATCGGGATGATAGATGGAGAGAAGAAAGAAATCGAGACCATGGGTATGACCGAGATTTCCGTGATAGGGGTGAGTTGAGGATTCGAGAGTATCCAGAAAGAGGAGATACATGGCGGGAAAAGCGAGATTATGTTCCTGACAGAATGGACTGGGAAAGAGAACGGTTGTCAGACAGATGGTACCCATCTGATGTGGATAGACATTCCCCCATGGCGGAACGGATGCCATCCTCACATCATTCCTCTGAAATGATGGGGTCCGATGCAAACTTAGACTCTGACCAAGGCCTTGGAGGGGTAATGGTTCTCAGTCAGAGGCAGCACGAAATCATTTTGAAAGCTGCACAAGAATTGAAAATGCTTCGGTAAGTTCACTCCTTAAGATCGTTTCTTTTAGTTGGAACATTTTCATTCTGCTCTTTTTTAAATGAAGTGCCTTTTTTGGTTTTGTTTGTTTGATTGATTGATTGAGTGAGTGAGTGAGTGATTGATTGGTTTTTCAAGACAAGGTTTCTCAGTGTAGCCATGCATGTCTTGGAACTTGTTCTGTAGGCCAGGCTGGCCTCAAACTCAAGAAATCCTCCTGCCTCTGCCACTCAAGTGCTGGGATTAAAGGCGTGTGCCACCACTGCCCGACTGAATGAAGTGTTTTAATGGAATCTTTTAACCCTGTTTCTTATCATGCTTTGAATTCGTATTTCTGGTTATTCAGTGCTGTTTTGGGGTTAGGATGGGTATTTGGAAACTGTTAATCATTCATATATGTCCTAGGGTGTGCAAATTGATTGCTGTTCTTGGCCGTTGTAGATGTGTTGCTGGCATGCCTTGAGTGTGCATGTCTCAAGTGTTTAAAACTCAACATGTCAGGACTCTGGTTTCATGGGGCTTTGCATCTTGAGCCTTTGTTGTTTTCAGTAGGCAGCTCCTGTTCTTTGGCATTGGATCTGATAGGCTGCACAGTCTCTACTGTTTGATGGAATGGTGGAAGGTGCTTTATTTTCTCTGCTGGAGTTACAGATGGTTACCTGGGAGCATCTTGAGATTTTTCTGACTACTGATACTTTGTTTTGGGAATGTTCATCTTTGGTTTTAACTGGAAGCAGATTTTTCTTCCTATATTTTCATTGTGAAGTTGGATTTTTTTTCTTTAAACCTACAATCAACTGTGTGGGCATTATGTAATGTTTCTCATATAGCTACAATAGTAAGGCTTTTTTATTTTTGTTTTTTTCCAAACAGGTTTTTGAGAAAAATAAATGGTTAATTTTTTGATAGATTCTAATGTGTTTGCTTCGTCTGTCAATTCTGGTCTATATTTGTGGGTTATACTATTTGAATTTGTAACTGAAACATTAGTACTAGAAAAAAATGTGACGGCAAAGCATAACTGTAGGTAAGAATGAAAGTCTGGAAATTCCTGGGGCAAAACGGTCTCCCGTCTGTAGTCTGAGGCGGTCCTTGCTTCTGTTTTCTAGATTACTCATGAGCATGACATGAGGCTTGCTGCAGAACATTTAGCTACTTGCTTCTAAATTGTGGGCACTTTTAATTTACAAAACTGTTGCAGGCACTGCACTGATCCTCTCATTTTAACCTTGTCTGTCTAAAGGCTTGCAAAGAAAATAGTATCATCCCCATTTCACAATAACACTTGTGAAGACTTGCTAAAATTCACTTGGTTATTAAATGCAGACCTGGAATTTGAACTCTGTCTGACTCTGAAATCTATGTTTTTATGGAGAACATAAAACTGATTGGTGATTGGTTACTAAACTGCCAGTTTCTTTCCTTTCCTTACTTAAAATTACTTTTTCATTTGTTGTTGCTTCGCATAGAATTGCTGGATGAATTCATCCTTTTTCCTTCAACCCTTTCCTAGGCAACAAAACCTAGCCAAAATATGTGAGCTAATGAATAATAATTATCATAGAGCGCATCTGTTATGTTATGTATGCCTTTATAAAGACAAGGAATATGATAAGCAATATTTACATGAGCCAGTAACAACCCTTATGTATTTTGTGTCCATTTGGGTCACAATATTGTATATAAAGAGATACTGTAACATTCTGGAGACATTGTAGTGGATATTGTAAATGTAGGTAGGAATCATAAGAAAAAGTAGAGGGATGTTAGCTAGGGATTAAAATAAAGGAGTATATAATTAGTCTTTAGAAATACAGAATATTATTTTTAAGAATATAGACCTGTGTGTGTTCTCAGCATCTAAAGCAAATAGTAAACTAATATGCATTCAAGAGTCAGACAAGTGGGGCTGGAGAGATGGCTTAGTGGTTAAGAGACTGACTGCCCTTTCAGAGGAGTCAGGATTGTATATATACTCAGCACCGGCTTGGCAGCTCTGTATAAACTGTCTCTACAACTGTCTGTTATCACCAGTTCCAAGAGGATCCACTGCCCTCTTCTGGCTTCCATGGGCACTGCATGCATATGGTACACATACATGTAGGCAAAACATACACAAAATAAAAATAATGTAAAAAAATTCAAGACAGGGTTTCTTTGTGTAGCCCTGGCTGTCCTGGAACTTAAAGATCCATCTGTCTCTGCCTCCCAAATGCTGGGATTAAAGGTGTGCACCACCACTGCTGGGCATGAGACTTTTTTTCCTTTGAAAATTTTTTTTCTAAAAAGAGGCAGACAAGTTAACAAAAATGAATGGCAGTGCACCAGGAGGAAGTCTGGAGTGTGGTGAGGATTGTGATGGACTGCCTCATCTAGCATGGTCAGGCATGGCTCCTGTTGACTTGGCTGAATGTAGGTGTAATATTGATAAACACTTTAAAAACTCAATTTCTATGTAAAACATTTCCTTTCTAAGTAATGACAGCTAATTCAAGTTTTAAAAACTGATAACGAGAGGTAGGTATAGTGGGACATACCTTGTAATGCAAATACTTGGCAAGTGGTAGCAAGAGAATGATAAGTTCAAAGCTATTTGGCCAGTTTGAGCCCAGCCCAGGTACCTGAAACTGTTCTAACCCCTTCTCCCAAACAAAACAAGCCTCCTGAGAAAGCCTTCTTAAACTGTATTTTACAGAGTCCATTTTGTAACTTGTGGCATATTGAAAAAAAATTAGCAAGAAAAAATTTGGGATTTCTTAAAAGAGAAACATGATAGGTAACATACTGTGAAGGCAGGTTGTAGAATCAGTTGTTGAAGATCATTGATAATTTATGATTACAGGTCTTAGATGGTTGATGGGTTAGTTGTGTAAAAGCAAGAGAATGTTACCATCACTGAGGTACTGTATGGGCTCTGCATAGAATTTTAGTCTTTAGGTGTTTTTCTTTCTTGTATTTTTTTAAATTTGGTTTTAATCATAGTTGTTTGGGATGATATAAACATGCTTTAAGTACAAAGGCAATTTCATTTGTTTACAGAGAACAGAAAGAACAGCTTCAAAAGTTGAAAGACTTTGGGTCTGAGCCACAGATGGCTGACCATCTACCACCCCCGGACTCAAGACTACAGAATCCATCAAGACCTGGGATATATCCGGTATGGGAAAATACTCAGAAAATGAAATGGTTTTTTTACTGTGTATGTTTATATGATGTTGGATTTATTTTGTTTTGTTTTTGTGTTTCCAGACAGGATTTCTCTGTGTAGTGTTGGCTGTCCTAGAACTTGCTCTGTAGATCAGGCTGGCCTCAAATTCAGAGATCTGCCTGCCTTTGCCTCCAGAGTGCTGGGATTAAAGGCGTGGGCAACCACTGCTTGGCAATGATGTTGGATTTTTAAAATTCCAATAAGCATAAATTTTTATTGTAAAAAATAAATCTTGGAAAAGTGAAAGCTTTGAACATCTTTAAAAGTAGTTAGACATATACAAGGATTACTCCTTTCCCTGGACTTTAACAGATAGACCAAGCACACCTGAACTGTGTAGCTTCATGGTTGCCTCGGTTCAGTTATAGGTACTACAGTCTTCTTAAAACCCTCACATTTTTAAAGTACAAGGGCTGGCAAGATGGTACCTGCTGTTTGTTTATATGATTTTCCTAATACTTTGTGTTTGTGTCTGTGTTATATGGTATATCTACACTTATGGGGGTGGTGTTTTCCTGTGTATTTGCACACATGGAGTCCAGAGACCAACTTGAATTATCTTCCTTCATCTTTTAAAATTCCATTTATTTATCTGCTTTGTATGTTTGAGGGTAGAGAAGCTGCATACCATAGTGCCCATGGGAAAATCAGAAGATAGCTTTTTAGAGATTCGGTTTTTTTTTCCTTCTACCCTGTGGATCCCCTGGGATCAAACTCAGATTATTAACTTGGCAGCAGGTATCATCTTGCTTGCCTGTGTACTTTAAAAATGTGGGGTAGGAATTGGGGGAAGAGTTTGGTTCTGAGGACTGAATCAGTGTGTTCCTCTCACAGTGTTGCTCATATAGGCAAGTGTTGGGAGCTAGAGTTAAAGGCAGTTGTGAGCCTGATGCTATGGATCAAAAACTCTAGTCAGCAAGCACACCTAACTGCAGAGCCATCTCTCCAGCCCACCCATATTCTAGATTATGTTCTCGTTCTTTTTCTCTCTCTCCCTCTCTCTCTTTCCCTCTCTCTCTCTCTTCCTCTCTCTCCTCTGTGTGTGTGTGTGTGCGCTCTTGTGTGTGTGTGTGTGTGTGTGTTGTGTGTGTGTGTGTGTCTGTGTGTGGAGAGAGAGAGAGAAGAGAAAGAGAGAGAGAGTGAGATCCATGTCATGCCACATGTATGAAGGACAGAGAACAATTTGTAGGCATTAGTTTTCTCCAGATGACTTCTTTTTGTGTGTTTTATTTTTTGTTTTTTTCTGAGACAGGGTTTCTCTGTGTAGCCCTTGCTGATCTGGAACTCACTTTGTTGACCAAGCTGGCTGGCCTTGAACTCACAGAGATCTGCCTGCCTCTCTCTCTGCAGCGCTGGGATCAAAGACATGTACCTAGCAGGATTTCACTATGTAGTTATGGTGGGTTTGAAACTTGTTGCATATAGACTAGGCTGACCTCAAACTCACAGAAATCTGCCTGCCTCTGCTTATATCATGCCTGGCATTCCATACACTTTTAAAACATCAACCTTCCTATGTTGCTTCCTGGCTTATAACTGCTAAGGATGTAGCTCAGTTGGTAGAATATCTGCCTAGTACGTATGAAGCCCTGGGTTCAGTCTCCAGTACCACAACTGGGCAAGGTAGCACATGCCTTTAATCCAGCACTTGGGAAGTAGAGCAGGGGGATCAGAAATTTGCTACAAAACCCTAAGAGTCTTCAGGATTTCCCAGTCACTCTCAGGATACAATCTACTTTTCATCAGTATTTTATGTTTTCCCTGTACTGTCTGGTCCCCTCCTGTCTACTGCTAGCTACTATACTTACTCTTCCAGGACATGGGACCACTTAACAGTTGTGAGAATGCTGTATGTAGTCTTCCACTTAGAGACGCCCTTGCATGTGTGCATTGATTGTTCTCGATCCCCTCCCCACCTTGTTGGATTTGGTTTATCTTTTAGGACTCTGCTCGTCTCTTTTTCCAATCTCAGGGTGGTCCCGTCAGCATTTAGCATTTAGTACTGTTTGATTTGTTTACTTTCTTATCATTATCCTTTCTTTTTAAACTGAGCCCTTAGGATGAAAACTACCTTCTGTCTTCATGTCTTGTGGCGAGTGGTAGAGTCTCTAGATCAGCAGTTCTCATCCTTTGGGTCGCAACCCCTTTCCGCATATCAGATATCCTGTGTGTCAGATATGCACATTATGATTCATAACAGCAACAAAATCACAGTTATGAATTAGCAATGAAGTGATTGTATAGTTAGGGGTCCCCACAACATGAGGAACTGTGTTTACAGCATTATTAAGGTTGCTTTCCCAAATCATGCTTTCCCGTAATGCTATAGTGTTACTATTTTTATACACAGTAATTCCTTGAACTGTTCTATTTATGTTGGATATTTTCTTCTGATCTTCCAGTATTATTAATGCAACTTTAATGAATTTCTCTATATCAGAACCAGAATCAGTGCTTTTAAACACTGGGTCATCTCTTGAGTGTCAAAAGTCTAATTTTAAACCACAGCCTACAGATGAGTAAATACATAAATAATAAGATACTCTTGGCTTTCCAGAGTCCAAAATAGCTGTCATTGAAAAATAAATAAACCGATGGGCGGTGGTGGCGCACACCTTTAATCCAGCGCTTGGGAGGCAGAGGCAGGCGGATTTCTGAGTTCAAGGCCAGCCTGGTCTACAGAGTGAGTTCCAGGACAGCCAGGGCTACACAGAGAAACCCTGTCTCAAAAAAACAAAAAAAATAAATAAATAAATAAACAAACAAACAAACCACAACCAGAACTGAGAAAAAACGGCAAGTGTTTGCTTTGGGCCTTTTACTGACTGCGGTCTCAGCACCTCACTGATTTTTAAATTAAATTGACTGAGCACCTGTAAAATTATAATCTAATTTTAAAGCACCTTCTTATTCTAGTAAAATATCTGTGCTAGTTTATTTATTTAATGTATATGAGTACACTGTCATTGTCTTCAGACACACCAAAGACAGCATCAGATCCCATTATAGATGGTTGTGAGCCACCATGTGGTTTCTGGGAATTGAACTCAGGACCTCTGGAAGAGCAGTCAGTGCTTCTTAACCCCTGAGCCATCTCTCCAGCCCCTATAGTTTTTACAACCAAGTGGTCTATGGTATGTTTTCTGTCTCTGTAGTTTTACCCTTCTGAGCAGCTCATATAAATTCAGTCTATGTAACATATGGTCCTGTATTTCTGGCTTCTTTCATTTAGCATAACATTTTTGAGTTCATGTCATAGCATGACTTAGTACTTCACTTCCTTTTATTGCTAGGTAATACTCATTGTATAGCTGTATTCTGCATATTGTTTATTCATGCACCAGTCCCCAGACATCTGGATTGCTGACCTAAAGCTGCTGTGAATATTTATGTGCTAATCTAGGTAGAGCAGGCTGGTCTTGAACTCATACAGATCCACTTACCTCTACTTCCTGAGTGCTGGGATTATCAGTGGCACAGCATTTGCTGGAATTCTTTTTTTTTTTTTTGAGACAAAACTGGCCTCAAACTTGTATATAGCTGAGGATAGCCTTGAACTGATTGATCCACCTCTACCTCGGTAGAAGAGTGAATGGGTATGCACCATACCCAGCTAGAGTTATAACGTTTTTTTAATATTAATTAATATAATTATTTTATTAGGGATGACTTCTGTGTTTTTCCTTTTCTATGGCCTATCTTCATTTTTCTTCTGGTGTCTTTGTCTATGTGTGTGCACATGGGTACATATGCATATATGTATGGAAACCACTGGTCGACCTCAGTTATTCCTCAAGCAACTGTACATTTGTTTTTTTAGCTAGTTGATATGTCACAGACCTGAGGCTCACAGTTAGACTAGGCTTCCTGGCCAGAGAAGTCCCAGCCAGGATCTACTCTGTCTCTGTTTCCCCAGCTATAGGATTATAAGCATGACCCACCATTTCCAATTTTTAAAAAATATTCACTTATTTTTATTTTGTGTATGTATGTATTTTGTTTATATGTATGAATGTGCACATGTGCATGCCCCTCAAAAGTCAGAAGGTATCAGGTCCCCTAGAACTGGAGTCACAGTGGTTGTGAGCCACTGTGTGAGTGCTGGACACAGAGTGAATTCTGGTACTTTAAGGTCCTCGTATTGCATAACAGGCATTTTTTTTTTTTTTCTTTTTTTGGTTTTTCGAGACAGGGTTTCTCTGTATAGCCCTGGCTGTCCTGGAACTCACTTGGTAGACCAGGCTGGCCTCGAACTCAGAAATCCGCCTGCCTCTGCCTCCCAAGTGCTGGGATCAAAGGCGTGCACCTCCACCGCCCGGCGCATAACAGGCATTTTACTGGCAGAGTTATCTACCTATCTCCTGCTGGTATCTTTTATTTTAAAAAATTATTTTTGAGACAGAATTTCAGTACATTGTCTTGGCTGACCTAGAACTCACTATGTAGACTAGGCCAGCCGTGAACTCATAGAAATCTTCTTGAAATGTTGAGATTAGGGGCATATATCACTATAGGGGTGTGTGTGTGTGTGTGTGTGTGTGTGTGTGTGTGTGTGTGTGTGCGATCTGTTTTGAATTGTGTGTATATGTGAGGTAGACATATGCGTGTAGGTGCCCACAGAGACCACAGTTCTTAGATATTCCTAGAACTAGTGTTACAGTCATTCAGCAAGGGTACTGGTAAGTGAACGTGTGTTCTCGTAAGAACAGTGAGTGACCACTGAGCCAGCTCTCTAGTGCCTACTAGTGTCTTTGAAAACACAAAAGTTTGGGACTAGGAAAATTACTCAGTGGTTAAGAACACTGGCTGCTCTTCCACACAACCTTTGTTCAATTCCCAGCACCCAAATGGCAGCTCAAAACTGTCTGTAACTCCAGTTCCAGAGGATCTGAGGCACTGACATACATGCAGGCAAACACCAATGCATGTAAACTAAATAAGTAAATAAAACCATAAAAGCTTTACATTTTTAATATGTCTTGTATATTAATTTTTAATTGATTAAAAACTATATTTTAGTTTTTACTGATCTGTGACAAAGTGGCAACTAGCTTACTAGCCATTTACTATCTTCTCTAGCCTCCAGGATCCTATAGACCACCCCCTCCTATGGGTAAGCCACCTGGGTCAATTGTAAGACCCTCTGTTCCACCAGCAAGATCATCTGTTCCTATGACTAGGCCTCCTGTGCCAATACCACCACCGCCTCCTCCACCTCCACCACCACCACCTCCTCCTCCAGTTATAAAGCCAAAAACTTCATCTGTGAAACAGGAACGCTGGGACGAAGATTCTTTCTTTGGGCTCTGGGATACGAATGATGATCAAGGACTGAATTCAGAATTTAAGCGAGACACTGCAACAATTCCATCTGCTCCGGTATTACCACCCCGCCTGTTCATTCTTCCATTCCCCCTCCTGGCCCAATGCCTATGGGTATGCCACCAATGTCCAAACCACCACCAGTGCAGCATACAGTTGACTATGGCCATGGCCGAGGTGAGTAATAGTGGCGAATTTATGGTTGGGGTTCTACAGAAATTGTTTGGTGGTGGAGGTGGTGGTGTTTTGATTTTGTGAGACACAATCTCTTTGGCAAGGCTGGCTTCAAACTCACTATGTTGCAAGAATTTCTGTCCTAGTTAGGGCTATGGTTGCTGCAATCAAACACCATGGCCAAAAAGCAAAATGGAATGGAAAGGGTTTATCTTCTACATTGTAGTTCAACATTGAAGGAAGTCAGGACAGGAACTCAAGCAGAGCTGGAACCTGGACGCAGGAGCTGAGGCAGGAGCTGATCAGGGCCTTGGAGGGGTGCTGCTTATGGGCTTTCTCCTCATAGCGTGCTCAGCTTGCTTTTTTATAGAACCCAGGACCACCAGTCCAGGCATGGTGCTATGCAGAATGGTCTGGGTCTTCCTTGGCCAATAATCACTAGTTAAGAAAATGCCATACAGTTGGATCTTATAGAGACATTTTCTCAACTGAGGCTGTCTCCTTTGAGATGACTCTAGTTTGTGTCAAATTGACATAAAACTAGCCAGAACAGTGACTCTAAACTCCTGCCCCTAACCTCCCACATTCCAGGATTATAGGTTTATACTACAGCACCTGGCAGGAATTGGTTTTCCAGAGAAGAGACTTTAAGTTTTTCAATACCCAATCTTGCTGGTCCTGGAACTCCATATTCCCCCAGGCTCTCGGTCCTCCTGCCTTAGCTTCCTGAGTGCTCGGGTCATAGCATCTACTGCCAGGCCAGACTTCTAAGGGGTTTACTAGCTTGAGATTGGGTCTTCTTAAGCTTCATGCTTACATTCATCCCTGACTTTCTTTGCCAGATATGCCTACTAATAAAGTTGAACAGATACCATATGGAGAAAGAGTAACTCTACGCCCAGATCCATTACCTGAAAGGTCAACTTTTGATGCAGGTAGGATTCCCAGAGAGGAGAGTAATTTTAAGGAGTAATTTTAACTTGAGGGCCTAATTATTACAAGATTTTTCTTTTAGCAAGGTTAGTCTAGGCTTTCCTTTCATATCACTGAAAGATTCTTAAATTTAAGACTAATTTATATTCTCAAGTTAAAATTGCTTTAATTTCTGAAAATGTTTGGGTTCTCACTTTGTATTGTTTTTATAGATCATGCAGGGCAGCGTGATCGCTAGATAGAGATAGAGACCGTGAACCTTATTTTGACCGTCAAAGTAATATAACAGATCATCGAGATTTTAAAAGGGACCGAGAGACACATAGAGATAGAGACAGAGATCGTGTTCTTGACTATGAGCGGGATCGGTTTGACAGAGAGCGCAGACCCCGAGATGACAGGTATGCTGGGGTTAATACCTTTGCTATACAGAAAAAATATCTGTGTAAATCCAGCGAAAGTCGTTTGTTTGTTTGTTGGATTGGGGGGGGGCTGTTTATTGATGTTTGGGTTTTTTTTTGTTTTTTGGGGGTTTTGTTTTTGTTTTTTGAGATAAGGTCCTCTCTATTATATAGCTCTGGCTTTCCTGGAACTTGTTATAATGGCCAGGCTGGCTTTACAACTCACAGAGGTCTACCTGCCTCTGTCCCCTGAATGCTGTGAGTAAAGGCAAGACCACTATGCCCGGCCAAATGTCAGTATGTTGAAAAGAGATTTAGTGAGTAATGTACTCTTTGCATTATATGTATAATTTGGAAAAGGAAGAGCAGTTTCTAGGCAAGTGCGTGCTTGAGTTCTCCTTGCTTGAATTCCAGAGAATTAAGTTGAAATTCAGACAGCAAAATTGAAAGGAAGTAAGGTGCAACCAGTAATTAATTTATAGACAAGCGATTTATTTTTACAGTTCTTGATTTTTAGGTAGATATAAGTGAAAAAGCAAGTTTAAAATTTAAATATAGACTATGGAGTAACTGCTCATCGAGACAATGAGCAGATAATAATGTGTTGCAAAACAGAGACCTTCCAAATATGTATTTACCAAAACTTCCTATTACACCCTGTAGGAATCAATCATATCGAGACAAAAAAGACCATTCTTCATCCAGAAGAGGAGGATTTGATAGGCCATCCTATGACCGGAAGTCTGATAGACCACCCTATGAAGGCCCACCCATGTTTGGAGGTAGAGTAATGCCTAATGACAGTAATTACATTGCTAATGTAAACAAGAGGGTGTTTCTCACTGTAGCTATGCATTTAAACGTTTACAGTTAACTGTACTTGAAGATTTCTTAAGTGATGATAGCACTATTGTAATAAATAGTGATGCATGGCTGGAGAGAGGACTCAGTGGTTAAGATCACGTACTGTTCTTACAGAGGACCCGAGTTCAACTGCCAGCACCCACGTCAGGTAGTTTACAACTGCTTGTAACTCCAGCATTCATGAGATGTCCCTGACTTTGGGTACATGCACATGTACATGTCTATAAATAACAATAAAAAATATTTTTTAAAATAGTAATGTAATTAATGAAATAAAATTTAATTCTTAAACTAGTAAAGAAAATTTGAAAAACAGAAACAAAGTTACTTATAATCTCACCACACACATGCTGAAATATACATTTCACTCATTTTCTCTTAAAAATTATTATTTCATTTTTTATCTGTATTAGTGACCAGGGCACCCCTTGAAGTGGAGTTGTGATCCACCATGTGGGTACTGGTAATTGAACCTTGGTCCTCTGAAAGTGCAGCCGGCCCCTTTTTTTTTTTTTTTTAACATTTTTTATTTATTTTTCTACGTATATGGGTGTTTTGTCTGCATGTGTGTACCATGTGTATTCAGAGCCAGAAGAGGGCATCAGACCCCTTGGGGTTGGAGTTAGAGAGTTATGAGCCGCCATGTGAGTGCTGGGAGTAGAACATGGATCCTTGAGAAGAGCAGCCTGTGCTCTTAACTGATGAGCCATCTCTCCAGCCCCTGCAGCCTGTCTCTTAAGTGCTGAACCCTTACTCCAGCCCTCTTACTTTATCTTCATATACTTACGTATGAAGTTATAATCCAGAAGAGAAACCAGTAGTTTTCTTTTTGCTGCACCAGGCATCACATGCAGAGCCTCACACATGCTGGGCAAGTGCTACAACAATAAATTGTATTCCCACCCAAAGTAAAGTTGTCTTTATTGTATTCTGTTTAATAACTGCATCATAGACATTTTCCCACATTCAGACCTCTTGCTGGCTCCATGACACTTCATGAGATTGATAAAGTGTAAGCCCTCACAGTTAGACATTAAATTGCTTTTATCTCTTCATTACCATGTGTTAGTATTCTGTCTAAACTCCATCTCCAGTTACCTGGCAATGGCCAGGTATGCTCCTCCCCACAGTTACACAGTTACCTAGCCCACTATAAAAGGGGCTGTCTGGCCCCTCCTCTCTCTCTTGCTCTCTTGCCCCCTCCCCTTTGCAGGCTCCCTTCCCTCCTTCCCTTCCCCCTCTCTCCATGTGGTCATGACTGGCCTCTACCTCTACCTCTCTCTCTGCTCTCTCCTCTCTCTTCTTGCTCTCTTCCCTCCGCCTAAATAAACTCCCTTCATGGAACCCTCTGGCCTGGTGTTATCTGTTCCAAGCTGGTGCGCCAAAAAAATCTAACACCATGAGTTGCACTTAAACTAGAAACTTTCACCTATGAAAAAGAATCAGCTTTCCTAATCGATGACTCTTTCTCTTAAACTATAAAGTGAAAGTACTAGAACCCATACAGTGTCAGCTATGCTTTGATTTATCCAGTAAAATATTTTTTCCTTTATGTCCTCTTGCTGAATGTTTTCTTATATTTAATATAAGTAAAGGTGAATTAAATATTTTACAGAACAATCTGTTCTGGTTTTTTTGTTTCCCCTAAATGGGCCAGTCTTCATTTTCTTGGTTAGAATAGATTTATATTATTAATTAAATTTAAAGGTGACCTTCAATTCATAAGACCTGATCTGAATTGTAATTAAGAGGAGAACAGAAAGTTATTGGCTTTCATAATGATGACTGTAAACAATGTTATTCAACTGTTGCAACTCTAGGAGAACGAAGAACTTACCCAGAGGAGCGAATGCCCCTGCCAGCTCCTTCCCTGGGTCACCAGCCACCTCCAGTTCCTCGGGTTGAGAAGAAACCTGAGTCTAAGAATGTGGATGACATTCTGAAACCACCAGGCCGGGAGAGCCGGCCTGAAAGAGTGAGTCTTCTAAGCTTGACTAGTTTACTCTGAAGAAGGGAAGATCGTTCTCCCCCCGACCCCACCACCACATATTTTTAAATGTCTAGTAGATTTCTTCAGTTTTCTGCAACATAAAAATACTGGTTTCAAAGCCGCATAGCATCCAAAATCAATAAATAATCTCAGATACTGCCTACACTTTAAAATCCTAAAGAATTTCTCCAATAATGTTGGAAAAATTTTTAAAGTTTTTGAGAGCTTAATTAATTGCATTTTGAAAACAGGAAAAGTATATTTGACTTAATGGCATATGGAACAAAAAGAGGAAAAATTAGGAGACTTGATTAGGTTTAATCTACTGATATACTCTCTATCTATCTCTATCTATCTATCTATCTATTGATCTATCTAGAGAATATGTCATGATATGGATAGATAATACACACAAGTGTATATAAGCATATGCATATATACTTTTATTTTGAAATTTGTGTAATATTGAATAATTTGATTATAAAGATTTCTGCCAGATACTTGGATTCCACATATATAGATGACTAGGTCATTGTATTCTAGATTTTTTTTTAACGTGTATGAGTATGTTTACCTGTTTGTATGTGTGTGCACTACATGTGTGCCTCATGCCCACAGGAGTCAGAAGAGCAAGTCAGATTCCCTGGGACTGGAATTACTGATAGTTGTGAGTTGCCACATGGGTGCTAAGAGTCAAATCCGGGTCCTGCTAGAGCAAGTGCTGTAGCAGCTGAGCTGAGCCATCTCTCCAGCCCTCTCTCTGCCTACTTTTTATATATAGCTATCCCTTATGTCCTGTGGTTGCTGTTTGAATGATACAGTTGTCCACCACCTTGTCTATGGTTGCGCTTTCTGCAGATCCACTTATTTGAAGTCAACAATAATACAATAATTTTAATTAAAATTGGTGCCTAGTGTAGTGGGATATACCTTTAAACCTAGCACTCAGAAGGCAGAGGCAGGCAAATATCTATGAGTTCAAAGTCAACCTGGTCTATGTAACAAGACACTATGACTTAAAGGAAAAAAAAAAAAGGAAAATTCTAGAAATAATTGATAAATTTAAAATCTTATGTGTCATGGTGATACCTTCCAGTTGAGTCATCCCTTGCCATATCCACACCTGTTGACCACTTAGTTGTCTTAATTATCAGATTAACTATCATAGTATTATAGGATTTGAATATTATCCATGCTTTCAGGCATCTGCTAGAGATCCTTGGAATATGTCTCCAGTGATAATATGGCACTTAAGTATATCTTTTACCATCCCTTTACTTTCGATGTGTTTCTTAAATTACTTTTATCTTTCTGTGCATGCACCATGCCACCATACTCAGTGGAGGTCAGAGTTGGTTCTCTGCTTCAACCATGTTGATCCCAGGGAACAAACTCAAACTGTCAGTCTTGGCAGGAAGTACCTTTACTCACTGAGCCATCTCAAGAGACTTCTGTATCTGTGTGTGGGTGTGTATAAAGTATATTTCCTGTAGACCACACATAGCTGAATGGTAGTTTGTGTTGGCTTTTTTTGTTATTTGTTTTTCTTTTTGCTAGTGCTGGAGTTTGGGCCTAGAGCAAGTGCTCTACTAACCATTGAGCAATACCAACATCTTTTGTTTGAGATAAAATCTCACTATGTATACTTGGCTGGCCTGGGACTCACTACGGAGACCAGGCTGGCCTCAAACTCAGAGATCTGTCTGCCTCTGCCTCCCAGTTGCTGGGATTAAAGGTGTACCACCACACCTGGCCTTGATTGGATTGTTTAATCCATTTACAGTTTAAGTTATTTTTATATAACTGGCTTTATTTTTGGCTTGCTCATTTTAGGTATATAAATACAAGTTACTTTTATATGTCCATCTTGTGCTCAATAACATTGGTAGACTTTTCATTTCCCGAGCTTTTCAGCAAATTCTTAGAATTTTCCTTATATAAGAAAATGTCATCTGCAAGGTAATTTTACTTTTTCTGTTGTAAGTTCAATGGCTTGTATTTTTCTTGCCCAATTACCCTAGCTGACACCTCCAGTACCTTAATGAGTAGATGTCTTTGAAGTGGACATCTTTGCCTTATTTTTGTCTTAGAAAACATTTAGTCTTTTACCATTGAGCAGGTTGTTAGTTATGGCTTTTTTATTATTTGTGTATGTAGGGAGGCACACATGGTACAACAAACTTGTGGAGGTCATAGGACAGCTTACAGGAGTTGGTTCTTTCCACCGTGTAAGTCCCAGGGATCAAACATAGATACTAAGGCTTGGAGGCTTTAACCCTGACATCTTGATGGGCCCGGCTATGAGTTTTTATGGCTGCACTTCATCAGATTGGGGATGTGCCTCCTAGTCCTACTTTGTTTAATATTATTAGTCACAAAGAGTTGTTGGAATTTGTTGCATTTTTTTTAGATTAATTGAAATGATGCAATAATTTTTTTTTTTTTTGTATATTGGCATAATTTAGTACATTAATTGATTTTCATGGCAACTTTTTTCTGTGTTGCTGGATAGTTCATAGTATTATAGTTTTCTTACAATGTCTTTGTCTGGTTTTGGTGTCAGAGTGATGCTTGCCTCATAATATGTTTGGAATTATTTCTTTTGTTTTTTTCAGGTAAGTTCTTAAGAGTATAACAAGCTGGCCTCAAACTTGTTAAGTAGTCAAGAATGATCTTAGGACATTGAACTTCTGATCTTCCTGTCTCCATGTCTCAAAGGCTGGCATTCAAGCTATGTGTCACCAATGCTGGCTTTTATTCACTTACTTGGTTTTTAGCCAGGTCTCACTATATAGTTCTGGTTATTCTAGAATTCACTATGTAAGCCAGGCTGACTTTCACAGAATCCACCTGCCTCTGTCTCTGTCTCTGTCTCTCTCTCCTCTGGACTAAAGGTGTGCGTTACAACACTTGATCCTGCCCCTTGTTTAACTCTTTCAGTCCGCCTGTTTTGTCTGTTTCATAGGCAAGTTTGTTCACTCATACCAGTGTAGATATTTGTTGGTTTGATCCAAGTTATCTTCTTTGTTAGCACGCACTTATATGTATCTATTCCTTCATAATTTCTTTACATTTCTGTAATATTAGCAGTGACATCTTATAGTAATTTAAGTCCTTTTTTCTTACTTAATCTAGACAAATCAATTTCAGTGGGTTTTGTTTTGTTTTGTTTTTCAGAGGACCAGCTTTTAATTTTATAGATTTGAGTGTGTGTTTGTGTATGTGGAGTGTTTCTACTTTTTAGCTCTAATGAAGTACTTGAGACTGGGTTCTTTATAAGGAAAAGATGTTTAGAAGAAGCCCATGGTATAGTTGCAAGAGTGCAGCATCAAGATTAGCTTGGCTATGGTCAGGGCCTTCTGTTTGCATCAAAATGTAGTGGATGTGTCATGGTGGGAAGGTGTGTGAGAGAGGGAAAATTACTGATGAAACAGAAAGCTGGAGACACTCAGTCAGGCTCACCATGTGTAACATTCCATGATCACGTCCCATAAGAATTACCTGCAGTGACCTAATTAACTTCCCACTAATGCCCACCTGATAAAAGCTCCACTATCGATATTCTTCCAGCTTCTCTTCTGTTGAGGAAAATACAAACCGTATCCAAACTATAAAGTTTAACTAGCCGGGCGGTGGTGGCGCACACCTTTAATCCCAGCACTTGGGAGGCAGAGGCAGGTGGATTTCTGAGTTCCAGGGCAGCCAGGGTTACACAGAGAAACCCTGTCTCGAAAAAACAAAAGGAAAAAGTTTTACTGACTTTTCTCTATTTTATTAGTATTTGTTCTAATCTTGATCTTTTGCTTCTGTTTTGTTAGTTCTAGCTTGTTCTTTTATAGTGTTTTAGGTAGAAAAATAGGCTTTCAGTGTTAGAACGTTTTTCTTATTTTTTAAAATATTAATTTGATTTTGTGTGATGAGTTTTGTCTACATGTATGTATGCACACCATGTGTGTGCCTGGTGCCTACAGAGGTTAGAAGAGGATGTTGGATCTCCTGGGACTAGAGTTATAGCCAGCTAGTTGTGAGCTACCATGTGGGTGCTGGAAACTGAACCCAGTTTACCTCCTGAGCAAGTTCCCATATTCATAGAAACGTGTTTTAAAGAGAGTTTTTTTTAAAGGAGGGAGGGTGTGCTGGTTGAGTTTGCTAGCACCTCTAAGATCCCAGCTAAGCTGTGTCTCTAGCCCCTAAATCATTTTTAGTTCTTGATACAGGCATGTACACCTAAAATTCACTTCAAATATTTGTTTGGTTTTATCCCATGAACTGTGGTATGATGTGTATTTTTATTCATGTCAGAGTAATTGCTGATACCTGTTGCGATTTCTTTGAGCCCTTGTTTTTTTGTTTGTTTTGTTTTTTTCCCTAGTCACTTGTTCTACATATTTGTGCATTTCTTTTGTTCTGTTTTGCTCTGCCTGTTTTGAGACAAGGTGTCAGGTATAGCAGGCTAGTCTCAAGAGTCCCTCTGTAACCAAGAATGACTTTCTTGTTGATCTCCTTCCTCTGCCATCTTAGAGCATGTGCCATAGTGCTGGGGTGGTGCTCATTGTTTTCTGCATGATAGGAAGCAGTCTGCCAACCGAGCTACATCCCAATCCCCAAGAAAACAAAAAATTTGACCCCTTCCCTTGTGTTTCAGATTGTTGTTATAATGAGAGGATTGCCTGGCAGTGGAAAGACACATGTTGCAAAACTTATCCGGGTGAGTATGGGAAAGTAAAATAAGAAAAAGAAAAAAATGAGTTGCTTGTTAGTGGGTGGTACTGTACTCATCCAGGCATCTCCCAGTGATAACTTACGGATGCCCATGGGGCCTTAGAAATTTTTCATCTATTTAGACAAATAATTATGCCTCTGATTGATTTGAAACCACCAGAAATCTTTATTTTAGCCACTAGTGGGAACTTTAGTGTTTGTCAGTTTGGCTCATAATTTTTTTAAAAGATTGATTGTTGTCTTCTTAGGATAAGGAAGTAGAATTTGGAGGACCTGCACCCAGGGTTTTAAGTCTAGATGATTATTTCATCGCTGAAGTAGAAAAAGAAGAAAAAGACCCAGATTCTGGAAAGAAAGTGAAAAAGAAGGTATGTGGACCCTACCAGACCTTTTGGTGGGATGTGAAGGAAGATGTGTTCAGGGAGAGATGGGGGAAGGGTTGTTTGTTTGTTTTTGTTTTTGAGGCAGGGTATTACCTATGTAGCCCTGGCTGACCTAGAACTTGTCAGGTAGATCAAGTTTTGGCCTTGAACTCACATGATCTGCATGCCTCACCTGCTTGGACTCAAGGTGTGCACCACCACACCAAGCTTGCACTGTTTTGTTTTAGTTTTTGGTTTCTTTGTTTGTTTGTTTTCTTTTTTTTTTTTTGGTTTTTCGAGACAGGGTTTCTCTGTGTAGATCAGGCTGTCCTGGAACTCACTCTGTAGACCAGGCTGGCCTCGAACTCAGAAATCCGCCTGCCTCTGCCTCCCAAGTGCTGGGATCAAAGGCGTGCGCCACCACCGCCCGGCTGGTTTGTTTGTTTTTAAGATGAGAATTTCCTTGTCTTATGGACACAAACTTTGGTGCTTAGGTGGAGAGAAAAGAGTGCACAGTCATCCTGTTTAGCTAGCCAGGCTAAGTCCGATTCCTTACTGCTGCCAAACTCCTTTTCTCTGTGGGATCTTAGGTAATGGAATATGAATATGAAGCTGACATGGAGGAGACTTACCGCACCAGCATGTTCAAAACTTTCAAAAAGACTCTAGATGACGGCTTTTTCCCTTTCATCATTCTGGATGCCATCAATGACAGAGTTAGACATTTTGACCAGTTTTGGAGTGCAGCAAAAACCAAGGGTTTTGAGGTATAGTCTTAACTTTGAAGCACTTTTAGTCTGAGTTTTGTATTTCTTGGCGTAATTGTTACACATTTTCATTTAGGTCTATTTGGCTGAAATGAGCGCTGATAACCAGACTTGTGGCAAGAGAAATATTCATGGAAGAAAGCTTAAAGAAATAAATAAGGTGATTTTCAGAACATGGTATGGTGGAGAACCCCAGACATCAGTTTTCGAACACTAGCAGTGCTGGCTTAAGTGTTCCTTAGCTCAGAAGTCTTTCTGCCTGCTTTAGTAAATGATCCCCTCTCTGTATTACAAGTGGGAAAGGATGCCTAGCTCTTCTTGAAACTAGTCTGTTAAAGTTAGAGCATTAATTATCTTTCTCTTGATGCTTTCCTTGTTCTTTATTGGAGTACTTGTCTGAGTTAACTTGTTCTGAACATCTCAATAGATGGCTGAACACTGGGAAGCCGCCCCTCGTCACATGATGCGTCTAGACATCCGTTCCCTGCTACAGGATGCTGCAATTGAAGAAGTAAGTGTGCTTCTGCGTCCGTGCAGTGCAGATAAGCAGCGCATGCTTCACCTGCATTACTGTGAAACTTTGAAACTTCCAGAAAAGTTACATGAGCACATATATGTCTTTTAATAATCTTAAGCAATTCAGTTGTTAATATTTTCCCACATTTTTCTTTACAAGTACTTTATACTTAGTAACATTTCATACCATTACTGTACAGTCATGAGAGTTGAGTTGAAAAACCTCATAACCCATCACTGCAAAATATGTTGTTGATGACTATCTTCTAAGATCAAGGACATTCTCTAATAAACCCATTTAATTATAAAATTAAAGAAAGTGAGCATTAGCCAGGCCAATGGCACACACCTTTAGTCCCCCAGAGGCTGGCAGATCTGTGTGAGATCAAGGCCAGTCTGGTCTACAAAATGAATTCCAGGACAGCCAGAGCTCTTAGACCCGTCTCAAAAAACGAAAAAGAAAAAAGTTAACATTGATATGATATTATAAATTAATTTTTGTGTGTGTTTTTATTCATTTAACCTCTTCCCCCAGGCCATACCCCCTAGCCGCCTCTTCAGTCCTTGAGCGTGGGAGTGATCCCCTCAAGTGGGGACATCAATCTGCCCCACCTGATCTTACATCTGCTTTTTGAGGGCTAGCAGTCCTTTTCTTCTTTCACTCTCTTACTATCTGTTTGCCCTGTCCTGAGGGATCAGACACAGGGAAGTGGCAGTTGATACCCTCTGGCCACAACCACTGCTTGGTGTAGGTAGAAGGCCTCCAGCCCTCTGTCTGAACCCTGTGACAGCACGTTTGGGTGTCGGCCACAGCTCCCTATCTTTTTATTCTTTTTGAAAAGGAAAAAACCCTGTAGCCTACTGACAAGTTTAATGCCATTAGGGCGGGTCAACGGTTTCTCCGAAATTTGCAGGAAGGCTTCCAGCTGGAACTTTGGGGAATCCCTGTTAAGCCTCCTGTGAAAGTTTCTCTGACTTCAGCGTTTCAAAACATGGGAAACTAGGAGATTCAGAGTTTGGGGATTAGGGGGAGCAAAACAAAACAAAACAAAAAAATGCCTTAATCTTGGTGGCTCGCTTTGGCCCCGCCCAATTTGCTCCTCCCTCCACTACCCAAGCAGCTCTGCAACCTTCGGGACTCCTGCCACGGATCTGGAGATCCAGGCAATTCTGGTTAATGTCTACCCCATCCGGGCTTGATTCCTCCTCCAAAGTCAGATCGCCACTTTAAAGAGGGAATTTCTTCCACGGGAGCCCAACAGGGCCTCCCAGCCAGCAGGACATAACCATCAGGAGCACCTCTGTGTGCCCTTCAAGCCTGCGACAGAATACAGCTCTCAAGACCCCATCCCTGCTGGACCCCACCCCTGCCAGCCAACCCCTGCCAGACCGCTCCTGCCACCCCTGGAGGGGAGAGGAGGGGGCGGCGGAGGCGGCAAGGAAGTGGTGGTACAGGGGAGGAGATGAAGGATGAAGCAGGGGTGTAAGGCTCAGGAGAAAAGGGAGGAAAAAAACCCTGCCAGGTCCATTGGCAGAGCTGGGATAAATCCTCCCGGCTGAGTGGACAGAAGCCTCTGTTTGTTTATGTTGAAATGGTTTTTGGTTTTTCCCTTATATCGGGAGTAACTCAGTATTAAAGGTCCCTTTATAGGAAATGATTTTTTTGGTTTTTGTTTTCTTAATAGCGACAATGGTCCCTCCATGGGAGAAAACATTTAGGGCGAGCTAAACTTACTAGTATAAAACCAAACACAATCAAGGCATAAAGTACTAAGCCAATGCTGTTTAAATTTCCAAAGGCATTAGTCATTCATTGTATGGATGATCCTTACTGGCTGATTCAGATACAGATACCTTAAAAGAAAATGTTTGATGAAATAAAAAGAAATATTGTATTGTTGGCGATTGTAGATTGTTCCTAAAGAAATACAGGGAAGGAGTTCTGTTGATTATCCAGGATATAGGATAGGTCTGTGAGGAATCCAAACACAGAAGGTACACATAAAAAGAGATTGTTTACAAACTCTTGGTGACTTTCAAAAATTGCTGGGACATATTAACTAGCTACAGCTCACTATTGGATTAATTACTCAAGAGTTAAGTAGTTTATTTCAAACCTTACAAGGTGATTAAACAAAGAACATTATTGGCTGAGGCTGAAAGAGAACTGGCTCTGGTGGAGACATTACAGGAAAGAGGCACATATGGGTTGCTTGGATCCTAAGCTGGATGGTATTTTGGTTATTCTGCCTTCTATTCATTCTCCCACAAGGCATCTTATACATAGAGAAGATAATATCTTAGAATGGATGTTTTTAGCATGTAACAGTAAAAAATTAAAACTCTATATAAAAAGGTTTTTAAATTAATTATTTTAAAAAAAGAAGAAGAAGAGAGGGGTTGATGAGATGGTAAGAGCACTGACTGTTCTTCCAGAGGTTCTGAGTTCAATTCCCAGAAACCACATGGTGGCTCACAACCATCTGTAATGGGATCTGATGCCCTCTTCTAGCATGTGGATGTATATGCAGCAGAGCACTCAAACAATAAATAAAACTTGGGGCAGGGGACATTCAAATTTATTGAAAAACACAATGGGAAAAACCAGTGTTTTCATTTGGGTTACAGATAAATTTATTTTCATTCAATCAATTAGGTAGTTGGTAGAATCTAATAAAATTTTTTAAAAAGAAAGAATTGGACTTCGTCAGTTTACAAAAATAGACTCAGCAGAGATGTAGTGCCTAATACTGCTGCTGAGATTTGCCTAATTATGGGTAATCAATAAAGACTGGCAAAGGACTTGCAATAAATTTTTGGAAGAAATTAACAACAAATACTCCAAAAGCAAGCAACTTCAGTTTATAAAAAGAACTAACTGGATTCTTCTTTCTTTAGTAAGAGGAACACCAATTTCTAAAGCTCCTACCTTTTACACAGATGCCAATAAATCAGGAATGGCAGATTATAAGTTAGGAAATATAAGTAAAGTAATTCAAGGCCCATAGTCTTCAGTCCAAAGTTCAGAGCTATATGCTATTTTCACGGTTCTATCAGCTGTTCCAAAATTTCTTAGTATAGTCACTGACTTTCAATATGCAGAAAGAGTTGTTTTGCATAAAAAAACTGCTATATTTATTCCAGATGATTCAAAATTAACTTTGTTTTTTATAATCCAGCTTCATTACCTACTGAAAATAATCCTAAAGGTACCCAAAGAAATGAAATCTGGTAGATGGATGTGTTTCATTTTACAGAGTTTGGATAATACTACAGGTCAAGCAATTTATGGAAAGATCTGATCCCACTTTAAAAGGAAATGCTCATAAAACAAAGGGGGGAATATAAGGTCTCCCAGAGATAGACTAAATAATGCTTTATTGACTTTAAATTTTAAAAATGTCAGACAGCACAGCTGCTGGGAAAAAAAAAAAAAAAAAAAAAAGCACTGGATTTTAGAAAGGACTGCTGCTGCATTAAATCACCCTATATATGTCAAGGATATGTGAACCTCAGAATGGAAGTCAGGAAGAATGTGCATTGGGGAAGAGGTTTTGCTCTTGTTTCAACAGGAAGCAAAAGCTGTGGATTCCTTCCAAGTTAATTAGGATTAAATTTGACCAGGAAGACCTCCTAAAAATCTTGACTTCGGACATGAAAAAAAGAGATCCAAAAACTCAACAAGACAGGTGACACAATTGCTGACTCTCCTCCATGGGAGCAGCACCGAGACTGGCTGAGACATGAATGTCTCTACAGAAGCCAATGAACCTTCCTGGCTGCTTATGATTACATGTCATCTCTCATATGGCATGGCCTCATCATACCTCATATGGATGAAGACTTATATTACAGTTTAGTTATTCGTCCAAGCTGACTTACAGATGCCTTTCACCTCCTCAAACATAGAACAGAGAATCATCATTAGCTGATTTGTGCACACTGCACATTCCATACATGTGTTAATATGAAAATGTCCCTACAATGTTACCTTTAAAAGTTTGTGTGTTTTCAGAACAAAAGGACCAACGAAGGCCTATCTGGGTCCCAGCCAGAAATGTCTGATATCACCCCACCAACCAAGAAGATGGCCTGCATCTCACTGCCTGGTCAGGGAAGGAGGAGACGGAGGAAACGCCATCCCAAACCCCGGCCCCGACCCCGGCGGCGGGGGAGAAAACGAGGGACTTCTGTTGTACTGGGGGAGGAAAGTTGCTTTTAATTGCTTGGTTCCTTCCCCCCTGTGACCCCAACCTGGCTATTGGGACCCTCCTTGTCCTAGGCCCCTGCCTTATTCAATTCCTACAGCGACAGATAAGCTACATTACCAGGACTGTTTCAGTCCGGTCCAGTACCAGAACCTCCCACAAGTGGATACCAATTCTATGGTGATACTGCCCCTTTATAAAACAAAAGGAGATGTGGTGCCGGGATGCCATGGCACCAGGAAGAGCTGGTCCGGAGCAAAAGTGGGGTCGAGGTGTGTCCAAACCCCGGGAATCTCGTCCTGAGATCGGAAGGAGTAGGACCACTCCCCCGCTGCCCCGGTCCTGCATGTCTCAGGCATGTAGTCCTGGTCCCCAACTTTATCCCACCAGAGGAGGTCACATAGTCTGTAGCCAGGTTAAGTTTCCTCTCTCTTTATAAGGGCGTATCCAGCAAGCACCTGGAATCTGGAATTCCTCCTTATGCAAATGATGCATCCCAAGCACACTGGCCCTAATGATGTACACCCTCTCTAATATACCCCACTTACCCCACAAAGGTTTAAACATACACACACCCTCCTGACTGTTCCTGCTTTGATCTTCTCTCAAGACTTCCCAATTGCATGCTGATGACAAGTGGGGAAGCAGAGCCAGGAACGGCACTTGAGTTCATCTCCTGCCCTGATGATGTGCTCTATAACACCTCTTTCTGGTGGTGATGGGAACCCTGGCTGTCCTGGAACTCCTTCTTAGGACAGGCTGGCCTTGAATTCACAGAGAAGGCATGCACCACCATGCCCAGCCTTTGTAGCACTTTTATGATAGGAAAAATGGCACATTCAGTAAATTGCTTGTTATGAGTTTGATTCCCAACCTCATATAAAAACTGGATGTATTGACCCTTGCCTATAATCCCAGCACTTTGGAGGGGGAGATAAGAGATCTCCCTGGGGCTCACTGCCTAACTTGTCTAATCAAACTGGTGAGTTCCAGGTTCAGTGAGAAACCTTGACAATGAAAGTAAGAACTCACACACTTTTACTTCCACTACTTTAGGTTTAAGTTAAGTAGCAGAAGGTCTTAGGAGATGACTAAATGGGTCATGACATCATAGAGGGAAAGTAACTCCTACAGATGGCTCTATGACCTGCTGTGCACCAGGGCGATGGCACATGTGTGCAGTCAAATGTACAGACATGAGTGAAGCCAGTGAATGAATGAACAAATAGATGTGTAAAAACAAACAAAACCTTAGTAGGAATGCTACGTGAATTATGTGTTCTCAGTTCACTACATTTGGGTCACATCATTTGAGATGACAGTTTACCTCATTGTGATGTAGGCATTGATCTAAACTTTGGCACACCAATCAGATCTGTTGGGTTTTTCTACTTTTTTTCAATTTGTAATAAGTGATCTATAAGTGTGTATTAATTTCTTGTTCCCAACACATTGTCATTCATTGGTAGCTTGCATAGTAATTATTAGTTTGGTGGAAGAACATACCCCGAGAGGAGGGCCACTTTCTGTTTCAGTCACTTGTGTGCTTCTGTTTTGTTTGCCCTCGTTCTTTGAATGGTGCTGTCCTTACTGAGTGAGACTCTGGCTCCACAGCAGACACTTGTCCTGTCACCAGACTCATAGCCCCATGTGATCAGTCAGTCATGCCACCTCCTAAAACACATCTTTTCTTGGTTTCATGAGTCACATTCTTCTGTAGATATCACTAGATCATCTCAAGACAGTCTCCTTTCTGACATATGCTTTCTAGGCCTTAAACAAGTCATTATAGTGCTATCCTTAGTCTCAGTTTTGTTCACACATGAAAAAACCTATTTCTGAGAGCATAGATTTGCCAGTTTTTACCATCTAGTTTCCTAGATTGCCTTTTATATACCTTATGAAGATGGCTTGTCTCCTTAAAGTAACGATTTTCATGAGGCCTGATGGTGTCGACTTTTATCCCAGCACTTGGGAGCGAAAGGCAAACAGATCTCTCTGAGTTTGAGAATAGCCTGTCTACAGAGCCAGATCTGTTGGGGAAAAAAAAAAAGTTAACAATTTTGAGTGGACTGCTTTAAATTCTTTTACAATTATTTCTGAAGTCTCCCTGAAACACAGATGTTAACGTCACACACTTGATCCTCTTCAGGTTCTCTGTTTCTTTAATAGGAACCACCATGTTAGAAACATCAGTCTGCTCTTAAACCAGCTCTTGATGGCTCTCATCACTGTGTTCTGCTATTTTTACCTTGTCTATACTTCTCACATCCATCTGCTCCCATGTATATTGAAATCATTGTGGGCCAGCCTCTGCCACACCACTGTTTGCTGTCGTCTCCCATATTTGTTGTTGATGTGCCCTCCCTCTTTTTCTCATATTTTGAAATTTGATTAGAGAAATACTTGTTAACAATTTTTAAAAGACTGTAATCTCTTGAGTATTAAAAACCCATCTACTTGGAGTAAAAGATTTTTCCCAGCTTTACAAGGATAAAGATGACAAATCCAGGGAACATTGCAGAAGTATTGTTCTGTGGTCTTTTAGTCCCACTTCAAAGTTCAGAGTGTTAGAATTCACGTGGTATGTGACAGAGGAGAACCCTGCTGTCTTGTGCTCATTCAGATCTTAGTGAGTCAGCCCTTTCTTAAACGCTAATGCAGTCCTTTTTTTTAAAATGATTATTGGCATATTGTAGGTAGAGATGGAAGATTTTGATGCAAACATTGAAGACCAGAAGGAAGAAAAGAAAGATGCAGAAGAAGAGGAAAGCGAACTGGTAGGAGACAGACCAACCACTTTGAGCAAAGTGTCTCTTTGTTATTCTTAAGGAGTGTTTATATTCAGATCTGTAGTTTGATTATTAGTGTTGATACACACTCTTTACAGTAAAAGTTTCCGTAATCATCCTTGTGGAGACTATGTATTCTTTTTATTTTTTTCCTAGTCTAAGAAAAATCCTGTGTTGTTAGGGAAGATTTAAGAGTACTAAGAAACTCATCTTTGTACTCACCTAGCTCTGGGTGGTTGTAGGGGAGTATACTTTTCAAGAAAGTAAATTACATATGAAAGGACATGTCTTCCATTCCAGCAGGTATGTGGTATAGCCTACCCAACATATGCATACTCTTGTCTCTTTGCTGTAAGATCTCAAAATTAAGTTCTGTTACCTTGAGGCAGAAGAACTTACTGAATGAAGAGGCAAAGGGCTGTCACTGGCTGCTGGATTTGTTGTTTTTCTCTTGTTAATGATGGCAAAAATGACTGTGTAGGCAATGGATTTTTACCCAGGCCGATAAGATACTTAATGATGTGAGTTTAAAGTTGTGTGTACCTCCTCTAAGTGCTCTGATTACACCTCTGTGGAGATGGTTCCCTTACTCTGTCACTCAAGAAGTGAAACCTATAAAATTACCAATGTTTCAGTGTTGGCTCATGAGGTACAAAGACTAATGATGCCTTTAGATAGTATTACCTTTAAAATCCACAGTAGTACTTGGTTTGTTTGACATTTCAGCTCTTGCTAAAGTTGCTTTTCCTTACTTCTCTTAATGAAAATGTACAAACGGAGATCCCTGATTCTTACTCCCTAAAACATAGTCTATGAGGACTGGTCTCTTTAAAGCCATGTATGACATAGAAGATTCGCGATAGAAACTCTGTTTATATAGCATTGGTGTCGACCTCTACATTCCTAGATGTCTTAAAATGTGGATTAAAAATTAAGCTTTAAAGGTAATGATAATTGAGTCTCAGTATGTTTTTTAATAGTCTTATTTTTCTTAATCAGGTTACATTTTGACATACATAATCCAAAATCTGAGGGAAATTTACATAAAGACCCACCCTGTTCTTGACAGTTAATAAGGAAATTTACATAAAGACCCACCCTGTTCTTGACAGTTAATAGCCTCACTTGCTACTTGTAGCCTGGACAGGAGAGACCCACACTGTTTTGGCAGCTCCATCTTTTGTGGCATTTTTATTTTATTGCACTTGCTTAAATGTAGTCAACTTGGAGCTTTTCATTAAATGTACAATTACCTTTTAAAGGGAAACATGTTGCAACACTCTAGTTTTACATGAGAGAACTGGTAAAGAATCCTTAAAATTCTACTCTGCTCGACTATTCATTTCCAAGTAATCTGCTACTTTAACAAGCAGAAGGATGATAATTTTGAGAATGAATAAAGATAGTTCCAGCAGGGCTAATCAACTCTTTTTACTTTAATCTTAAGCTTCTTTAACCCAGTCACATAGCAGAACCCAGCTCTTTTACTCTTGGAACCTATCCCAAGGGTAAAAGATTCCTGGAGAATAGTAACCAAAGTAATGTGAACAAGTTTCAAGTTTCTTGTCATTCAAAACAATTTAACAGAAATCTCAGTAAACTTTGCATTTTCAGTTCTGTATGGGATGAACTCCAAGCTTTTCTTAGGTAAAAAAAAATCCTTAGGGATTATTGGTGAGATACATTCCTGCCTTTAGTGCTTCTGCAAACCTAGTCCATATGATTCAGAATCTATAAATATATAATCTCAGTGATGCTTAAGGTTTTCAGGTGGTTTTAGGTCACACTTGTACAGAGTTTTCTCGGTATTTATAAGACACCATCACTTTAGCTTTTTCTTGATTTGATCTAAAGTGTTCGGGGAAATATGTTGTAATTTATAAAATGAAATACTACCTACTAATTCCTAGTTGTGGCGTAAAGACGAGCAGTGTATAAGCCTAAAGGTTTCCTGGAGTAAGGATGCTCAAGAAAACTCTCCTGTAGAGATTGTTACCCTGTCTCCAGTGTGTTTTCCAACTCAGCTAGGTGTCGGTCTGTTCTGACCTTGAACATTCTCCACAGTAGAGAAGAGGACTCATTAGAAAGGAAAGAGAAGGAAGGAAGGAAGGAAGGAAGGAAGGAAGGAAGGAAGGAAGGAAGGAAGGAAGGAAGGAAGACCAAAAACCTTCAATCAATTGGTCTGGTTTACTAGGTCCTAATATTAATGTTTCTGTATAATAGGATCTTTTTGAAAACACAGTCCAAATAAAGGAAAGGGAAGTTATAATAAATGACCAGGGATAAGCTGGCTAGGAGAGTAAACAGAAGGGAAGTTTGTTTAAAATATGTTACTCAGTTATCTTATGTAAGCTGTAAATTCTGTGGTAATTTCTGGTTTTATCACATAATAGGAAAATATAATATTACAAGATATCAGAAATAACTTAATTTTCATCTGGTGAAACAGAACTGCTCTGAAGTTGATTCAATAAAATTAGCCTTTGTATGCTCAAAGTGGTACATGGATTGAGTCATTTTAAATGAGTGTGAGCTTCATAATGCGGAGGTTGGGTCTTTCTTTTCAAGTACTTAAAGTGACACGGAAATAGCAAGTGACTGTCTTGAAGAACACTTGTGGACATCATGGCTTCAATTATTTGAGAATAGCAGTTGTACTTTGAAAGTACCTAGCTAGTTTATCAGTTCTCAGAGTGCTATTGCTCCTAGCTCAGTAACTGTATATTCTTACCATAATTGTTGTCCATCTGCTGTTGAGGGGACAGTTGTGAGTCCTCAGGTGGACTTAACCCAAAGCGCCTTCATGATCCTACCCTGATGACTGAAAGCTCAAGTCTGCAGGGAATTTGGGCACTTACTTTCTTCAAGGGTAATACAGTTGTGTTTCCCATAAGGATATATTTGTAACTAGTGAGTGGAAACTGAACCCAGTCCCAGTTTTAATGCTTTTCCAATTCAAACGTGTTATGCATGTATGTGTCTCTTTCTAACCCTTCGAGCTTCTCTCTGTGTACGATTTAGGGTTACATTCCGAAAAGCAAATGGGAGATGGACACTTCTGAGGCAAAGCTAGGTGGGTATTTCCTTTTTCCTGTTTTTATATGTGATACCTGATGGTAATGGTCATAGAGCTTTTCACTGCGCAAGAAGTAAAGGCCAGAAACTTCTGCTCAAAGCAAGATTTTGGCCAACCCACATCTTTCAGTCATTTCACCAGCTTTTGCCTTAACTACTTATATCTGTGGCAGATTAAGAAGCATATTTTCTACAAAAAGTTCTTTTGGTATCATTGGAAGTTTTAGGATAATTAGAAATATTTGATAAGCATAATAACATACTGTCACTTCTAACATTCATTTTTTTTTTTTTTTTTTTAGTATTAATCAGAAATGTGTCCCTAATATTTCTTTTTTAAAAGAATATTTATCTGTAACCACAGCAGAGCTTATTTGTGGGTACTTTAGTAATAATTTTAATAAATATTTGGGTTTTAAAAAGTTACTAAAAAGAAAATACCTTGGGTAATAAATTTGAGTTTCTGTGGTAAGAAAAGTAAATATATAATTTGAATAGTCAAGGAAACTCCCATTTAAATTTTCCTTCAGGCTATCTTTAGTGCTGTGTTACAAGGATAACCTTTTAAAATAATTGTTTAAATCAAACCTTTGAGTTGCTTGATTTAGTCAAGTAAAAAAAATGCATTAAATGGATTTCTTCAGTATTTTAGTGTGATATTGTAAGGTAGTGTTTTTTGGGTTTTGTTGGTTTTGGGGGGTTTTTAAATTATTTTTTCTTTACTTCACTTAAAGAGACTAATTTAACATGTCAATTAAGATGCGTCAATAAAAATTTAAGGGAGGATGCCATGCCAGGCCTTCTGATTATGAAGGCCTGGCTTATTAGGAAAGGTGGCTCTCGTGTTTCTCTTCCTGGTGTACTGTTAATCCAAAACCAAGCAACCGTCTAAACATCCTAAATTTGCAGAGTTAGTTTGGCTACTCAGCGGTCTTGCTGCTTAGGTTACATGTTTTATATCAAAGGGGAAACATTGTATACACACTTACATGGGTCATGTCTTGCACTGCACCCAAGCTCCGGTTAGAGATAGTTTTGGGTTTTGACTAGGTTGTATATTAAAGGATAAGTTCACAAACTCAACTATTATTATATTTTGGGAATATGTGTTTACTATAAAGTCTAAAAAAGTTTTAGTGTGTGTCAAATGAAAATTATTTGTGGTTTATTGATGTATTCATCTACGAATCTTTCTTGAGAGAAATCTTAATATTAGTCAGCTGTCTCCTTCCACAAACCATAGCCACTTACATGCTTAAATGCAGTTAAATATTTAAGAAAATAGTAGCTACAGCTTGCTTTTTAAAAAAGGTGGTGGTTTAGCTTTGCTTGTTTTGAATTAGGTTAGCCCTGTTTGAACGTCTATATTTTTTAAATAACCAGTAAGACTATAAGATGATTTGATTCTATCAGTGCTTTATTGATTAGCTTTTGTGGCAAAGAACAACCATAAAAATTAGGGAATCGTCAGAATGGTGCATATTTTAACAAATACTCTTCCAAGGCCTTATGTAATATATGATTTGTGATTGTGCTTTTTTTTTTTTTTTTTAAATGCCATCCCATTTTCTCTTTTCCTTTCTAGTTTTAGAGGAGAAAAGAAAATGGAAGATAGCCATAACTCTTCAAGAAAAATGTCATTAAGTATTTGTATTCATTTCTGGAAATATGACTTGTCTGTTGCTTATTTCTCAGAAGTGTGTCTTACACAGTCTGTCAGTTTTGAAGACATTACACAGTAAATTGCAGAGGTGGATTTGTCATCAGTCCTTTCAGTAACGGCACTAATGGTCTGGTGACAAATCTAGAAAGGAGAATTTTTAATTAGTTTTAAAAAGAGTAACAATGATGTTTTGTATAATGACCTGGCATCTGGCACCGATGGATTATCTTGAGAACTAATCCAGCCTTGGAAGAAGGAAAATTGACTATAAGATTTATTAAAGTGTTTACTTTGAGATTAGGCCAGTGATTAGAAGAAAATTCTCTTCTAATTCATGAGGATGATCTGAGAATTAGCCTATTTGTGTTGCCTTTTGTATCATATTGAATGTTTGGTTACCAGGTAGAGATTGCTTCCCTGAGTACTCTACCAGCGTTCTTACATTTCTTTTAGCAATGTGATTATGCTGAGGTGGGAACACACTTGAGTTTTACCTGTGTGGCATATTGAGCTGAGAAAGCTGAAACTTGGAGCTGAAGAGTTCTGATCATAGCCAAGTCTTCAGTAAGAAAATACTTCTATACTCTTTGAATCAGATTGTCAGAATTCTTTGCAGAATCTTCACTTGTGCTTAATCTACAGGTCAGCCTGTGTCTGTTAAATAGGAAGCAGCATCAATTTCAAACAGTTGAGAACTGGCCTGAGCTGTATCTAGCATGGTATTACAGTGTGATTGACAGCTGCCTGACCAGTGTTAGTCACACCTGAGTACTCTTTCCTAACTGGGAGATAGACATAGTAATGCAAAGGTTGGGTTTTGCACATATCTGCTGGGCTTTAGTACTGAAGCTTCTTCATTTCCAGTGATGTGAGTTGAGTTTCTCACATCTGTAAGACCTAGAGCATTCGAGAATGTTACCATCCTAACAGGTCTCTCCATAGAAAGTGCTCTGCTCTTGTCATCACTTCTGTGGTATTCTAGCCTTCTACTCATCAGACAGATGGAATCATCTTTTCACAGTTGAGAAGTAATTATCATTTATGTAGACACATAACTCTTATATGTTCACTTGGAAAATTTTTCAAATACCATTTACATTTAGAAAATATAGATGTATCTATGGAATTTTTCTGTTGTGCTATATAGTATTATGCAGTTTTAAAGATGTGATAAATTCTGTGACTGACCAAGTTGGATCAAAAATTTCATCCTCTTAAAACTTTATCTTTTGTGACCCAGGCCTCTAATGTGTGAGTGGATTGGACACCAGTCTTTCTTCTGTAACCAACACCCAGATGCCTCTTCCCTTACTTATACCATCTGAGTGTTTGGGACTCGGTATTTGTTGGACGAGGTGTTCAGCCTTTCTTCCACACTCAAATGAAACTTGAAAAATGAATGCACAATACAATCTCAAATAAGGGTGCTCTGACTAGAAATGTGGGCTCTAGGGCGTCAAGGTGCAAATACCCAACACCTGGTCTGTGCCTCATGCCGTTACCTAGAGTACAAGGAAATACTCTTGCAGGTTCTACCCTGCCTTTCTGTATTTCTGCTCTGTTGTTCGAGTTGAAATGTGAAACTTTCCCTTCAGAATATGTTCACGAAAAGTCGATTGTACTAAGTTTGGGAATCTTTAAAGTTATTTAATTGAGTGTACTGGAGCTTCTTACTCTTTTCGTAACAACTGTACATTGATGAACTAAGGTCAGCTTTATTGCTTATGGGGTATCATAGGTTTTCTGATATCGTGTTTTGTGTCCCTATGTAGTCAAGGATCCTGTACAATATGGCCTGTCAATAGAACCATTTAGTACAGCATTTAATCAACAGAAGAGGTAGAAGATTGGTTCTGTGGAGCCTATCGGGGAAATTTTGTTGAAACAAGATGATAAAATTTTCTTGAGTTTTATAAACTGTTGTCATTTACATTACTGATTTTTCAGTGATAATTGCTTTTTCGAAGGAAGGGTATGGGAACTAAAACCTGCCAATTATGCAAAATCTTTATGGCTTTGTAAGGTTTGTGTACATTTAGTTGTGTGTAGAGTTTGTGTATTTGAAAGCATAACTCCTCCCTCCTGCCGCTGCTCCCACTGCATGCTCCATGTCGAGTTCTCTCCAACTCGGTGCCAAACATTCTACCACACACACGTCATTATGGAGATGAATGTTTGCTATGTGTGTCTGAAGCAGTTAAGCTTTCCTTTATTAGCCTATCTTAACAATAGTGTGTTCAGATAACTTCATGGCGTGCAAGCGCTTTATTGAAACTCAAATGTATATAATTCATAATATTCCACATCTGTATTCAGAGTCAATATTAACCAATAAAAAAAGACAACACATTCTTATTGTGTATTATTTAAGACACCTAATCTCATGTCTCACAATTTCTGAATGTGCTGCTTATTTGATAATAGTGAGCTATTAGGAGGCCAACACCTTTCAATTTTATGATTCAGCTTTTAGCATGGTAAGTCAGCAGTGCTTTACGATATAGTCAAAGATCAAGAGTGTTTGTCAGTACCTTATATTATGCTCAAAGAATGGGGTCATAGTCGTCTACGCATAAATGTTAACTCATGAGTGCTCTTAGGAAAATCATAATCAAACATATCCTTAAACATGATCTTGTTACTATCTTGCTGCTGTCTTATGTGCTTCATATGACACATCACACATCATTGTAGATCAATTGAGTGGTATTAACGCTGTGGTAAAGAAAACGGCAATAATTGTTTTGAAAGAGACCTGTTTTTCTTTCTTTCAGAGCATGATAGTTGAAGTGTGATTTTTTTTCTGAGGGTGGGAACCTAGGAGACAGGATCTTTTCTGGCCTTGTCTATATTTATTACTAGAACCATCAAAGTATAAATATGACTACCAGTATAAACACCAAACAGATGGTGAGAATCACATCAAATTTGATATTTTCTTAGCCAAGAAGATAGCTTGAATCTGAAAATGATGCTGCATTGAAAAATGTGGATATGCCCTCTGGAAACAACCCAGCCCTCCTTTTCCTTTGTGTCGTGTGCAAATTCACACACCTTTAATGCCGTGGCTCTGTGTTTGTCCCTCAGACAAGTTGGATGGCTTGAGGACTGGTACTAAAAGGAAACGAGACTGGGAGGCGATTGCCAGCAGAATGGAGGATTACCTTCAGCTCCCTGATGACTACGAGACTCGTGCTTCTGAGCCTGGGAAGAAGAGGGTAGGAGGCTTTTGTCATTAACTGCTGAAACATGAACCATTTGTTTTAAAAATTTGGGATGGAAAAATGGCTGTCCATAAAGTGTCCTGCAAATATAAGGACCCAAATTTAGTCTCTAGCTCCCAGTAAAAACAAAAAGTGCTACAATTACAGACACACCTACCCTGTTCAACACAGATAAGTCAGTTCTTAAGAGCTTGTTTATTTTTATTCTATTGGTATGATTGTTAACCTACATATATGTTGTATATAACATGTGCATGCCTGGTGCCTACAGAGGCCAGAAGGAACATCATATCACCTAGATCTGGAGTTACAGATGGGTATAATCTTCCATATACTTGCCAGACCAAATCACGGTCCTCTGCAAGAACAGCAAGTGCCCTTAAATCCTGAGTCATCTCTCTAGACCCTCTGTATTTCTTTCCAATTAATTTCCGTAGTGGTTGAATATAAGACAGTATTTTAGCATGAGAGAATAAAAAATGTTTGTAGATTATTTTTATGGTAGGTATTGTTTCAAAGAATCTATTTTAAAGCTCATTGCTATACTGATGAGTAAGGTATGCTGGCACACCTGTAATCCCATCACTAAAAAGATAGAAGCAGGTGAATTTCTATGAGTTCAAGGCCAACCTAGTCTACCTAGTGAGTTCCAGGTTAGCTTTGTATTGAAAAACAAAAAAGTTCAAATACTGAAAACAGAATATAAACCCACTCTTGTCTATATAGTTTGAGGAGATGGGGAAGTGAAATCCCAGTAATGGCCTTACACCTATGCCCAGACACACATAAGGACTTGAACACTGAGGCCAGCTGACATAAAATTGGCTCAAGCTAGGTGTGGTAATGCACCCTGTAATCTTTGCACTTTGGAAATCAGGAAGATTGTCTATGACCTGAGGCCAGCCTGGGGTGTAGAGGAAGACCCAGTGTCACAAAACAAAACAGGTTGAGCAGTAGGAGTGGCTCTGCTTGGGAAGTGACTTGAGAGTTACAGTTCTGGTGACAGGGAATAATTTGAAATGGAAACTATTTTTCTCAATTTTTTTGCTGAAATAACTATGACTATCTTCAAAAAATGATTCTGTAAAGTTGGTCATATTAGAAATTACCTAAATGGCTAGGCTTTACAAGTAATTTGCACTGGTGATATTTACACAGAGTTTGAGCACTTGCCTTTTTTCCATATATAAACTAGAAAGGGCAGTCTCAAGAGGCACCATTTAATACAACTTCAAATGGTTAGAAAGTGATTGATCTTCAAGGAGTTTCAAGTTTCTTAGAAATATTTAAATAGCAATGGATGAAACACGTGTACTCAAACCTTTGAGTGTTGGTCAAGTTTTTCTGTGTACGTTTTGTTTTTTTTTTTTTTTTTTTACAGTTAAGTGACCTTCTCCATCAAAATATGACACGATCTTATAAATCTCAAAAAGTATCTTTAGGAAAATTAGAAGGAGCTTGGACATTTTGGTTTTTCTAGATATGGTTTCTTTGCATAGTCCTGGCTGTCCTGGAACCCTGGAATACCACACTCAGCAATTTAAAAAAAAAAATCATAGTAATTTATGCTAATTCAGTGTTGTATTTTTCATTTGTACTGCAGCGTGCGTGAGTGTGTGCAGATGATTAGGCTTTGTGGCAGGCACTTTACCCATTGTCTTAGTTAGGGTTTCTGTTGCCATAATAAAATACCCTAAACAAAAGTCACCTGAGGAAAGGCCAGGGCCTCTCCTCCTGGAATGCTCAGCTCACACTCCAGTCAGTCACTGACTGAAGTCAGGGCAAGGACCTGGAAACAGGAGCTCAGTCTGCTTTCCTACACAACTCAGGACCACCTGCCCAAGTGACATCACTCCCATATGGTCTGGGCCCACCCACATCAATCCTAATCAAGAACATGCTTCACAGACTTGCCCATAGACCAGTCTTAGTAGGGTTAATTTTCTGAGTCCAGGTTCCCTCTTTCCAAATGATTCTAGTTCTGTCAAGTTGACAAAACAACAACAAAAAACTAGCCAGCATAGCCATCTCAGTGACCACTAAAATCAGTGTTTTCTTTTAAAATAATAATAAATAAAAATCAAGAGTCTAAACTTTAGATTCAAAAGTAGCAGGATATGAGGCTAGAGGGATGGCTGAGCAGTTCAGAGCACTTGCTTCTCTTGAAGAGGACTCATGTTGGGTTCCTAATACCAACATGATGGCTTTCAACTGTCTTAATTCCAGTTCCGGGGAATCTGATGCCCTCTTCTGGCAAGGGACACATGAGTTGCACATACAGGCAAATCATTCATACACAGTATAGAAAATAAATCTTTAAAAGATTAAGTAGCTGAATACAATTACTTAGTGTACTTAACTGTTGAGGATGCTCTGTGCATTTAAATTGACTGTGAACTGAATTAACTTTTTCTTCATTCAGTGGTCACTAGATATCTGCCCATCCATCCTTTATCACTCTTAACACTAGTAATATTTCAATAAATGTGTACCCTCGATCCTAAGTGGAACTAAGAGTATGTATGAATTACTTATAGCTACCGGGCAGTGGTGGCACACGCCTTTAATCCCAGCACTTGGGAGGCAGAGGCAGGTGGATTTCTGAGTTGGAGGCCAGCCTGGTCTACAGAGTGAGTTCCAGGACAGCCAGGGCTATACAGAGAAACCCTGTCTCAAAAAACAAACAAACAAAAAAATTACTTGCCGGGCAGTGGTGGCGCACACCTTTAATCCCAGCACTTGGGAGGCAGAGGCAGGTGGATTTCTGAGTTGAGGCCAGCCTGGTCTACAGAGTGAGTTCCAGGACAGCCAAGGCTAAACAGAGAAACCCTGTCTCAAAAAACCAAAAAAAAAAAAAAAAAAATTTTACTTATAGTGCATATTTTTTGGATATAAAACTCAATGATAAGACACTTATCTAGCATGTATAAAGCCCTGGGTTCAATCTCCAATACCACCAAAAAAAAAAAGAGAAAGAGAGAGAGAGAGAAGCTGGGCGGTGGTGGCGCATGCCTTTACTCCCAGCACTTGGGAGGCAGAGGCAGGCGGGTTTCTGAGTTCGAGGCCAGCCTGATCTACAGAGTGAGTTCCAGGACACCCTGGGCTACACAGAGAAACCCTGTCTCGAAAAACCAAAAAAAGAGAGAGAGAGAGAGAAAGAGAAACATTTTCATGTGTATTTGAAATTCCCAGAAGAGAGAAAGCCACATTTGTTAGAGCTTACCACCAGTATATCTGAAAAGTTTATAATTTACTTTTGTCTGTGTCTGTAAGACCTGTGAGACTGCTTCCACGTTGGAGCATGCTATTTGGTACAACTGTAATCTGTGTTCCCAGGCCATGGCCACTCATATTTGGCTCAAGAATAAACTATGTAAGAACAGTCAAGTGTGGGACTAGGGAGATGGCTTGGATGAAGTACTTGCCGAGCAAGTGTGAGGACCAGTGCTGAGACCCCCAGATCAGAAGTCAGGTGGGTGTGGTGGCCTGCCTGTAATCCCAGCTTACTATAGAGGATGACACCAGGGATCACCTGCTAGCCTCCACACTGACATGTGTTTTGCACCAGTGCACATGTATACATGTACAACCAAAGTAGAAATAAAAAAGTCAAGTGTTAACCAGTTTTTTTTCTACTATTGCACTCTGTCGTCCCTCTGACCAGATATTAGAAGCCTCAGCATTTCATGTCAGTCTTGCAGATACTAAAAAGGAAAGTCAGTGTGCCTTAAAGCAGTAAAGCGTTTCTATGGCCAGCATAAAGGGCACAGAATTTCAGTGCTCTATATTTGGGACATAATAAATCACAAGCTGTATTTAAAAATATAGATATTAAAATATATATATAGAGATAGATAGATAGATATTAAAATATAGTCTATGCTTTGTTACTGTATGTACAGTACAAGTAACAGTATCATAATCTCTCAAATAATTTTGCTCTTAAAGAATATGAGATATATGCGTGTATTTTAAGTATAAATCTACCTTTTTAAAGTACCAATAGGAAATACTCCTGAACCCATATATCTGCAGTTGAAACCTTACCATAATAACATTTGAAGCAGTGGTCTCTGTAGTTTAGGAATGAAAATAACACTACTAGCCTCCTGGTTTTTTTTCTCTCATTAAATTTCAAGCAATAGTCATTGTATAGAGATAAAGCTTTGTCCTTGATCTAAGTCTGTGTGTGTGTGTGTGTATGTATATATATGTCATATATTTGTAGATATATATGTATATGTATGTCTATATTTATAGAAACATAGTAATAATGTAATATGGAAATTCAAAAGTAAGTATGTCAAGCTCCAGACTAGCCTAGGAAAGCAATGGTTAATTGCAAAGGATAAAATGGGGAAAGATGTCTGGAGTGACACTAAGTAAACAGGGCTCAGAGCTGTAAACTGAGAACTAGAGGAAAGTGTTTTGCTCATATAGAATACCTTTGGCGCTAGCCAGAGATGCCATGGAGCTGATGGGGTGTATCAAGAGACCTTTAATGGTAGGACTTTGTCTTACAATTATGGGAAAGTTTGAAACAGGTAAGAGTCACAACTGTATATTTTAAGATCTCTTTGGCAGAGAATGGAAACAGTTTTTGACTCGGAATTTTAAGTCTGTTAATCTACCCAAATAATAATAACAAATTATCCAAAGAGGTTACCTTTGGGGTTCCCTCCCTCTAACAGCCCAGTCTAATGCTTTTTTCTCTTTAGGTGAGATGGGCAGACCTAGAAGAAAAGAAGGATGCAGATAGGAAAAGGGCCATAGGTTTTGTGGTCGGACAGACTGATTGGGAGAAGATCACAGATGAAAGTGGTCACCTGGCTGAAAGAGCCCTCAATCGGACCAAATATATATGAGACTTAGTTTTGAATGGAGTCATATTCCTCTAAGGTAAGGGCACCCAGCCATAGAAATAGCCTGTCATATGGTTGCTTCCAAGGTACTGAGGACAGCTTGCTTTACTAAAAATGATTTTTCCAGTTCTGAAAAAGTAAGTATGTGCTAGTACTAACATTTGCAATACAGAATATTAGAAAAGAAAGCAGCCATTATAAACCAGCTCACTTGTAAAAGATTTCAGAAAAGCCTGGGTTCTGTGTTCTTAGGGAAGATAGTATCACACTAGGATAGATGCTGAAGTCTGCTAAGTCTTCTGTGTACCCTTTCCTGGAGTGACCTCGTTTTCTTTTCTTTCCAGGTGGTTCGATTTGAGGTGACCTGAAGCCAAGACCTCATGAAGCTTCTTGTGTCTCCACGTTTCAATTTTGTTTGATTTTACCACTTTCATTTTTAAAAGTTCTCCAGTATCCCCAAGAAATTTTAGAATCTTGCTATACCCAAGCAAGATATTATTAATATTTTTTTTAACTAATTTGGGGAGGGAGGGTTAGCTTAAGTGCTGAAGTCAGTGTGGATCCACAGGAGGATTCCGACAGAATATTTCCTCCACTGTACACTGTCACAGACTATCATCATTGCTTTGTGGCTGTTTTTGTTTTTTTGGTTTCTTTTTTTACTGTATGTAACTAGTAGCTGATTGTACTTGGATTAAAAACAATAAAATTTCACTATAAAGCCAATGAGATTCATAGGCTGTACAGTATGGGCCCTTCTCTTATTCTCTCAAATTTATTTTTATTGTTAATTAAATTCAGTATGTCCTGCTTGCTGAACACCCCCAAACCTTTTTACTATTGAATATTAGCACAGCTGTTTGGTAGCACATTGTAAAACTCAATGATTTCAAAGTGTTCAGTGATAACCAAAGCATTCAACTTTACTTTATAGATAAGTTTTCTTTGTGTCTTAACGACTAACAGAGATAAAGTCTAAGTATCCATCAGTTCCCTGAGGCATATCTCTCTCTCTCTCCTCTCTCTCTCTCTCTCTCTCTCTCTCTCTCTTTCTCTCTGCCTTTTATTCTCTCTCTCTTTTTAGGAGGGGGAAATAAACCTCTTTATTCTTTCTTCCTCTTTCTTTCCTTTTTGTGCTACTTCATTTGGTTTTTTCCCTTTAGCTGGTTTTGAAAACAGGTGAACAGAACTGATATGTCCCATAGAACTCAAGTTGTTGCCTTACTTTGAACTTGAATTGTTGCTTTCTAAGTCAGGATCATGGTAAAGGAATATGAAAAGTCCACCGACCTCTGGCAGCAGCCTTTGAGCCTGGCAGCTTTTCAGGCCCTTGCCAGATTGCTCATTATTAGGAAGCTTGGCCTTCTGCTTAGAATTTCATCTCCTGTGGATAATCTCACTCAGAATCCAGAAGCAGAGCTTACAGCCAGATAACATTCTTCCTTAAATATAGACAGGAAGTACTTTCTTTTTATCAGTCTTCAAATTAAAAGGTCATTCTCTATCATGAAGATCGAGGTGACCTTTCTTCCTCAAACACTATTTCTTGGTGGTAAGCCAGCTCATCAACTTGGCAATATGTTAACAGAAGACCTCAGCATTGTGTCATGCATGGAAATCTTGTTTTTGACTTACATTAAATACTGTGCTTGGAGCTAATACTTCTTAACAGTTCAGGAGTGTCACTTTGGGTTCAGTAATGGCTTTCTGAGACTGAAGGCACTAATGGAAGCCCCAACATCTTCCTGTACTTTTCCCTGAAATTCTGAATGTTTAAGCCTAAAAGACTAGGTTCATTAACAAGTTAGTACTGAATGTATAACTTGCTTCATTAAATGATTTCCACTGTTTGTAATGTTTAATAAGCTATTTTGGTGGCTAAGGACTGTAAAATATTTCTACATACTGATCCATCTCAGCTACCTTTATTATACTAGAAAATGTTACATGGCAAGATAGCCAAATAGAGTTACTGTTTTACAAAGACTCATTTAACACTTACTATTAGAGCTTCCCCGTGTCTTTTCTCACTAAAGTAAGACTTGTAACATTGTTTTCCTGCTTGAGGAGAAAGGAAGGTCTCTATGTTCCCCAGTTACCTTTAGCCTCAGGTGTAGCCTTTGAAACACCCAAGAAGTAAGTGGTGCCTACCCATGAATCATGGGTCTCAGCAGCATCAGCCGTGACCTGTGCCAGTTTTCGGAAAATAGTTAGAGAAGCTCTAAGCATGAACAAAGAGCTGCCTTCTTTCAGAAGTGGGTATAGCAAATAACCTTCATTTAAAGAGAGTCAGAAAAAGGAGCCAGAAAGCAGTAAGAAATATAACCAATCAATACTCAATTCTGCTAGGCCAGTAAGAAACGGTTAAGAAATCTTCATTTTTATTATCACCAAAACCAACAGATTAGAAAGTCCAGTGGTATCTTGGGAAAATTTGGATTGTATAAACATTTTGTAGTAAGTCAAATCTTCTAAGTTATAGTACCAAACCCAGAGTCTGTGTATTTGCTAGTATTTGCAGCTTTATTAATGTTGTCTTTCTTATTTCAGAAAGCAATTGGGTATTCTTTTGCATTTTTATTGAAATCATTTTAGTTGTGGTTTCTTTTATCTGCCTGGATCTCTTTCTCTTACAGCAGAAAGAGCAAGCCAAAGTAGATACCACCCCATCCAGAGTCTTGACTATACATTTTCAATTGAACTAATAGTTTTCCACTTGGGTTTCCTTGGTTTGGAGCCACTTGGAGTTTGTGTTAAATGCTTTATCCTGGTAACTGCAAGTTGCAGATATTTGTTAATGGGCATCTAGGGCTTGACTTAATTGCTAGGACTATAAAAGCAACAAGTGCTCAGATACAAACAGACTGGATAGATCTTAGAATGTTAATTGAAGTATTAAGGCAAGCCAAAGAAGGAGAATGATTCCTTGTTTTTGTGTTGGTAGATTGTCATACAAACTCTGTTGCTCTCTCAGAACCTATGTGACCTCAAGTGACTCTTACCTTTCTGAACACCTGTTTCGTCTGTAGAGATGAAAATGGAATTATAAACACCTGTTTGCCTAATACAGGTCATAGTAAAACGCACCTCATTATTCTGAGGATTAAATTGAGATAATACACTGCTGCTGCTATCTTAGGACCATCCACAAAGTAAAAGATAAAAATCAGTAGTGCCAGCCGTTGGTGGTACAGACCTTCAGTCCCAGGCAGAGGCAAGTAGATCCCTGCTTGTTCAAGGACATCTTGGTCTACACAGAGAAACCTCGTCTTAAAAAACAAAAAGCAAATCAGTAGTAAAGTACTTAACTTATTCTCACGTGCTTTTGAAACTCTTACTTTCCGACTGTCCCAAAGCTAGTTCTGCCACTGGATATGGTCAGCTGCTATAGATTGAGCTGAGCCATAGGAAAGAGTGCAGGGTATGAGGAGGTGGAAGAGTGATCATTTCAAAGCATTTGTAGGAAGCTGGGGGCCCATCTTCAGGACCAGCATGAGAAGGAAGCTTGAGAGGTTCAGGAGCAAAGCAGGAGTCATGACAGAATGGAATTACCAGACCATAGGCATGAACACAGCAAAACATGAAAAAACCATGGTGCTTATGAGTATGTGTCACGTTCACATGGGATAAAATTGGAAATGTCAAGAATGTCTATAAAGTCACTGCCGTCTGCCCCCTCAGCTTCCCACTGCACCTATAGCCAACATTAAAAGTTAGTTTTGTGCTTTTTAAGAAAATTTTGCGGGGTTGGCTAAGTATTCACTTTGTCAGTGGTCTCTGTGAACCACATTGTATTCCTTTTAAGAGTGAGGTTTAGTGGCCATTCATACATAAAATATTTCTGTTTTCTCCCTTTAGTTTTCCAGAGTTAACATCTTATTATAAAGGGTATTTTTCCAAAAACTTTTAGAAATGGTTTCAACTATATCACTATTCTTTGTGGCACTGAGCATATGATACAGATGTTGTACAAGTTTCATCACTTGCTGGTTTGAAAATTCATGCCTAGAGCCCCTTGCACATTTCAGATTCTAGACAGCCACCATTCTGTTTTCCATTTGTATAATCTTGTCACTTAAGAATGTCACAAGTGAAATACATTACATAGTCCTTTGGGATTGGTGTTACCATTTATCATTGGCATAGTGACTTTGAGGCTTTTTCAAATTGTATTATCAGTTATTCCCTTTTATTGCTGACTAGCATTAGATCCCATTTTCTCTTGTGGCTGTATCATATAATCAACATGATCACGAAAATGTACTTACCAGGTATCAATTATTAGGTATTCCTGTTGTCTTTTGCTGCTATAAATTGTTTATTTCCTCTGCACTCAATCTGCCTTCCTGCACCTACCTAATTTCTAGCATTGAAGGAACAATACCAACAGCATCCTTGCACAGATGTCCTCAGACTGTAACACTCAACACAGCACAACACAGTGGTAGACTGCCATCAAGAGACCATAACTGTAATGAGGTGACAACGGCAGACTTGCTTTCCCAGAAAACCCTTCATGACTGAATTGTGACAAAGCAACGGGGACCAGAATGGCCAGAGACTCATGGCTCCCTTATCCATACATGACTTGAGAGTTGAGACCCCGGGCTCCTGTCCATGGGACCTGGATGGTTTTATGCACCTGTACGTCAAGGAGTGAACCGATCTGAGTTATCCAGTCTGTTGCTTCAAGTCTGAAAGTCAGGAAGATCCCGATGCCCTGCGGAGATGGATGCCCCCTGCATGCCAGCAGCACTCTGCATTTGGAATTCCACAGGGAACCTGGGAACTTAATGCTTTACGATGTAGGTAAAGCTTAACTTTGAGTCTTCCACTTAAGAAATTTGAATGTTCTGCCAGATACCCATAACCTTGTTTTTGATAGTAAATCATAGATAGTAATAAAAAAAAAAATCTTACTTATTTGAGGACTAGGAAAATCCATTCCATTGTCATTTAAAACCCCATTCAGGTCTACTATTTTGCTGAGGATCTGCTTCCTAGTTAGGAATGATGTTTGTGAAGTACTCTTCGTGTTCCTCTTCCCTCCTTCCCTCCCTCTTGTCTGTCTCTCCTTCCCTCTCTCTTTCTCTCTCTCCTTTCCTCTTTCTCTTTTCTTAGTACTTTATGACTCCATGAGGAAGACATGGAACCTCCGAAGGATCAGTAATGCCTCTCACCTTCAAGAATCAGCAGAATACTTTGGGTCCCTTTATGTGGTTGCCAGAATTATTGCAAGATTACCACAAATTGAAGACTTGATTTTTTTTAGTTGCTGTGCCAGAGCTGGGCAACATCTCATTCCATAAAATTGGTTGAGTGTTCTCTCATCCTTATTTCTTTCGAAGTATTGAGCTCCGTATGTAGCTTATATGTTTGCAGAGAGAATAAATAATGGAATGCTTCTTGTGTACATGCAGGAATCACAAATTCATGTAGAGTTGACAGGTGACACCGGAGACAGAGGTTGCTCATTTTAGTGCTTGGAAATCATGGTAGTTATGGTCAGAAGAGGGCAGCACTTTCCAGCCAGTGAAAATTGTGGCTGTGGATTTGAATTTTTGGCTTGCCCAATTTTCTAGATTTTCTAGAACACTTGTCTGGGCATAGCGGCCCATGCTGTATCCTCAGCACTTAGGAGGTGGAGTCAGAAAGACCAGGAGCCCAAAGCCAGCCTTGGCTCTATAGACATCTTTTATTCTATAATAATTCCATGTGTGTGTATAGTGAGTCTTAAGCATACACATTCCCACCCCACCTTCATGTCCTCTCCTTTTTTGTTGCTGGGTTTTTTGGTTGGTTGGTTGTTTTTGTCTTAACACATTGATTTCAATTAATGCTGCCTGATGGAATGTTGGGTGGTCTTGTTGGTTTGATTTTGTGGAGGTAACCATAGCGACTGTGAGTTGATGAGTGCATGGGCTATGTGTGCGGAAGACGGCATCACGGCGTTCTGACCCAGCCAGCTCTTAACGTTCTTCCCACCCCTCTTCCACAATGTTTCTTGGGGTGGGGTAAGCGTAAGCACTCAACCATCATTTGTTTGACTTCAGATTATTTTTTAACATGAGAATTTCAGTATTTTAGCAACAAGAACTTTGCTTTGGAAGGTGGGTTGTAAATGGGTTAGCTCACAGAACCTACCTGTCTCATCTGACTCAAGAGCTGCCACTTTGAAACACTAACATTTAACGTGACCCTTGGGCTCATTCTAGTCACGTGCACCCCACCCCACCACCTCTTATTTTTTGTTTTAGTTTTTATTTAAACCTGAGCTAAACAAAAGGACTTTATTAACTTCCTACGGTGAGCATAGGTTTCTTTACAATTCCTTCATGAGGGTTTTTAAAAAAATATTAGGATGGTAAATTCTCTACTATTGTGTGTATAACTAAACTATATGAACCTAAAATACATTCTGTAAGTTTCTCTTTGAGGAACAGTGCCAAACATTTAGAACATCTTCCTGGATTCTCACAGTTGCAGGGGAGCTGTACACCTAGGATCGCCCATATACAGTTACTGTATGTTTGCTATTTCTTTTTCTTTATTCTCACAGCTTAAAAATTAATAATCTTAAATGTTGTTATGGTGCAAAAATAATGGTGTATTCCCTCAGGGTAGGGAAATCATGATATCTCTCTCTCTCTCTCTCTCTCTCTCTCTCTCTCTCTCTCTCTCTCTCTGTGTGTGTGTGTGTGTGTGTGTGTGTGTGTGTGTGTGGTGTGTGTGTGTGTGTGATATTTTTGTTTTGTTTTTCAGGACAGGGTTTCTCTGTGTAGCCCTGGCTGTCCTGGAACTCGATCTGTAGACCAGGCTGGCATCAAATTCAGAAATCCACCTGCCTCTGCCTCCCAAGTGCTGGGATTAAAGACGTGTGCCACCACCGCCTGGCAGTGGCCTCTTTAGTAATTAGCATCTTATCTACTTCAATTTGTAATTCCCCATCAAGCTCCTTATTACAAGCTCATCCACTTCAAATGGAGGTCTGTTAGCAACTGGTTCCCAGCGCTAGCTCCAGCCCCTCCAAGCGTACTGCAGGGACACTAACTCAGTTCCCTCAAGATTCCTGTGTTCCCTCTCTCTGAGGTATAACTCTCCGAAGGCCTACTTCACACGTTCCCTCCTCCTGACGCTTGTCCTCTGAGCTCTCATGGATTTGTCCTCCTGTCTTTCTTGGTTTGCCTTTATAAGTTGAGTAGCCAGGCACTTGTCTGTCACATCCTCTCTGAGTCCTAAGAGCAAACTTAGAAGGTAAGAACTTTTACTCCTCCTGTGTCCTGGTATTGGTCTCAGATCTGGTCTGTATTATTTACAGTTGGTGCTCAGCATTGGTACCTGGAGAATTTAAATATGATATTAATTCATGTAGGTCAACATATGTTTACACAACCAGGTTTTGTGTTCACCTTTTCACTGTCTCTGTATCTTGCCACTGATGGCATACCCATTCATATATTATATAAATCAGGCATCATGAATTCAAATGTCTTCAGAGCAGAGGAAGATAATAAAAATAAGAGGCTTGGCCAATACAACAGGATAGTTTTCAAATTAGCCATATAGGCATATTCTCATGGACAAATGCTCTTCTCCCTGTTGAGTATATTGATGAGAATTATCAATACAAGTCTTGTCTTTTTACTGTGAGAAAAGGCATGAACCTGAAGTACAGCGATACATGGCATGGTGGGGACTGGGCTGCTTCAAAATACGTCACCCATGGGATAGTAATCGCCTTCAAGAAAAGTACCAGCATTTCCAAATAAAGATAATTGGAAATCTGGATTTTTATGTGAAGTAGTTTTTATAAAATAATGCAGAAAACTACTAGAAGCTACATATGGAAGTTACGAACTACCTGCCATAATCTTAGGATTTCTGATACATATCCTGAGGGATGGTGATAAATAATTCTGAAAGGCATTATTAAGGTTATTAAAGGTTATTATTAAAGGTTACGTGATACAGCCGCATATAAATATAAATGTATGATCACTTTTATCTGCTATTTGGGAAAGGCAGTTGCTTTCCCTGAGCAAGGCAACACAGTATACTCAGTGAATCTGCAGTGGGCTCACCCTTCCCCAGTTTTTGAAGCTAGAAGTAAGCCATCTACACATCCTCTAGTGTATGCCATAGAACAGAGTCTGTGAGCATGCATGGGCTCCGTGGAGCAGCTGGGGCTGTGCTGAGCTGGTGAACGTGACTAGGATACCTGCTGTAAATACGCTGTTTCCACTGGAGAAGGATGAGTGTCATTAAAGCTGCCTCCTTGGCACCTGTCACCATCAAGGTAGGTGTAATTTGATGTTTCTTAGAGTGTTGTGCATTATCTCTCTCTTTTTAAAATTGATGTGTTTATTCCAGGCACAATGTATGAATTTATTTTCATTATTAAGGTTAAATATTACATCCAAAACATCATCACTCACACCCCCTTTAGGAAGTATTTAGTGATGCCATTTGAAGGTTGGTTTCCCAAATGTTTTTGTTTGTAGAAATGTATAGGTACATTAAATATGTACTCTTTTTTTACATCTGTGATAGCCCTTATACTTTGTATACATTCACTATCTTGGATGCACATAAATTCCTGTGTATGCGTTCAAATTTTTTTTTTTTTTTTTGTTTGCCTGATTTTTGAAAGAGGGTATCACTGTAGTCCTGGCTGTCCTCGAACTGACTGTGTTGACCAGGCTGGCTGGCCTCAGACTCAGAGAGCTGTCCACCTCTGCCTTCCTTTCAGGATTAAAGGTAAAGGTGTGTACCATTAAACCACACAACACACACACACACACACACACACACACACAGAGTTTCCCTCCTGGTCAGTCGCTGGCCATTGTTACATTATATATATCCTTGCAAATGTTCCTTATGTGCGTATGTTCTAGTTTTTCCAGTGAAAGTAGAGAAGAATCTAAACCCTGGGCCATGGGGAAATAATTTCTCTTTTACTTTTTCCTAGTAATTACTGTGTTTTAGAAACAGAAAATTAATAATGTTTGGGATACTTTTTTTAATTGATTTTTTTTCTTACCTCACAGTGACACCTATGTATTTTTTGGTCCCATTAGCTTAGAACACCCTTTTTCATCCTTGTTTAAAATAATGCATTACTATTTTGAATTATTATTGTTGTGGTTGTTATGTGTGTGTGCGTGCGTGTGTGTGTGTGTGTGTGTGTGTGTGTGTGTGTGTGTGTGTGTATACAGGTCAGAGGACAGCATGCAGGAATCCGTTGTTCTTCCATGGATCCTGGAGTCAAAATGAAGTCATCAGACTTGGCGACAAGCACCTTTATTCACTGAGTTATCTCACTGTCCAGCACTCTGGCTGTTTTGGAATGCCAGTTTGGGGCTCAAGCCACAACTCAGCATGTAAAAGCATGTAGTGCTCCTGCAGAGGAGCTGGGTTGAGGTCCAGCATCAGGCAGTTCTTAGCTTCCTGTAGCTGCAGCTAAGGGGATCCAACACCTGGGCTGCCTCAGGCACTGCACTCAGGCATAAGCCCACACTTACAAATTAAAAGTAAATATACAGCTGGCAATGTGATGTACCCTGTTAGGCTAGCACTCAGATCTCTGAGTCCAGGGTATGCCTGCCTGATGTCCATGAGTAAGTTCCAGGCCAGCCAGGACTACACAGGAAGACCTTATCTCAAAAAGAAAAGGAAAGAAAAAAGAAAAACTAGAAATTTAGAAATGTTTACAATTCACCTAGCCTCAGAGAGTTAGTTCCCAGAAATGCTTCATGCCACAAAAGAGCTTACAGGAAGAATCAGGCCTAGGACAAACACATGAAACCAAGATTTTAAATGCCTCCTATTAGCCGGGTGTGGTGGCATACAACTTTAATCCCAGTTCTAGGGAAGCAGAGGTAGGCATATCTCTGAGTGTGAAGCCAGCCTGCTCTACAGAGCAAGTGCCAGACCAGTAAGGACTACAAAGAGAGACCCTGTCTCAAAAAGCAAAGAGTAAGAGAAGATAAGAAAAAGATAGAAAATTATATATATAATCTTAGAAATACACTACCTATGATTAGAAGGATGTCAGAAATGGATTCTACTGTCCTATAAAAGGAAGCTTTAGAAATAAACTAGCAAGCAGCATGACAAGCACAGCAGCCTAGGAGTGTCATAAGGAAAAGCAAAGACATTCATCAAGGTTACAGTGCATGGCACTTAGTGGAGTTTCTTCACCCTCACAATGTATTAATATCTGTTCAAAGCCAAGTTTTACTCTGCATAGAACACATTAGTATATGTTACAGCATAGTTACTAAAACTGAGATTCAAATATGTCTTATCAGTGACACTCAATAGTTATTAATAGTTATTCCTATGTCTTATCAATTCCACTCTTTCCCACTGGAAAGCAGTATAAACGTATGACTTTGCTCACAGTTTGACAGCTGAAATGGCAACATAATTAACATTTCCAGGGAACATACCATGCACGAAGAGTGCTAAACACTTCACATTACTGTTTTCCCCAAACCCAGGGCAGTACTAGGAGATAGGTGCTTTTTGTAGATGGCAAAACTGAGGCCAGAACAGTAGGCAACCCACACAAGGCCGTAGCTGGTAGGTCCCTGGGCACAGGCTTCTTAGGAAAGATGCTGGGGTGAGTAAGAACGTGGAAGCAGAGGAGCGGCGTTAGGTCAAACCCCGAGGAGTGGCGCAACGGGCACATGTTCCATGGTGGTTGTGTCATGCTGCCTTGACTTCAGTGATGATGAACTATACCCTTAAATTGTGAGCCAGAGTAAACCCTTTCTTACATCGCTTTTATGAGGGTATTTTACAGACTGTGGTGTGTATTACTAGTTGCTAATGTAGGTCACAGGAGCTCTTTGTATTAGTGCTGTGACTTACTGTATATCTGATTGAGAATATTGTGAGAAATACCATGTTTGCTATATTGTAAGCTTTTCCCTGAGCATGAATCTAAAGGCAGTTAGAAACTGCAGAGAACTTGCAGAGGGTGTTGCTCAGTGGTGGGGTGTGTGCTTACCACACGTGATGCCCTGGGTTCAGCTGCTGAAACTCCTCTCAAAAAAACAGGGATAGAGGAGGGAAGTAGAAAGCACTTTTCAAATGTGAGTGTACGTCAGTCAGTCAGCCTGGTGAGAGTGCTCTTTATCTCCGACCCATCACTGTAGTCCTCAGAGTTCTTACCTTCTGTGTTGAAATAGTGTTGCAGTATGTGAAGTCTATGCAACTACTTTACAGCTTGTGTGAATCCACCAAAATGTTTTGAGTTTCGTTTGGGGATGTACATATCATGAAACGCTGAGCTGCTTTACAGAACAAGTGGTTGCACCTCAAAAGAGGGTGGGGACTAGAGTGGATAATTATGAAAATTCAGACTATAGATAAATAGGTAGGTAGTAGGTAGATGGATGGATGGGGGAGAGAAGATAACTACTGGTAACTACTCAGGAAACCAGTGAAATTTCAGTTAGTTGGATTCCATTTATTTTTGAGATAAGATCTTATATAGCCCAAGCTAGTCTGGAACTTGCCCAGACTGGTCTCCAGCTTGCTATGTAGTTAAGAGTGGCCTTGAATTTATAATCCTCCTACTCCCATGTGCTTGAATTTCTAGCTGCATGCCATCACACCAGGTTTCTTTGGTGCTGGAACCCAGGGCCTCGTGCATGCTAAACAAGCACTCCAACTGAACTAAATCCTCATCCCTGAGACTATTTTAAAATAGACTGAGCCTGGTGCTGCACACCTTTAAGCCCAGCACTTGGAAGGCATCCTAGTCTAAATAGTGAGTCCCAGGCCACCCAGGGCTACACCTAATAAGACCTTTTCTGGAAAACTAATATTTATAATGGAGCCAGGATATAGACCTTTATTAAAAAATATTCTTTTATCCCTGCCCTTTCTTGGATGAAAAATGAATATGACTCAGGTAAGGAGCCTTTGGCTTCCTACTGTTTGAGTCTGACGGAGTCATACATATAACAAGAAAATGTTTGAAATAAATGCCAGGCAGGGGGGTGCGTGCCTGTAACCCCTGCCCTGGAGAGGTAGGAGGACCCTGCATATTTAAGGCCAGCTTGCTTCATATGGCTCATTCTAGGCAGTTAGGATTACTTAGATAGACTTGCCTCAACCAAAGTTTCCTAGTGTATCCGTTCTACAAAATGTCAGAGAACCATCTGCTTTTGATAGGTAATTGAGCACACCCCACAGCCTACGACTATGGTCTGCCATTGAAGGATTGTAGCACTGTGCAGTACTTGAGTATCCCTGATTGGGGAGAGATCAGCACCCACATATACCTTAGTGGAAAAATTGACCAGACCTTTGGCAGCGTTATGGCTCCTAAAGGAACATGACTGGCTTAGCTCATGCTCACAGTAAGTTCCCAACACTAACAAAAACGTACTTGGTAGAAACAGAAAACGAATAAGACAAAATTCTTCAGCTGGCAGGGCATGCATATTTATACATTCTTCTGTGTCGAGCTCAGTGGTTAGAGAATACTTCCTGGCAAGACTGCAATACACAAATGTTTTCAATTTGAACTAGCACATTTTTTTCCCCATCTAATTAGCGTTCAGGATAAATTCCACAGCCCTGGAGAGGGCTTGGCTCAAGTTTTTAAGACAGGCTAATGAAGCTCAGGTTCAGGACCCGGGACAGTCCTATGGACTTGTGGAGTTGTTTCCTATGACTGTCTTAATAGCTGTGTAAGATCGCTCTGGAGAGTAGTTTTGTTTCCAGACAACCGATGCCCTTGCACAGGCTACTCTGTGCTTGCAAATGTTCAAAACTTTCACTTTGGCAAATTCCTTGGTTTTGATGAAGGGGAGAGCCTTGTGAGCATAGTAATAAATTAGAGTGATGCTTATATATTAAAATAAGACTTGCCCTGGGTGTGATGGTACATTCCTTTAATCCCAGCACTCTGGAGGCAGAGACAAGCAGATCTCTGGGAATTTGAGATAGCCTGTTCTACATATTTCCAGGACAGCCAGGTCTACATAGACCCTGTCTCAAAAGACCACACACATAAAATTCATAGCTGGAAATGGAGTTCAATGATAGAACATATACTTAGCAAGAGGGAAGGAGACACTAGGTTCAATATCCAAGCAACACCAACAATATTCAACAAACACCCAAGACCTTATGTAATCTATAAGGACAAGATTTGCTTAAGTATTTTTTGTTTCTTTCCACTATATGAACAGAAAATTCAGAGGAAAGACTTTGTTCATGGCGGTGTAGTCTGACATGTCTAGCAGTAGCCAACACCACCCATCAGGTCACGAAGGTAGAGGAGCTACATGTGGAATTGCTCTAGATTGATGGCAGGGAAGGGAGCTACTGTAGGCACAGTTGCCTCTCAGTTAGCACTGTGACACCTGAAGTATACTCCGCCCTGCCCATCTTCAGCAGTGCTTACAGGCTTGGTTCTGACTGGAAGACACAGTTGTTCCACTTTATGGGTGCCTTGCTTAGGTGCTCAGAGTCTGTCACAATTGTGTTGGACCCTTGGGGGAAAATATGGATGTCATTTGTTCATCGGTGCAAGTTCAATCATAGACTGTAATCATTTTGGAGAAGGAAAATCTCCATGTCTGCCTTTGTCCCAGCCATGTTATTAATGGCCGATGAGGCCCTGCAGAGTGTATGCTAGCCTCAGTTTTCTCCACAGGTTAAACAAGGTGGACCAGATGATCCCCAAGGTCCCTCTTGAGCTTTCTCATCATGAAGTTCCATTTACATATATATTTGTATGCATAGCAGAGTTGGGACAGTCAGCTGACCCAGTGTCAATCTGTCCAGCAGAGAGATGCAAGACACAGCAATGCCGAGGTCCTTCGTGAAGTTTGCAGAAGCCATCCGTGAATGTCTTGGAGGATGAAGCACTCCTGAGTGCCATCCTGGTTAGATGGCAGTGCCACTCTGCAGGTGCCCTGTTGGCATGGATTTTCCCTGTCGGAGATCCTGAGTGGCAGCGTGAGTCCAGTGTACACGGTCGTTGGTTCCTCCACAGTCCTGCCTGACCGATCCTTACCCTGGGGTAAGGATCAATGAGGTGCCCACAGTTCAAAATTGAACTGGAGTTTTTTTTTTGTTTTTTTTGTTTTTTGTTTTTTTTTTGACTGCCAACAGCTCTTACACTTGCTTCACTACCAAGCAGCAAGAGAGGATTTTATTTTGTTTTATATTATTATTATTTTTCAAAACCACCAGTCTTTCTTTATTGGTCTCGGCTACTTGAGAGGGGTGAATCGGGAGGAGTGGGTGGCACCGATACCGGGCTGGCCGTGCTTCACGGGCTTGTGGGTGATGGAGAACTCGCCCAGGTAGTGTCTAATCATCTCCGGTTTGATCTCCACCTGGTTGAAGGTTTTGCCATTGTACACGCCCACCATGCTGCGGACCATCTCCGACAGAATGATCATGTCCGGCAGGTGGGTCTTCACCACCTCGGGCTTCTCCATGGGCGGTGCCTCCTTCTTGGCCTTTCTCAAGCGCTTGAGCAGCGAGTGCTGCTTCTGCCGCAGGCCGCTGTTCAGGCGCTCTGGCGGGCGCTCTGTAGAACTGTATCAGCCGCTCATAGATCATTTCCTGCAGCTGGTCGAGGCCCACGCCAGGATAGGTGAACTTGTGGAAGGTCCGCTTCTTCTTCTGCGCCATCTTGGCGGCGGAGAAAGGTCCCAGGTACCAGAGGCTGCAGGCTTCGTTGGCTGCAGGCCTGGCAGGCCCCAATGATATGAGGAAGTCTTTGGTTCCAAAAGGCTTTATTGTCATGGCTGATGGTAGATGGATCTGGATGTACACCCTGTTTTTTGTTTTTCAAGGCACAGTTTCTCTGTGTAGCCCTGGCTGTCCTGGAACTCATTTTGTAGACCAGGCTGGCCTCAAACTCACAGATCCACCTACCTCTGCCTCTCCAGTGCAGGATTAAACCTGTTTACCACCACCACTTGGCTATGAATCTCCTCCCAGAGTTATAGAAATACCAGGAAATTATCAGCGTGTCATAGCACTTAATGACTTTTAAGTCTTCTGATCCAAACTTGCATTCCTTTCCCAATAGACAACAAACACACTGAGAGACTTAGTTAATGCTCTGTAGTTACAGAGTCTCTGATGATTCTGGACAAAAAAACTAGTCTTCAAAATGGCAGTTGCACCTATGGGAGTTGTTCCTCTTGCGCTCTCTTCTATGACTACAGCTAAACTGCTATTTATGACAAAACTTGGGCCACCTGGGCCTGTCTGATCTTTGTCTTTGTAGCCAAGGCTGTCCTTAAGTTCCTGATCCCCCTGCCTCCACCTCCTATCTTGGAATCTCAGTCCTGTGCCATCATACTTGCCCTCATTTTGTTTGCTCTTAACTCGGAAACAGTCCCGGGGATAGTTGGAAGACTTGAGTGTCTCTGGGATGTCACTGTCCAGTTTTGAAATAATTTTGTAAATGGGTTTCTTCCAGGAAGGATCTGAATCTTTCCCTGCAGAGACAGCCCTGAAGAACTCCTGTAATGTCAAGGTGGCAATTTCCAAGAAGCACTCTGGGACCTGCAGCCCCAAAGACACCCCCAAGAAAAGGAAGGAATGAGGCTGGAAGTGCTGGCACCATGGAGAGCCCACCGCCTGCTGCTGCCTGCTGCTGGTTTAGAGTACCCTGCTCTGCTGCCCTGGGTTCTGCAGCCCAAGACTACCCTGTTTCCTAGTGAAACTCAGACCTTAAGTGACCATCCAGGAAGACAGTCTTGGGAGCGGGTATTAGAGTCTTTCAGGACTTGTTGGTTCCACCAGCTGGGTATGTTTTAATGACTATGTGGGAAATGAGAGGTTTGAGCGTTCTTTTCCTTAGACCTGTTGCGTCTAAGGAAAGGCTGTCCTCGAGCTTATGACTGCCATTTGCTAACCATTATGAGAACACACACGTTAGATCTTGCGGGACCCAGTGCACGTCTTACCTCCAAGTCACTCCCCTTGTTGTAGTGTGTATTGAGAACTCGGAAAAGCTCCGAGTCTCGGAGGACTGCCAGCGCTTGGGCATCCGTGACCCCGTCTGCAAGCGCTTGCCGGGCATACTTCTCCATCTGGATGTAATAAAACTCACGGAAGTTGCTGAACCACTTGATCATCTGGGAGGTGACGCAGCGGTTGAACTGTGTGAGCAAAGGGTTTATCAAGTCAGACGTTTGCAGCAGGGTGCTCAGAGTCAGAGCTGTCAGCGTGAGATTAATGTGAACTGGCCTCAAACACTAACCATTTTTCCTTCAGAAAAAGAAGCCACAGGTACTGGCCAATCTCATGCAGTTAGACTGAAAAACATCAGTGTTTACTAGAAAATAGATGGTATGTCTAAAAAAGACTTCTAGGCTTTTGTCCATGTATCTAAGCAAGACTTTGGCTTTGTCCCTTAGAGCCCGAGGGATAACTGGCCAAGGGGGGTGGTCAGGGAGGTGACTCCTGACAACTAGAGTTACAGAAGCAATGGAAATGTGAAGGAGTATTTACCGTGGGGATGGCAGAGACTGGCCTGAGGTATGCCCTTACCTCACAGCAGAGAGTAGTGGATCTCAGAAACTGCCTGCGAGTACATGCAGGGTTTGTTCTAACATTCAGGTTGATTTTCCTTATAGTTGCACTTGATCTGTCTGTACTTCTACTCAGTTTTGAAACACAGCAGTCTGAATGTAAATATGATGATGTCTTATAAATATTTTGAGTAGGGATCAAACCCATGTCCTTACGCATGCTAGACACGTGCTGTGCCAATGTGCTACTGCCTTAGCCCCTTACATTTTATGTATTTCCTTAGTGTTTTTCCTTTCTTCCTTCCTTCCTTCCTTCCTTCCTTCCTTCCTTTCTTTCTTTCTTTCTTTCTTTCTTTCTTTCTTTCTTTCTTTCTTTCTTTCTCTCTCAGACAGGGTTTCTCTGCATAGCCCTGGTTGTCTTGGACCAGGCTGGCCTGGAACTCAGAGATCTGCCTACCTCTGTCTCCTGAGTGCTGGGATTAAAGGCGTGTGCCGCCTTTAATTTTATTTCTTAAAAAAATAAAAAAAGATTTGGACTGAGCCTATAGGTGGTAGAGCTCTTGCCTACTGTGCCCAAGGCCCCGGGTTCAACCCCCAATTTAAAAAAAAAAAAAAAAAGATTTATTTTTATTTATGTGTATGAGTAAACCTGCATGTATGTATGTATGTGCACCACATACATGTAGTGCCTATGGAGGCCAGAAGAGGGCATCAGATCCCCCTGGACTGGAGTTAGAGATGGTTGTAAGCTGCCATGTGGGTGCTGGGAAGCAAACCTGGGTCCTCCTCAGGAGCAGCCAGTGCTCTTACCCACTGAGCCACGCCTCTAGCCTCCTGCATTCTTTTTCATAAGGTCTCCACCAAAAAGTAACTCCTAGACCAGAGTCCCCCTCTACCTAGATGTCCTGTCTACTGCTGGAATTGTCAGCTGCCCAAAGGCCCAAGGGCAAGGAGATCCCAGGATTTTTTTTTTTCCAGGCAGTCTTGGAACTGGAAATTGCATCAGTTTCATCAGTAACACAAAGGGCGTGTGAAAACCTAGGACTTCCTCACACTGGGCACAACACACAGCAACTGAGGATTATACAGGGACTGCATGCAGCACAGTGAGGGACTTTACCTGAACATCAGGGAAGCAAACTTTCAGAAGGCTGGAGCTGGGGTACCGCGTGAAGAAAAACATTAGTTTGGCCTTCTTCAGGTGACCCGGGCTCAGGCCTTCCTGGATGTGTTTTGGTGTCAAGGAAAAGAGCATTTTTAAAACACGAGCTTGCATCCTGTGTCAATGGCTTCTCTACAAACATGGGGAACATTTCTGCAAGACCTGTGGCAAGCACCACTCTACAAAGCAACATGGTATAAGAAGCAGGAGATTCTCCATCTGCCCAAGGAAAGCAGCCTTTATGATAGCAGTGTGGTTCTTGGTGGGGGCAGCCTAAGCCCTTCTACTAGAACTACCAAGAAGACTGTTGAGGCCTGACTGCTTAGCCTAGCTGCAGAGCAAAGCCAGTTCTGGTGTTAGGAGATGCGAGTATTTTGAATGGAGAGACAATAAAAGGGAGAAGTGATCCAGTCTAAGCCAATTTTGTTACTAAGACAATAAAATCATGAGGTTTATTTTTTTTTAAGTTTTAAGCCGGGCAGTGGTGGCGCACGCCTTTAATCCCAGCACTTGGGAGGCAGAGGCAGGCGGATTTCTGAGTTTGAGGCCAGCCTGGTCTACAGAGTGAGTTCTAGGACAACCCGGGTACACAGAGAAACCTGTCTAGAAAAAAAAACAAAAACAAAAAACAAAAACAAAAAAAATAATAATAACCAGTTCATCAAATAATTTTACCAGATTATCCAAGTAATGATTGCCGATTCCATGTGGTTATCATGTTGCTGTGATTTCTTTGTCTGGAAGCTGATGAGATAAGCCATCCCATCATTTGGTTGCACAATTCTCAAGTACCTTGGTGTGTAAAAGTCACACCTCATGGCTTATATGGTACCAGTGCAGCTTCCGGCGCGCTGCTTTTTCAGAATAGGCTAGGAGAAGACCACTCTGCCACAGACAGACCACTTGGGAACTTCAGGTAGAGACTTTCTTCTGTTCCATCTCAATATTCTATAAACTAGGAGAGCAGTCACCTCTATGATCTCCATTTTGGCCATGGGAAAGTATGAGTCAGCAGACAGAGATCATGTCCCATCATGCTCCTGCTCTCTTAGAAGTCTGTGCCCTGGGCTATATCTGCCATACCTAGACATGGCAGAACTTCCCCTTGTCTGCTGAGCCAGCCACCAACACTACCTTTCCTTACAGAATTAGGCTTTGCTCAGCCAGAGTTCACAGGTTCCCTGTACAAACCTCTACTATGACATTAAACTCAGTTACTACAGGTGTTGTCTCCCCCACTTGGACTGTGAGCTCCCTGAGGGCAAGGGCTTTATCTTATCTCTGTGTGCTCCACATACCCTTCCCAGTGCCAGGAACATAATAGTGCATTCAATAAATGCACATTAAAGGAGTGAACCGGATGGTCAACGCTAAGTCAAAAATAGATATATGGAAAATTATACTTCAGGCCACCCCTTCCCCCAAAGACAGATTTGCTTCCTTTTAACTCTAGCAGGGGTTCCGTGGGGCTGCCCCTAGTGCATTTGAATATCTAGAGTAAGTGGGGATGGTCCTAAGGCTGCTAAGGAACATTCCACAGAGTAACCTTGGGTATTACACCCACTCACTGTGGCTGTAGGACAGTGATCCCAGTAAGAAAAATCCACTGAATGTAGCTGTCTAGTTTGTGTGGAAGACCCTGCCCTGTCTCTCTGCCTTCTGACCCTGCCTCATTGGTTCATAAAAACTGAAAATCTAGATTTGGGAACCCAAATTTCCTAAGTTAGGGTATGATTTGACCACCTATTAGCTGTGTGAGCTGGGGCAAGTCACTTAACTTCTCTGGAGTCCTAGCACTTAGGGAGGCAGAGGCAGGCAGATTTCTGAGTTCAAGGCCAGCCTGGTCTACAGAGTGAGTTCCAGGACAACCAGGACTACACAGAGAAACCCTGTCTCGAAAAACAAACAACAAACAACAAAAAAAAATGTAAAAAAAATAAAATAAAATGTGGTATAGTGGTTAAAACTTGGGCTAGGCAGTGATGGCCCAAGCCTTTAGTCCCAGCACTTGGAAGGCAGAGGTAGGTGGATCTCTGTGAGTTCAAAGCCAGCCTGGTCTACAGAGCAAGTTACCAGACAGCCAGGGCCACACAGAGACAACACTGTCTCAAACAAACAAAACAAAAACAAAACCCTTGTGCTTGCCCATCAGATCTGGGTTTGAAACCTGCCTCCTCATTTGCCTGTGTTGTGACCTTGCCCCTGCCTCTCAGATACCTGGTCCTCAGCCATAGCCCTTATCTGAGACACTGGAGTTCTGGTTCAGAATCTGTTATTTTATAAAGGGCTAATGTGGCCTCAGGGACTAAATGGGGGAGAAAAAAAGTCTATAAATAGCCTCCAGTAGGTTGCACCACCAAAAATATTTGCCTTGATCTTAGACCTTTTAGAGTGTGGTGTGATGGTGGGCATTTTATGACCCCCTGCCACAGAGAAAGCCTTCACTAAACACTGCCATCATCATTGCCCTGCCCGGCTGCTAGGAATGCATGGGGCTCTGCACACTTCTCCCTTTAAAGACGTCCACTTCGTGTGGCTTCCATGGCCCATAGAAAGCAAAGTGCATACTGCAGGCAGCAGTATGCTGGGAAGGAATAGTTGGGTCGGGGGCGGGGATGGCAGGATGCTCCCTGCAGTCCTCCAATCCCATCATTGCTAAGTACTGTACTTTGACAGTGGGACCAGGCCTGGGCTAGGGCTGTCTTAGGATAGGCTCCCACACCTGAAGCTCATCCTCTCACCAAACAGGGACAAGCATATATAGGTACCTACAAATGTTGGCAAATTGATGGCTGTCTCCTGTGGGGATTGAAGATCTCTCATTGAATCAAAAACTTGGCCCATTTCTGCTATGCTAGCTGGCCAGCAAGCTCTCAAGCGGGATTGCCCTGACTCTTGTCATTGGGTCACGGGCATGTGCAGCTGTGCCTGGCTTTGTTATGTGGGTGCTGGAGATTTCAGCTTAAGCCCCCGTGCTTGAGGAGTTACCCACAGAACGATCTACCAGTCCCAAGAAATTAGTCTTCTTAAAGAGGGTCTTTCAATAGGGAGTCTAAGCTAGTATCTTATCAAAGGCCCAGACAGATAGCATTTCCTATATGCAGTCTGTATACAGGATATTCTTAATTCCATAGTGGGAAAGGTGGAGAATAAAGTGCTTTTTAGCATTGATTTTAGAGCTTCACAGTCTTCCAGGGAAGCCTGAACTTTGGAGTGTTTCTGCTGCCATAGACCAGTAGGGGGCGCTCATAGGTCTTAAACAACAGCTAGCGCTGGCCTCCAGGTTTAGAGCCTTATAGCTAGCTGCTAGGCATACAAGTTTGTTTACACTTCAGCCATATGAATCTGAAGTATAGGCTTCACATGGTCAGTGAGAAGCTCTCAACCCACAGCTGCTTAAAAAAAAAAAAAGCAACATTCAAATGCTTTCAGTCACACTTCTAAAGAGCTGGTTTTGAGTTCTAGTCATGGGGCTACCATATTCCAAAGGTCACATCGACTACACAGAAACTCTGTCTCACAGAAGAAATATGTACCAATATGCTGATTATTAAGGGGAACACTAAGATAGTGGGTGCTGGGGTGTGGTGGCACACACCTTTAATCCCAGCACTTGGGAGGCAGAGGCAGGTGGATCTCTGTGAGTGTGAGGCTAGCCTGGTCTACAGATCGAGATCCAGGATATTCAGCAGTACTGTCTAGGAAAAAAAATAGATAAAAAAGAAAAGTGGGGGAAAGCTGCAGGCCAGCATAGATGGCTTGGGTTCCCCATGGGAAAGTCTCTCTCATGTGCCCAGCCCTTCACCTCTTGCTAGCCACAGTCCCTGCCCCCCTCCTTTTTTGTTTTTGTTTGTTTTGTTTTTGGAAGCAGGGTTTCTTTGCATATCCCTGGCTGCCCTGGAACTCACTGTGTAGACCAGGCTGTCCTGGAACTCTGCCTGTCTCTGCCTCCCAAGTGTTGGGATCAAAGGCGTGCACCACCATCACAGCTGAAGGCTTCCCACCCTTCCAGCTGCGTTGGGGGCTGTCGACTCTCTGAGGGAAACTCCCCTTTCAGCCCTTAGCTCCCGTCACATCTGTATTCATCATGACGACCAGGACACTGCAAACCGTGGAGAGGACTATAAGGTTGGGGAAGGTCACACCTCGGATAAGGTCACTCCTTTGACCTCTGCCTGAGAGAATGGGCAGCTGGTAGCCCAATCATATACAGAGTTCTTCCTTCCATGGGCTTCTGCCCATTTGAGTTTAAAGTAAGCAAAATAAAACCATTTCAGACCCAAAGGAGCAAGTCAATTACAGCAGACTCTGATGGGTCATAAAGTAAAAGAATCTTGGGCTGGAGAGATGGTCAGGTTAAGAGCACTGACTGCTCTTCCAGAGGTCCTGAGTTCAATTCCCAGCAACCACAAGGTGGCTCACCACCATCTCTTCTGGGATCTGGTGCCCTCTTCTGGTGTGCAGGTGTACATGCAGATAAAGTGCTCATATACATAAATCATAAAAAAGTAAATGAATCTTCCTGTGATACATCAATCCTAGACTACGGTTTCCACTTGGTTATGAAATTAATAGGCTTTGAGGCATGAGGAAGGAAGGCCGTAGCATGTTAAGTAGAACATAACAGGGAAGGAATCGTAGCTCATGCTTATAAGTCTACCACTTTGGAGGTTGTAGAACTGCCAAGATTCAAGGCCAGCTGGAGTACACAGTTCCTGGCCAACCTGGTCTAAAGAGTGAGACCCTGTTAACAAAACAAACCAACAAAACCGTGGGGAAAGTGAAGCCATTCCCTGTATAACTTCGATTCCCCCCTGCTCGCTCTCACATTCTGGCTTCCTGTTTCTCTGGGTGGGAACCATGACCCATCCATGACCAGTAAAGGATATGTGGATGGAAGAGAAAGGAAGTGAGTCAACCACGCCCTGCGACACGCTCTGCTCCATCTTCACAGGCGGTAGGCGAGACCTGCTTTCCAGGTGGACAGGGGTGAGAGACAGGGAGAGCTGCTGCTGGCTCAACCCCCACGGTTGCTGGGCAGACTCTGGGGAGCTTTGACTTTGGAAAGATACATCCTGGGAGGGACTGCCACTCCAGTGGCCATTGGGCCCACGACCCAGAAGCTGGCTAAGAATCTGATTTTCCCAGATGTGGGAAGGTACAGTTGTCAAGGGACAATTTGGTAGGGGACTCTGATATGATTTGGGGACTCCTCTTGGAGAGACAGGACACAGAGGAGAATCTAGAGGCCTAGCCAGCATTGAATTGCCCAAGGGAACCCCAGCTTGTGGCTGGACCTTTCTGGGCAGGGTGGCAAGAGCAAGTGGGTCCTTATAGGCACTTCTCCCTGGAGGTGAATGCTGGCTTCTGCCCTCTGATGCTAGCCCCTGGCAGCTTCGGTCCTGCAGCGTGAGGTGGCCCTGTGGATCAAGTAGCACCTGCTGTAATACTGAGTCCACAGCCTGGGACACGGCCCTGCTCAGTTCTTTCCTCAGAGTCTCCACCAAAGCCCATGGGCCAGGAGGGCAGAGCAGAGGCTCCTCTGACTGCTGTAAAACCTCAGCTGCTCCCGGCTTCACTGCTCCACAGATGTCCTTGCTAGAACTCTGGTGAGCTTTGCTCTCCAAAGTCCAGGCACGAGATGGGAAGCTATTCTTGGCTTTGCCCTCAGGGAGCTGCTTGGCTCAGTACCTCCTGGGCTCTGCGCTGGTGCTCTGGGTTCAGTGGCCTGTAGGACATGCTCCTGCAAATGTCTTAGCTGTTGCTTCAGCAGATGAAGCTGTTCTTTCACCCGGGTCCCTCCCTTCTTGGGCCCTCGATCCCAGACAGGGCTAGATTTCAGGGGACCTTGGTGCATGGGAAGGCTCTGTTTTCTCTTCCGCTCCCGGACCTTTTCTGGACAGAGTGAGCTCTCCCTGGCTCTGCCTGACACCAACGAACTAGGAGAGAGACACATGCTCGGACAATGGTCTCTACTCTGGCTCTCTTTGCCTGGATCTGCTCATCCCAAAACCAATCAGCATCAGTGAGGCTGGAGCTGGGCAGTTGACCACTGGAAAGGAGGAGTCTCTGCCCACCTCTGCGGTGGGTGGGCATCTCTCTTGTTCCATGCAGGTTTCCGCCAGGTGGATGCAGGTCTGAGACTGAGGAGAAAGCAAGACAGCAGGTGGATCCATCACCTGCCTCTCCGGCTGCTCGTGCAGAACCCCAGAAGGAGCCACAGGCCTTTGCTGAAGGGTGCTCTTCTTCACATAGAAGGGTGAAGAATCAGCTGCTTCTGGGATTCAGGAAGGCCAGGGTGATGGAACCTCTGGGACAGACTCCTGAAGCCAAAGACAAGAAGAGAACTATAGATACCAATTAGAGCTATGCTTTCCAAACTTGAATAGGCAAAGGAATCACCTTGGGAACTTGATAAAGTACAGGTTTCAATTCAGCCAATCTGGAACAGGGCAGAGTTTCTGCATTTCCAACTAGCTACCACGCCGTGTTCATTGGGCCCTCACTTTGAGAACTTCCCGAAGAGATCCTCTAGGGGAAGTTTGGGCAGAATCATAATAACGGTAGCAGGATGTGGTGGTGCACACATTTAATCCCAGCTCCATGAGGGAGAGACAGATGGATCTCCGTGAGTTAGAGGCCAGTTGTCTTAGAACCCCATTTTCTACAGGTACCAAAGATCCAGGTGGGCTACATAATGAGTTCCAGGACAGCCGGAGAGTGCCACATAGGGAGACCCGTGTCAAAACAACAGAAGATGATGATGGGGCCAACTGAACAGCCTACCCAACATCCCCGGCTCTGAGTCATGAAGGGGTTACTTTGCTACACTATCTGTACACAACTAGTATGAAGTCTGGCTAAGCCTGGTCAGATCCAGAGTGAGTAAGAGCAACAGAGTCACTTGGGTACTCCTTTAAAATAGCAAAGTCCTTTGGTTTCATTAGAATAATAGGGCCCTGGTAGTGGGCCAGGAACTCCCCACCCCAGACTGGGTCTTATGTAGCCCAAGGTAGCCTTGAACTTCCTATGTAGCTGAGAGTGAAGCTGAACTTCTGATCTCCCTGCATGCTGAGATTACATGTGTGTACTCTACCAGCTGAGAGTTAATCCCAGATTTGTTTGGGTTTTGAAATGGTGTTTCAGCCGGCCAGCTGCAGTCGCTGCACTGAATCCAGCCTGTGCTTGCTCACAGGGGGGATAAAAAATTATGGAGCTGAAGAGATGGCTCAGCGGTTAAGAGCACTGATGCTCTTCCAGAGGTCCTGAGTTCAATTCCCAGAAACCACAGGTGGCTCACAACCATCTGTAATGGGATCCAATGCCCTCTTCTGGTGTGTCTAAGACAGCTACAGTAAAATGGTGTTTCCCTGTGTAGCCCATGCTAGCCTTGACCTGGAAATCTGCTGCTGCAGGTACCCAAGTATTGAGAGCTACCACGCACCTGAACCCAAGAATCTTATTTGAAACAAGTTTGAGAGTCACTGATGTTTTACCGAAGTGCTGCCCTGCATCCCTGAAACCAGATGATCACTGTTAACTGTCTAGTCAACAGCTACTTACTGAACACCTGCTAGGGTCAGGCCTCTGCAGTGATTAAGACTGGAAGTCGGCTCTCAGGAAACTGTGGGGGCTAGGAGGGGAAGCAGAAACCAGTTCTTAGTTTATGAGGCCTGCTATGAAGAAATCACGTAAAGAGCAGAAACTGGAGAAGATATAAGACTGGAGCTGTTTTAGGAAAAGCCACTTGGAAGTGTCCTATCCACCCAGAATCTGCCGAGGAGGTTTCTAACAGATGAGGCAGGACAGACGAGAGCACAAAGCTCTCAGAACTGCCAAGCTGTCTCACGTGGCAACTCACTGTGTCTCACGCCAATCTTGAGTCTGGATTATTCTCCCATTTTTGTAGATAAGTAAACTTGGGCTTTGTGATGTCAGGAGCAGCTCCTAGTTATTAGAATCTTCTGACACCAGCCACACTTCAGCTGCCTCCATTTGACTGGGTTCTCTGTCTGTTAAGCAGATTCACCATTTTCTACAGGAGATAAATGAATCCCCTTCTACGGACTTCCACCCTTGTTTGCTCCTCTTGAACCAAATACCGGCTGAAGGGGCTGGAGAGATCTCAGCAGCAAAGTGCTCGGCACACAAGCACGAGGACTCCAGCACCAGCATAAAACCCAGTTATGGTGGTGTGTGCCTGGAATCCCACCAATGGGGAGGCAGAGACAAGACGATTTGGGAAGGCAAGCCACTCTAGCTCGATAAGAAACAAACGCACACACACATGGATGCACCCACACAATTGATGGCAGAGAACCAACTTATTTCTATTACCCGAGACTTGCTCTTTTGTTGTTTGAAGGCCTGCCAGTGATATCTGCCCTTGGCTTCAGCCTCTACCCCGGGCTTCCAGATGACTGGCAGAGACACTCAAGTTCCCCATGCTCTGCAAAGGAGCAGGGCCAGTGACACCTGGAGCCCCATCATGGGGAAATACACCACTGAGAGAAAGTTGGAATCATAGGTCAGATTAATTAGGGGATTTCCATTTTGAATAAGACATTTGTAAATTATTAAAATAAAGAGCCAAGTATGGTAGCTCAGGCCTCTCATCCCACTATGTAGTGAGTTCCAGGTTATTCAGGGGCTACACAGGAAGACCCTATCTGAAAAATTTTCATTAAATTAAAAATGGAGCTGGAGAGATGGCTCAGCAGTTAAGAGCACTGACTGCTCTTCCAGAGGTCCTGAGTTCAAATCCCAGCAACCACATGGTGGCTCACAACCATCTGTAATGAGATCTGATGCCCTCATATGGGTGTCTGAAGACAGCAACAGTGTACTTACATATAATAAATAAATAAACCTTTGGGCCAGAGCGAGAGGGAGAAGGGAAGGGGAAAAAGTATTAAAAATAGCCTGGTGTGGTGGTACGTATTTTTGATCCCAGCACTTAGGAGGCAGAGGCAGGTAGATCCCTGTGAGTTTGAGGCCAGCATGGTCTACAGAGCAAGTGCTAGGATATCCAGAGCTACATAGAGAAACGCTATCTCAAAAAAACAAAATAAATAAAATAAAAATAGATGACTTGAAAACTGAACACAGACTAAAAACTTCATTATTGTTACATTTGTAATAATAATGGTTTGCCCCTGTTGAAGAGAGAAATGTTACTTAACTTCTTGTGACAATTTGACCATGAATATTATAATGTATATATGAAAAATATTTTAAATATTTACCTTCTTTCTATTTATTCTATTTACTTAAATGCATGTTGCATTTGTGCATGAGTGCATATGTGCATGTGTTGTGTGTGTGTGTGTGTGCTCTTCTGTGTGCATGCACATGCATGCATTCATGCACAGGCCAGGAGAGGGCTTTTGATTCCCTGGAGCTAGAGTTACAGGCAATTGTGAGCCTGCCTGGTACAGGTGTTAAGAACTGAGCTCAGGTCCTCTGCAAGAGGAGCAGGCCATTGAGCCATCTCTCAAGCCCCTAAAATAACAATTTTTACTTAAAATGTATGAATACTGGTTAGAGTCACCTTCTTGGGCAGTAAGGAGAGGAATGTGGAGGGAATGCCTTAGCTCACCTCAAGGCACATAGGGGCTTCGTGTGGTCAGGCGTGTGTTGTAAGTTCTCTTGTGGTTGATGCTGCTTTCTCAGTGACATTAACCATGACATTAGTTTTCTAAAATGTGAGTCTGCCTATCTCTGTCCGTGGAATCAGAGCTCCCCTGGCTTCCACCAACTGTCAGCTGTCTCAGCGCCCTGCGAACACAGTTCCTCAGAAGGCTGGCCTCTGTGCTCTTGAGCAGTCACGACTGTCACTCCCTTGTCTTTTGTGAATGGGTCCTTCTGCTTCTATTCTTTTTCCCTGGACTTTTAGAAACTCACAGCACAAATCTCATCTCTAAAAACATCAACTCTTCCACATAATTTTCGAGCTCCATCTTTGTGGCCTCCAGCTGAGGCCACAAAGCTAACCAGCTGAGCACATTGTTCAGTAGACTTGATTTTACCATCTCTCTTTTTTTTTTTTTTTTTTTTTTTTTTTTTTTTGTAGGTTTTTTTTGAGACAGGGTTTCTCTGTATAGTCCTGGCTGTCCTGGAACTCACTCTGTAGACCAGGCTGGCCTCGAACTCAGAAATCCGCCTGCCTCTGCCTCCAAGTGCTGGGATTAAAGGCGTGCACCACCACCGCCGGCTGATTTTACTGATCTCTGTATGGTCTCAGTTGTGGCTCTGCAAATCTTCATGTTCCACATCCACAGAGTCAATCACCTGGACTGAAATATTCCTTTGAAGAAGGCATATGACAGGACTAAGACAGATAACTCAGGAGTTGAGAGTCCTACTCTTGCAAAGGACCTGAGTTTGGTTTCCAGCACCTATATCAGCTGGCTCACAAACACGTATGACGTCAGATCCAAAAAGATTTAATGTCTCTGGCCTTCATGGAACCTGTACTCATGTGTACATAACCACAGACATGGTCTCATATGCATACACATGCTACCCAATTAGAAATAATAAAAATTTTAAAAGCATTTAAGGCCAGGAGAGGAGGTTCACGCTGGGAATCCTAGTACCTGGGACATGGAAGCAGGAAACTAAGGAGCTAGAGTTTAGCCTCAGGTACCTAGTGAGTCTGAAGGCAGTCTAGGCTACAAGAGACCCTGTCTCAAGATAAATTGCATCTGTATTGAACATGTAAAGTTTATTCTTCTCATCATTCTCTAAACAGTACAGTTTAACAACTGTTCATATGGTGTTCGTATTGTTCTAGGAACCGTAAGTAATCTGGTAGCTGGGGGTGGGAGGTTTGGAACCAGTCCCCCTCAGACACCAAAGGATCACTGGTCTTTATTTCAGCTCCCTTAAGCATCTAATCCAGAACCCTGTGCATGAAACAAAGCAAGCCTTTAGTCCCAGCATGTGGGAGGCAGAGGCAGGCCATCTGAGTACCAGGCTAGCCCAGGCCTATATGTGAGACCCTGTCTCAAAAGAAATGTTTAATTAAAAAAACATATAAAAATAGATGTCTTGGAAAATTGGCAGAAAGATGAAGACAGGTAGATGGATCCACTGAGCAGACACACACACACACACACACAACACACACACACACACACACGGCCTTTGCCAGATCTCTTTGTGGGTTACTTAAGTTATTGTATTGCTTCTAAGGGTCCATATAGTCTGTGTGCTCCATAACACAGAACTGTTAAGAGATGTGTTTTGGTTTTACTTTTTGTTTATTTTGAGGCAGAGTTTCACTATGTTACGTCAGCTGGCTGGAACTTGCTGTGTAGACCAGGTTGGCTTTGAAGTCACAGACATCCACCTGCTGGGATTAAAGGAATGCACCACCACACGGAGCCACAGTATGGGTTTTTTTTTTTTTTTTAATTCATTTATTTAATGGGGTGAGAGAAGAGGAGCACACAATGCCACACATATGAAAGGCAGAGAACAACTTGCAGAGTCAGTTCTCTTCCACCATGTGGGTCTTGGGGATTGAACTCTGATCATTAGGCTTGGTAGCAAGCGCCCAAGGCCCGAGTATGTTTAATTAGACAACAAGGAACAGAGATACTTTGAAGCCCAAAACTGGAAATCCAGTTAGACTCCACATGGTCAGAGGTCCAGAAATGTTTACAGCCATGCCTGCAGGACAGTCTGGAAACAGAAGAACTCTGCATACTGAGAAAACAGGGGCCTCTGTGCTGAGGCCAGCATGCTGCCCTGAGTCTCTGTCTGGCTGAGCATGGCCAAAGCACAGATGCTCTTTGTTTGAAAATTACCTAGCAGTGCTTCCATATGCAGTGACACGGGCAGCGATGTAATGGTCACAGCCTCAGAAACAGTGTCATTGCTCTCCTGAGACTCGGAGAGCAACGGGGCATCAGCTTAGTCCCCAATACAGAAATGTGTTAGGAAGGAAGCAAAAGCCCTGTAATGCTGTCTCTCAGAAAATCACTGTGACCATTGTGGTGTGCGTTACTTTCTCCCAAACGACTTTCCCTGTGTACATAGAACTTTACATAATTTCTTATAATAGTGTCATTTTGAAAATCAAAATAGTATTACAGATATAATTCTGTCATCTCCCTTTTCCTCTTTCATGCTCATTAATATCAATTACAACAACACTATGAAAGATGACAGTAATTATAGGTATTAATTATATATGATAATAAATGTTATTATAATTTAAAGTTCTCTCTCAGCAAGGTGTTGTGGCCCACACCTTTATAGCAGGTGAATCTTTGTGAGTTCAAGGACAGCCTGATCTACTTAGTGAGTTTCAGGACAGCCAGGGCTACATAAGGAGACTCTGTCTTGAAAATAAAACAAAACTAAAACAAAACAGTTCTCTCTTGGTAGCTAAATTCCTTTCTGTATTTTGCTAGCTTTGTAGTACAATGTGTATTTTGGTATCAATACAATGTAAGTGTTAGAAGCATGGCCTCCAAGCCATTTAAGTAACTGTGAGAACTCTGTCTGTCTTACAACTTTCTCAGTTGTCTGCTGGGGGAAACCCTAGTGTCTGAGAATTGTTTAAGGATCCTGTGACCCAACACTGGCTTGGTTTAAAACAGCTCCCAACCCGTACTGATGATATGGAAGTGTTAACTATGCTATTATGAATAATACAAGCATTAGCACTCACGTGTATCCTTGAGAACTTCATTTGTGCATTTGTTTGAGACAGTACCTCACTATGCAGCCCTGGCTGGCCTCCCAAGTAATGGGATTAAAGCCCTGAGCCACCATGCTCACCTTCAAATTTTTTTATTTTTAAATTTATTTATTTTATAGGCCTGAGTGGGGTTTTTTTCTGTGCACCATATACAAGCCTGTGGAGGTCAAAAGAGGCCAGTAGATCCTGTGGAACTGTAGTCACAGACGTGTGTGAGCCGCTATGTGTGAGTGTATTGGAAACCAAACCCAGGTCTTCACAAGAGCCGTAAGTGCTCTTAATGCTGAGCGCTCTCTCTGGCCCCTCTATTTACTAAGTCTGATACATTTCTAGAAGTAGTAATACTGTATCAAAGACCAAATATCTATTAAACTTTTAAAGTTTTTACCTGACTGCCTCCCAGAAATATACCAGCTGACCAAGAGGAAGAGAGGAGTGCAGGGAAACTTTTAGCCTTCACTCTGTATTGTGGTTGAAATTCTATAACATGTTCATGTGTTTGTTACTTGTGTATAAATGTATGTGTGTGTGTCTTTGTGTGTGTGTTTATGCATGTGCACACATGCATGTGTGCAAATGTCGACAATATGTGCATAAAATTCCACTGTCAGTGTCTCCTTCCAGATGTTCACAGACTGCTCCTTCTGAGATTAACTAAACCTTCCCCTTGTTCAGCTGTGTACCATAAACTCCGCCTCCTTGTTTATCTGTATGTACTAGCCCTGCCTCATTGTTCAGCTGAACACCGTAACCCCACTTCTCTGTTCAAATGGATTGAATAAACATGCTAAGCTTCTGGGGACACTGCAGTATCTCCATCCAAAAGTTCAACCCACCCGATTCCAGATGTTCTGTGTTTGACATTTCTTCATTCCTTTGCTGCCCTCCTTAGGTCAATCCCAGAAGCTGTGCACACAAACAGCACAAATTATCTGATTGTGTTTATTTTCTTTTCATTAACCTTGATCATATAGTTTTAGATAAATATTCATGCTGCAGACACTTGGGACTGGTGAGTAGCTCTGTGGTTAAAGAGCTTGCTGCTCAAGCGTAAAGATCAAAGTTCAATTCCCCAGCACACTCATAAACGCCAGGTGGGTGGTGGCCCACCTATACTTCCAGGGTTCAAGAGGCAAAGACTGGATCCCTGGAGAAGCTAGCTAGCTAGACCAACCAAATCAGTTGTGTTACATACGGTGGATAGCAACGAGGAAAACAGTCAACATCAACCTATGGCTTCCACATGCATACAAACCCACACACAAACATGTGCCCATATACATGCAAACATGCATACACACATGCATTCACACTGTACAGTTAGACACACACATTTGCGGAAGTCAAAAAGAAACTTTAAAACATTTTTACTATAAGTGAATGATTTTATGCATACAAAGTTAAAATAAAATTATGATGATTTCTATGAATTTATGTCAAAGATGGCCATCCCATGTTAATCTAAAGCAGGGGAATGGGTTAAATTTATAAACATGAGACTATCTACATGACTATCTTGTGTAACCATTTAAAATGTATATTTAAGCAGAGTTTATATAACACTATTTTATAATAGCTTCAAGGTTAAGAGAAAGTTAGATATTAAAAACACAACAAAATCTAAGCATGGGTGTTTGCACCTTTAATCCCAGCACTCAGAAGACGGAGCAAAGGACAGTGAGTTTGAGGCCAGCCTGGGCTAACACTGAGTGGCATCAGACCTTATTTCAAAAACACGCATAAAGGGTTGGTAAAGGTGCCTGCTACCAAGCCTGACGACCCGAGTTCATCCCCAGGATCCACATGGTGGCAGAGGAGAATTAATGAAACAGAATCATCTGGGAAATAGTGGGAAATGTACACAGGATTTTTGTAGCTAAAAAGTGTAGAATGAAGCTGAGGTTGAATGTCAAGTAAGGAATAGACAAAAGAGAGGCAGTGTGCATTTTCCCTGGCAGTTGGGGCCCCTGGGCAAGCTGTGGGAAGGAACATCTGGAGCCTGCGATTTCCAAAGCTGCTCCCGTATACTCTGACCCAGGGCCCCTCTCCTGAGAGTCTGCTCGCCCTTCAGATATCCCTGGTGAGCTCCCGAAGCTCTGCCCAAGTTGGAGAAAGGGATAGCTGCCCAGGGGGCAGCTCAGGGGTGAGCAGCTCCTCTCAGGCTATGTCTCCCTTCTGTGATGAGTACAGATTTAGGCCACAGCATACTCCAACCAGGACACGGGGAACCAACTGGAAAAGCAGATGGAGCCCTTGGGTGAAGGGCATCTTGGGAAGCCAGAGAGATGCTAGCTCATTCCCATGACTCGCTAAAGCGCAATTCAAATTTATACAAGAAAGTTTATTCTTACTTCCTTGATGAAGCTCCTGTCAGCTTCCTGTTAGGACAAATTAGGATTTACTTTTGCTCATTCGTTCCCTTGACCCTGTTATATTTTAACTGGTCTAGCCTTGTGTCTTGGCAGTTGCCAGTCACGATTGCATTCTGAGAAATACAGAGCAAAGTGTCTTACCCTATGCACATGGCAAAAGACCTAAGGACCCCTCCTCCACTGGTGATTAATTCATGATAATGACCCTTCAACCACATTTACACGAATGCCTTTTTTCTTCGACTGTTTGCCTTATAAACTTCTCACCTAAATGGCCAAATACCAGGCACAGCTAACGGTAGCTGCCAACATAAGACCTGCTCAGGGTAGTACATCTCAAAGTCCTGTGGTGCTTTCTGGCTATACTGAGGTGTTTTTCATTCATAACCTCATCTCTGTCATTTCCCACAGTGAGAGGCCCCTGGTGTTGTCCTCACTCTGAACTGTACCTGCCGATGGTAAGAATGGGTGGGGGTCATACTTCCAGGCCCCATTCTCACAGCCCCATCCACAGGCAAGTATGGACCCAACTGAGTCAGAAGTCCGGGCAACCTGAGGTGGTGTTGGCAGTGATTTTTGGAGCAATCAAGGCTCCTGAGCTTACATCAGAATGGTTAACTTTTTAGTGACCTTATGCAAGTCCTTTCTTCCTGCCTGGTTTTGTTGTTGTTGTTTTGTCTGTAAAACAAGGTTGACAGTAGTCAGTCTCCTAAGCTTGTGTCTTCTCAGGATACCACGTAGTCAGGCATGTCTAGGGCCAGGGCCGGGAATAGGTGACTCTTCCATTGCAGTCTCTTCTCTTTCTGTGGTGGTTCAGAGACCCCCATAACCACAGAACTGCGATACCCATGTGGTCTTAAGGAGCAACTGATGCTACAGTTTCCAAGTTTTACAAACATTGACCATTAACCAAAAAGAAAGAGAGAGAGAAAACAAAAGGGCCAGTGGGGGAATCGCTGACATTTTATCTGGGCGGTAAGGGCACAAAAAAATAAGCATATAAAAAACTATAATCTTCTTCATCTAAATTCCATAAAGGAAAATCTTAACCATCCTGTTTGTCACAGGAGGAAGGCCATACATACAGATAAACTTAGCTAAGGGAAAATGTCTGTCCTGCCTTTTGTTATTTTCCTGGAAGCTGATACACACACCATAGACCTTGGATCATCATGGCATGCCCCCACTTTACAGGAGCCCAGAGAGGCGAAGCGGCATGTGCAAAATACAGACCTGCAATGATACCTATGGACATCAGAGATGGTTTTGTGCGGCTGTGAGGGAGTTATATGGGAATCTGGGAGAGAAGTAGGGGTCTGGGCTCTGCCCTCGGGAATTGGCCCTGGAGCGGCACTTTCTTTCCGTTTCATTTTTCTGAAATGGAGATGTGATAATCAAAAAGATGGTGGGAAACCCTAAGGAAAGAGGAGCTTCAATTTGATGCAGATATTGGACATGGCATAGTTTGAGGGAGTAAACTATCTCAGAGACTAGAATTCACTTAAAAATATTTCACCTCCCCCCAAAAATAGATAAAGCAAATATGATACAATAAGTTAATATTGAAAACTTTCATAATAAGCATTCAATAATAGTGATGATGATGATATAATAATAATAATAACAATAATAATAATAATGGGCTGTAGCAAGACAAGTGGAAGGGATGACATTACTTACTGAGAAGTCCTCAGGGAGGTCTGATCTTCATTAGTGTCTTCACCAGCCTTAGGCGACAGAGCGAGGGTCAGGAAGTGATTTTGGTTTCCTTTCTTCCTCCCCAAGTCAGCCAGGTGCTGCGGCTGGGTGAGGGGAGGCTCCTGCCCCTTCTCAAAGCAAGTCACCATCTGACAGACCCAACCCTACTGGGGCCCAGTGGGCTGCTTAGCACAGCCAACCAGCATGGGGGGCTTATGAATATGCAAATTGGAGCCCCCGAGCTGGTTGGCTGACCCCTGTCATTTTCCACCTTCATGGCAAATCAGGTTGTCTGAAAGCCCTGCTCAAAGGGTTTCTTGAAATGCCATCTTTTCCATCCTTGCTAAGAATTTTCAGAGCCCTTTGAAGATCTGGACTGTGGATTGTTCAGCTTCCCCCACTGCTCTGTGTCAGCTCCTGACCTCTGCTTCCAAATTCCGTTCTGAGATACCTCCAAAGTGATCATCTTTCTTCAGACCCTTCCAGCAATCTTAGGGATCTGAATTCTGTCTAGCACCTCAGATCTCAGGAAGAACAGGCTGTGAGGCCTGCCCCAGCAGTAGAAGTTGCTGATAGGCCCATCTATCTCTGATAGAGTGGAGGAGAACCGGCCTACACCCAAAACTTCTCCCAGAACTTTCCATCTTCTCCATTTCAACCTGGGAAGTGAAATGAATGTTGTAAAATATAGCAATGAAAATCAGTGCACCAGGCTGTTAAAGATGGCTCCACGGTTAAGAGCATCTGCTGCTCTTCCAGAAGTCCCGGGTTCCATCTCTAAATAAAACTTTAAAGCTTAAAAAAGAGAGAAAATCAATGCACTATCATCATCTACCAACATGAATTAATTCTCAAACATAATGCAGAGTGAAAAAAAAAATCGGTTAGAGTAGTGGTTCAAGGACTGTGAGTCCATTGCTTTACATTCAAAAGTAATCCCCCTCCCCACAAAGGGTGTGGATTTTCACTATAGATAAATCTATTCATTGTTTTAAGTTATAACTGCATAAATCAATAGATGAAATCTGGGTACCATTGGTATACACAGTGACCCTATACAGGCTTTAGTCCATATTTTAAAGGAGCCTAGAGATGGAAGGACAGGGTATACAGTCCCATCCAGTAATATTCATATATCATGTCTACATGTCTATTATAGACATAGACATATATATAAAGATTAACTAGACCATGGAAGCTCATGGGTAAATCTCAAGGAAATCAATTTCAACCTTTATTCTTGGAGGAGGACTTTGAATGCTATCATGTACAAAGGTTTTCATATGTATTAAAAAGACATTTTCAGCAGTACTGGGAATTAGTCCTAAGGTATTCTACAGTAGGCTTTGGAAAACCGTCTACACTGAGCTATATTCCCGTCTACTCTCTTTTTTGAGAAAGGATACTGCTACATTGCCCAGACTGATCTTGAATTCATAACCCTCCTATATTGACCTTTTTAATTCTTGGATTATAAGCATGCATGAACATGCCCAGCCTAAAACCCTAAAATCAAAGATGAATTTGGGTGATCAGCAAAACTCCAGGAAATATGCTTGCCACGTTATACCTAAGCTTGAGCTTCTAAACCTTAAGAAGAATCACAAAAATTAATCATTAAAACCATGGGAAAAAATGATGTAACTATGGAAGAAGCTGGGGTATAGTCTAGTGGCAGAACTTACTCAGCATGAGTGAAGCTAGCTTCACCCCCAGCACAAAGCAAAAGGATGAAGCAACTAAGAAACGTTAGCAGCCACCTCACAGCGGGAAAACTGACATATTTTGGCTATTCTTGTATTCCTCAAAAGTGTTGTGAGCATGAAGTGTGTAGCCATTTCTCAATTACTTATTGGCCCAGCTTTGAGCAGACGATTCAGAAAGAGAGTGGTTTCTTTGTTTCCTTCCTTGATTAGTCAATAGAAGTGACAGGTTTGTTGGTTTGTTTTGTTTTGTTAATTTTATTATTTTTAATTATGTGTGTCTGTTCTGGGGGGAATGTGCAGGTGTCCATAGAGCCAGAGGAGTTTGAGCCCCTGGAACTGGAGATAAAGGTTGTTGTAAGCCACCCAGTGTGTCACCAGGAACAGAACTCTGGACCTCTGGAAGAGCAATGAATGTTCCTAACCGCTGGGCCATCTCTCCAGCTCCAAGACAGTTCTAAACAGGTCATCACAGTAGCGATGCACTATAGTGATAGAGACACATTACTTTGGAAGCTCACTCTGCCAGAGGGGAATAGGAAAGGTTTCAGGAAGAGATTTAAAGGGAAAGTTAAAAGCCCCTAGATAAATAGGAAGGAACAGCCCACACAAACATGGAGAATGAAATAGTGCAGGGGGAGGGGGAGTGGGGATCGGATGCCCAGTACCTGTGAGAACGAGGACGACGCTCAGAAGCACTGCCAGATTATCAGGTGCCTGGGCTAGCTGAGGAGTCTGGGTTTTAGAGATAGGAGTAGCAACTGGGAGACTTTAAGCAGGGGGGTGGCAGGATTAACTCTGCACTATTGAAGGATCTTGGACAGAGGTGTGAAGGCAGAGTAGAGAGAGTGGAAGTGGAGACAAACCTGTTATGTTAAGGAAGCTTTGGAACTAACCAGATGAAGGGCATAACAGGTCCAATAATGAGCGGTAGCTGGGAACGGATGATCTCTCTCTATTTCTAGTCAGGGATTCTGCCTAGTACTCTGAGATTCCAGTGCCAGTGTTCCAGGGTTTGGTGAGTAGAGGCTTTAAGAATTAGGCAAAATAACTCAAGTAAACGAAATCAACGGCACTAGGTGGTTCCTTCATTCATTTATACATTAATTTGATATTTATTCAGCTGAAGTTCACGGAATACCTCTTCTGTTAGGAAGTCAGGGTTAAAGGTCTAGGGATTAAGAGTGAACAAATAAGGATGGGTAAGTACTATGTGCTTTCAATGTCAGACAATGGGCAGAATGGTATACCCGGAGCTGGGAGCAGAAAGCCTAAATGTTTCTACAACCTATGCCAATGGGGCATGGCACGGAACAAAAGCTTAACCCCCATAAGATTAGTATATCACATTCCCAGAGTTGAAAAACAACTTCCAGAGTGCACAGGATGGGTGGAGACCAGTTAGCTTGGCTGGAGAGTTTGCTTAGGGGCGGGAGAAGATGAGGAGACAAAGCACACTGAGGCTAGTTGGTGAAAGTCTTACAGCTCCTTTAATACAGTTCCTCTTGTGGTGATCCCGGGCCATTACGATTATGATTATTTTGTTGCTACTTCATAACTGTAAATTTTCTACGGTTACAAGTTGTAATGTACGTATCGGATATGCTGGATATCTGATATACGACTCCGCTGAAAGGGTCGTTGGACCCTCCAAAGGATGGCAACCCACAGCTTGAGAACCGCCTGTGTTGAAAGGCTACAAGAACGTGACCTTTACAAGTTCCAAGTACTCTAGTCTCTTGGGGAGGGGGCGGGGCTAAGGAGACGGGGTAGTGAAAGGTGCATGTATTATTTGAGGAGTTCCAGGCTCAGAGAGGTAGTGTCACCTGCCAAGTCCACATAAGCCTAACCACCGGCCTGAGATCCGAGTTCTTAGCCAATGTCCTCTCTTCCTAGAGTGCAGAGGCAGAAAGGCTGGGGGGTTGGGGGTTGAGGACAGCAGAAAAGGGCGCCAAAAGAACTAGCTCTGAGGAAAGGTAGGGAAGGCTTGAACCCGGGGGCGCTCCGGTGGCCAGATGGTTGTCCTCGAAGAATACTAACCCAAGCTGGCCCTCTCTTGACAGCGCCACAGATTCCCCAGCGCTGGGACCGCTGCCCGGCACCCAACGGGGTTAGTGGTTCGCTCCGAACACCCCTCGCTGCTTGGCTGATGCTGTCAGCCGGTCTCACTTCCGGTTGTTGCCGGGCCCTATATCCGGTGTCCGCCCGCCCTCCATCCCGCTGCCTCCGCGATGCTGTCCCGGTCCCGCTGCGTGTCCCGGGCGTTCAGCCGCTCGCTTTCTGCCTTCCAGAAGGTACTGTCTGGCGGGCCGGGGCTCCGATGGGTGCCAAACCTGGCTGTGGGCGGACGGGCAGGCTGAAGGGCAGGGACGCTGCGTGCTGGCCAGGCCGGGCACCAAGGGCACCGGGACGCAGAGGCTGCCGACGCCCGCGGAGCCGCCCAGCCGCGTGTACGGAGCCCCGGAGCCCTTGTCGTCTCGCAGGCCGCCCGCGCCGGCCGTTTGCTGCTGTCCCCGACCCTTTGCTCCGGGGCTGGGAGCCGCGCCCGCAGCGACATTGACTTAGAGTTAAGAGAGGAGGCACGGCCCCCAGCCGTATCGCGCGGCCTGTCTCCTCGCGGTCTGGAAACCAGCGCTTGTCAGTCTCGTGGGGAGGTTGACATAGTTTGGCCGACTCTGTGTCTTGCATTTACTTTCGGAGTTAAGACATTCACCTGTCAGCATCACGATAAACGTGCACTTTAAAAAAAAAAAATGTTTTTCCCCCCTCTTTTCATTTTGGGTGACGTCGATAATGTCTTCTTTCTCAACAGGGGAACTGCCCTCTAGGGAGACGTTCCCTGCCTGGTAAGTTCTGCCCTTGCGGTCACCTAAAATGCTTTTCTCGTGGGCAGAGCAGCATGTGAGGAAATCTGATGTTTCTTCTCATGGTATTTAAAGACAATGAATTCAGATAGATGAGAAGCAAAATACTCCTTAAGTATAACCGCTGTCGTTTATTCACTCGGCGCATACTTACTGGGTTTTGTTCAGCTTTTTGTGGGGATGGAACCTAGGGCTTTAGAGGCAAGCACTTAACCACTGAGCTACACCACTGGCCCATGGTTATTGAATTTACACTGTCAGGCACTGAGCGTAGTACTCATTAGACAGACAACAATTAAAAAGTCTTGTCCTCCAGGAGCTTAAGGCTTAAGGGGAAGGCAAAGTGTAAATTGCTGACGAAGTGACACCAAATCGTGTACATGCTTGGAAGTGTGAGCATGAACAGAACAGGTTTCTTTTAAGTAGGTGACATTAAAGCTGTGACTTGGAGGATGTGACAGAGTCAGTGAAGAGAAGGAGAGAGGAGGGTTAGAATGCATGAAGCCAGTGCAGAAGGAAACAGGTGTGGTATTCTTTTGGAATTGGAAACAAAGTGACATGCAGGAAGCCATTAGTTAGAGGAAACAGTATCCTGAGGTAAATGATTGTGTAGACTGTTGGAAGTCAAGTTGTTTTTCCCTTAAATCTATTTCTCTTTATGTGTGTTGTGTGTGCTTGCTTGGCATTATGTGACCCTAGAGGCCAGAAGGGGTGCGGGATCCTCTGTCATTGCAGTTACAGGTGCTTGGGAAATGCCTGATGGGGGTGCTGGGAACTGAGCCTGGGTCTCTGCGGGAGCAATAAGGTTCTGAACCCCTAAGCCCCAAAAGTTTTGATTTTCATTCTCATAGCTGTGTGTGGGTTGTTGATGTCTTTGGTACAGGGGGAGAGAAAGTTATTAGCAACCTTCCATAGCCGACTTTTAATCAAGTGCCTGGCAAATATCTATTTATCCACCTGCCCACCCCCTCTTTTTTATTTTTGGAGACAAAGTCTTGCTGTTTAGCACTGGCTGGCCTAGAGCTCACTATATACCAGGCTGGCCTTGAACTTCCTCTTGCCTCTCTGCCTCAAGAGAGCTGGGATTACAGCCTTGTGCTACCACATCTGGCTCTGGCAAAACATTTGTTGAGAGATTCAGTCTTAACTGTATGTAGGCTTTCTTGTGCCAAACGTTGTTCTGAATACTTTCTGTGCAATTTTGGGTTAATCATAACCAAGTGAGATTTAGTAGCACATTCCCAGATTTCTAGGCCAAGGTCACTCAAGCAAAACTATTAGTTAAGTAAGGCCCACCTGACTCCTTCCTCCGCCCAAACTGCTTCACTGAAAGAAGTGTTTCATTCACTTGTGGACTCAACAGAGTATGTCTGTGTTGAATGATAGGGTCTGATGTAGCCCAGGCTGGACTCAAACTAGATAAGTAGTCCAAGGCTGACATTTTACTTTTGATCATTCTGCCTCTGCTTCCCAAGTGCTAGGATCACAGGATTGCACCACCATACCTGGTTTTATGTAGTGTTGGAGATCAAACCCAAGACGTTTGCTGGGCAAGACTCTTACCAGTCAACTGAGCTGTGTCCCAGCCCTGTCAACAGACTAGAGTGCTCACTAGCTTAGCTGCTAAGCTAGGTGGTAGGAATAGAGATGGTCTCATCTGCAAGAATCTCTTGGGCTAGCTGGATAGACAAAGCAAATACACATTTATGTACACATAGGGAGAAAATAACGCGGTGGTTCCTGAGAAGTACAGGATGAGACATGAGGTAGCATGCTAATAAAGCCAGCCTGGGAGGTTAGAGAGTAGAGGGCCCAGGGAAGTGACATTTAAGATGAGACTTAAAGAGTTAGCCAGGGAAATGCTATTCCAGGCAAAGGGAATTATTGTGCAAATGTTCCAAGCAGGAAGAGACTTGACCAGTTGTACAGATGGTCAGCTGGAAATACAAAGGAGGCTAGGTGGAGGACTGTAAAGTGCTTGGACTTTATCCCAAGCCAGGAGGACATAAGGTATCAAGCACAGTCCATAGTGCATTTCAGTTATGACCTTTCTGTTCAGCTGAGAATGCTGGAAGACGCCACAAGTATTTTCTCCACTTTTTACGCTGTGAGGAAAAGGAAAAGCCTTGTGCTTAGGGATGAGCATCTTGACTCAAGTATTCTGGTTTAGGCTAGTCACCAACATAGTTGTATATGAAATAGAAATAATGGCAAGTGGCCATTCTACTTCAGGGAGTTGCTATTGAGAGTGGAAAATGAAGAGGCCATTGTGTGAAATCTCCTTATAAGCCTAAAGTACTGTGCCAATAAAACTTGTCATAGGATAAATTTTGTAGGACTCCAGTTTCCAAAAAGCTGTGTGGGCTGCTGTGTTCTAGTTCAAAGACAGACTCTGCTTAGAATCTGCGCTGCACTCATTGGCTGCTGAACACAGCGATGCCTGGCTGACCTGACTCTGGGAATGTTTGTGAGGGAGTGTATGTGCGTAAGACTAGGTATCTCTCAGTTGATGTCTGTACCCAGAGTTTAGAAAGGGTTATTAATAGACACCAATAGAAAAAAAGAAAACATAAATAACATATTCTGAAGAAGCAGCTGTGGTTAGTAGATACTGGGGAAATGAATTTATGATAAGGACAGTTGGTTTAGTGTGTCAGACTCTCTCCCTGTCCCTCCCCCTCCCCGTCTCCTGCTAAAGGATCATTTTATTAGAATTTGAGAGAAACCGGCAGGTCAGGCAAACTGGATCTAGCAGCTGCCACGAGGAGGGAGCTGGCCAGGCCTTTTGAATTAGGGTCCAGGAAGCACACATGGTCAGCAGTGGAAGTGTGGGCTTGCAGCTGCAGAAAGGGCAGGGAGTCTTCACAGAAACAGGAAGTCATCCCACAGTGTCATGGAAAGCATGCTTAGGCCTTTGGCCAGTGTCAAAAAAAAAAAAAAAAACGGCAAGTCACCCTTTTTGAATTGGAACTCACAGGGACTCATCTTTTATTAAGAGTGACCAGGTGGAGACGTACATCAGAGGAAGGGAAACTGACAGAGAGAGAGATGATTTTTGCTCAGTTGTAGGACAAGCGAAGACCCTAAGCCTAAAGCCACCTGTATAGTCTTTGCCACTAGGGTTCAGTCAGTACCACTTCTTTCTTTTTTTTTTTTTTTTTTTGGTTTTTCGAGACAGGGTTTCTCTGTGTAGCCCTGGCTGTCCTGGAACTCACTCTGTAGACCAGGCTGGCCTGGAACTCAGAAATCCGCCTGCCTCTGCCTCCAAGTGCTGGGATTAAAGTCGTGTGCCACCACCGCAGCCGGCCAGTTCCACTTTCTAACCTCATCCTCTGCACCCAGATCAGCTCCTCTGCCTCAGGTGATATGAAGTCACAGAGCAAGCTATCATATCTTACTTTCAAGTTTCAAAGGTAATAGAGACATTTTATTATGTGAACATAGTAGACTAATGAAAATTAGTGACTTTTTAAGGCAGGCAGATTATACGACCTTAGGGCTGAACATCAGATCTCTTTCCCCTCCAAGTGCACACCCACTCTCAATCTCCCATACCTATTTGCTGCCAATAAGGCAGGTAGAAAATTTGAGAAGCAGGATTCTAAATGATAAAGATTATATTATTGCCTGAAGTTGGTTCACTCTGTCTGGGATCTATGGGCTGAATAGTTCTATGTAATATACTATGTAGAATAAGAGATGTTGATTAAGAGTTGTTTTGTTTCTTGCAGGGGTCTCCTTATGTCAGGGACCAGGTTACCCTGACAGCAGGAAGATGGTGTAAGTATCACTGCATAATGCAGCTATGTGGCCATGGCAGATTTCCTTAGACACAGATTCTAAATTGAAACTGATGTTCTCACAGACCTCCAGTTCTAGAGATCAAGGGCATTTGATTGAATCTATAGACACAACCTGGATGGCCATGGTCATTGTTATTGTAATCTACCTTTGTCATCTGTTCAGTGCTTAGGTGTTAGACCAAAAGTGTGCCGGACCTTCGCAGATAGTTAAAATATAATGAGTTATTAACTTGAAACTATCCTTCTTATTATTATTTTTCTTAAAAATGAGAATGGGCATCTAAGAGAACCTAATATTCTAGTTGGATACAAGTGCAGCTGAGGGCCGGAGGTCACATTTGTTACAAAAGTTGAGAGGAGTGTCTCTCTTGGTAGCATAGTTACACATCTTAAAAATCAGTAAATGCGAAGGACCAGCTAAGTAAGCCTAGGACTTTTGACTGCTTTGGTAAGAGTGCTGTTATTGCCTAATGAAGGGTTTGGAGGGTGGCCATCCACGTGTGGTCCAGATTAACTTGTACTTGTGAGTGTCGTTTTCAGTTACTTTGCATTTCAAGTATTTTTAGGTGCTGAGAGGCTGCTTTCTAGTTCCCTGTCAGGAGCCGTGCAGCTGCTTGTGTACAGGGGGAAGCCTTGGCAGGAATGAGTCTCTCTATGCAGCACAAGAAGTTTTGCTTTCATTCCAAATGTTTCATTAGATGCTGTTAGAATGCAAAACTCTTGAAACCTTTGTTGTTTGTTTGTTGGCTTTTTTCAAGTTTGTTGTTTTTACTCTTGAACTAGCTCTGTAAACCAGGCTGGCCTCAGACGCAGATCTTCTGAGTGCTGGGATTAAAAGCGTGTGCCACTATGCCTGGTTCTGAAATGGCATTTCTGAGAATCTGCACTGCAGAATTTATATCTTCAGGTGTCTTTCAAAAAGGACAAGCAGCCATCGGTTAAGCTATAGTGTTTTAATATGCTCCCGCTATGATAAGTAAGAAATAAAAGATTTAATAGAACATTCCGTCTTTTGATGTGTAATTCCATTATAAAGTTCTTTTTTCTGTTTCTAATAGTCAGCAGTAAGCAAGTAATGTTTTCATAATTTAAAAAATGATTCAGAGAGTCAAAACATATTACTTGTTCAGTTTAAATGGAGAGTGGGATAATGAGTAATCATGACTTTATGTAATAAATACCACACATAACTATTTAAAGTTAATTGTGGAAAACTCTGAACTTCCTCTTGAGTCAGCCTCAACTGTGTCACGCTAGTAACACCATCTGTGTGGCTTGCTGTCTTTTCTTCTATGCATGTCTATTTTGTTTAAAAGATCTTTACACAAAATTCTTTGATTGCATTTATTGTGTAGTAGCAGTGAAGGGAGCACACCATGGCCTACATATGGAGGTCATGGTCTTGTGGGAAGTTGGTTCTCTGTCCACTATGTGGGTCCCAAGGAACCAAGCTCATATCATCAGGCTTGGTAGCCCTTGTCCAGTGAGCCATCTCATCTGCTTAAAAGATGTTTTAATCGAAAACTTTTTTACTTTGTTTTTACTTAATAGGTAATTTCATGTTTCAAAAGGCAAAAAAAAAAAAAAAAAAAAAGCTATGAGTTTTGTTTTTTGTTTTTCAAATAGGGTTTCTCTGTGTAGCCCTGACTGTCTTGGAACTTGCTCTGTAGACCAGGCTGGCCTCAAACTCAGAGATCCGCTGGCCTCTGCCCCTGAGTGCTAGAACAAAATCATGAGCCACCACTGCCCAGCGATAAGTATTTTATCCTTGCCTTCTAGCCCATAGAGCACCTCTTCCAAGACGTAGCCAGTGCGCCAGCTTCCTAGGTGTCTGCCAGATCAACCCCTTCTTTTCCACATTAGCCATTAGTCTTTGCCCATGGACATATGTTTTTATTACATTCTTATGTATGTATACAAATTTTATACATAGTATTCTGTGTTTGTCTCCTTGATACTATATACATATTTTAAAGTCATCCTAACATAAAAGAAAAAAGGACAAAAGGCAATTAAGTCTACTTATGTATTGTAAAGACAACCTGTTAAGGTATAATGCTTCATGTCTTTAATTCCCGAATTGGGGAGGCAGAGGCAGGGCAGATTTCTGTGAGTTTGAGGCCAGCCTAATCTACAGATTGAGTTCCAGGACAGCCAGGGATAGTGATACTTAGTCCGCAAAAAACAAAACAAAACAACAACAACAAACTGGTGAGAAGATCCCCTAAATCCTGTATAAAAAGCAAAGTTTCTATCAGTTTAACTCATTCTCTCAAACTGTATTGAATGACAGATAGCCTTAGTATCCGGTGTATCTATATCTTCATTCCCCAGAAGTAACTTCATGAGTTTGCGCACATCAAATGGCCTGGTTTTGAATTTCCTTTGCAGTGATTCCAGGATGTGCAGATGTGCTGCCTCTTTGCAAGGGAATGCTACAGGAAATACCATGTAGATGGGTTTTTGGAGGTTTTTGTTTTGTTGTTGTTTTTAATGTGTGTGTGGGTGGGTAGGTGGGGGAAATTGGTGCTTTTTGCTTCTGAGTTTGCTATCATTTTGCTGCCTTATCTAAATCTAATCCTGAGGATAGTAATGCATTTGTATTTGGCATATGTGTGCACTGCTGAGGATTTGGTTAAAGAAACCTAATCAGGAAGAGACATCATTTTGGTTAGTTTGCAAAGGATCAAAATCCTTTTTCTTAATAGAACCAGTGTGTCTCACTGTTCTGAGAGGTGACATTTCATTATAGTACCGAGCACTAGTTAAGGGACCGATAGCATTAGGCTCTGGGGTCATACTTGCTGAGTCAGAATCTGTCCAGGTCAGGCCTGATATGTGTGCTTTGACAAGTTCCTCTGCATGAGATCTGCTTGAGATTCACCAGTTTCAAGAGGTAACCCTGGTACCTGGACTAGACTGAAATATTAGTGGTTCACATTCTAAAAGAGTTAACATTTATGTTTCTTTTGTAGCATTAACAACGGTAGCATCTTCAGTGTTCGCTTCTTCCAAACCACGGCTGTGTGCAGTTAAGTACCTGATTTCTTGTGAATGGACTTTTACTGGGAAGAGAAACAACTAACAACCATTAAAAAGACAGAATGAGCACTTGTGGTTTTCCTGTTTTGTTTTTCCCTAGAGAATGATGTAATTACAGTCCAAACCCCAGCATTTGCAGAGTCTGTCACAGAGGGAGATGTAAGGTGGGAGAAAGGTGAGATTTTATTTCCTCATTTAAGTTAAAAACTAAGGTCTCTTCATGAAGCACAGCAAGTGGAAACTGGCTCCGCCTTTTCTTTACTTATGTATCTGTTTCCTCCCAGTCTTGTAGGAAAGTGGTCTTTTAACACATAGGCTAAAAGGGGCCCAGAGGCTCCCAGCTAACAGGTGTCCTTTGACTGTCTTTCAGCTGTTGGAGATGCCGTCGCAGAAGATGAAGTGGTGTGTGAGATTGAGACAGACAAGGTAGGTTTATCCTAACGATTAATTACAACTTAATTTTGATTATTCAGTTGATATGTACTATACCACTAGTAGCTTTAATCGGTTGCTACTTTGTTTTCTTTGAGGTTCCTGGGCTGCTTTCAGTCTTCTCCCTCATATCACTTGGAAACATAGTAACTAAAGTATGTTTTAGTGTTTCTAAGAAAGGACAAGGTGAATGCTCACGATAGCAATGACTTATCTTTTTCTGACTGAAGACATGGCCTTAGGTGTTTCTGTGTGCGGAGGAGACGTAATATCCAGCTGTAACAGTGTTGTAACTCTTACTACTCATCCTGATTGACTAATGGCGATACAAATGTGGAATCTGTCCCATCTCTTTCTTCTGCAGACATCTGTGCAGGTTCCATCACCAGCAAATGGCATCATTGAAGCTCTTTTGGTACCCGATGGGGGCAAAGTTGAAGGAGGAACTCCTCTGTTCACACTCAGGAAAACCGGTGGTAAAGAAGTTCTCCTGGTGGTCAAGGTCTCCAGTGTTTCCTGGTGGGGTTGAGCTGAGCATACTGTCCTAGCAACTCCCCCTGCCTCAGGCTGGCCTTCTAGTTACACCTTTAGTTGAGGGATAGGAGAAAGCCTCTTGATGGATGGTAAACTCTAATTGTCAAGTTCTAAGCCAACGGGGTAATTTTAAAAACCCACAATACTCTGTTCTTTCCATATTTCTCAGACTGGATCTTTTTCTTAAAGAACTAATAGGGAGTTGGGGATATAGCTCAGTGGTAGAGCGCTTGCCTAGCAAGCACAAGGCCCTAGGTTTGGTCCTCAGCGCTGGAAGAAGAAGAAGGGAAGAAAAAAAAAGAACTAGCAGAAGTCAGGAATCTGAAAGAGAGTAATTTTCCCCACACTGACCTGGATCACATGAAGCTTTAAAAGAAATACAAATGAAAAGGCTTCAGGCTCCTGAGATTTCTGATTTATCACTTGCTATAATAGTTGGATTGTTGTTAGTTTTGTAGTATTCCCTTAGGTGATTCTGACATATAGTTAGGCCTGAATGCCACTGTGTAGACGGGCAATTGAGTGTAGTTTCCTCTTTTTTACAATTACATTTGTGTGTGTGTGTGTGTGTGTGTGTGTGTCTATCTGTGTGTGTCTGTGTATCTTTGTGGGGTGTATACATACAAAGGCATGCGTGTGGAGGTCTGTGGATAACTTAAGAGTTGGTTTTCTCTTCCTGTCATGTGGGCAGTAGGGCTGGAACTCAGGTTGTCAGACTTGGTACCATGTGTCTCTACCACTGAATCATCTCCTTTCCCTGTAGTTTCTTCTTACTTTAATATCTTAGGAAAAATTGACATTTCTCTTTGGAAGAAATGCCAAAAAGATGTCTGTACTGACCTTATAGTCAATATTAGAGATTAGAAAATCTGTTTTTCTGACTTGTAAGTGAAGATTTTTGTAGTTAGAGCACTTAACTGTTAAAATAGTCAAGAAGAAAGTTGGTAGATTGGACCATTGAGATTGGTCAGGGCAAGACAAGTTCAAAGTAAGGGGAAAAAAATCTAAAGTAGCTAGGACACCTGAGCCATCGTTCCAGGACCCAAAATAAAATTTTTATCAAATGCTCATTTAAGATTAAAGAGTTCGGAGGCTGGAGGATGTGTCAGTGGTTCAGAGCTGGACACTGCTCTTTCAGAGGACCCAAGTTCACTTCCCAGTGCCTACATGGCAGCTCACAAGTGTGTGAGGCTCCAGTGAGCCTCTCTAGGACCTGCACTCACATGCACGTACCCTCATGTAGAGACACATATATACAGTTAATAAAAACAATTCTTTATTTACTTAAAATAAATGTTCTTTTAAGAATTATTTTATGTATATGGTTATACTGTAGCAGTCTTCATATACACCAAAAGAGGGCATCGAATGCCATTACAGATGGTTGTGAGCCACCATGCGGTTGCTGGGAATTGAACTCAGGATCTCTGGAAGAACAGTCAGTGACTTAACTGTTGAGCCATCTCTCCAGCCCTCCCCTGCCTTTTAAAATTTTTTAATGACTAAGAGTATTCCTTTTGCCTGGTGGTGGTAGCACACACCTATGATCCCAGCGCTCGGGAGACAGAGGCAGGTGGATCTCTGTGAGTTTGAGGCTAGCCTGGTCTACAGAGTGAGTTCCAGGACAGGGCTATACAGAGAAACTCTGTCTTGAAAAACAAAACAAAAGAGTATTTCTTGTTTGTGTTATGTTAAAATAGAAAATGGTTAGCAGTATGTCACATTTATGTGTGCATTTTAACACTTTCATTTGCTTTGTTACTTTTGCTTAGAACAGTGGTTCTCAAGCTGGTTGCAACCCCTTAGGAGGTTGGATGACCCTTTGACAAGGGCCATCCAAAAACCTCTGCATATCAGATATTTATATTATGATTCATGACAGTAGCAAAATTACAGTTCTGAAGTAGCAATGAAAATAATGTTACGTACGTATGGCTGGGGGGTCAGCACATGAGGAACTGTCTTAAAGGGTCACAGCATTAGGAAGGTCGAGAACCACTGGGTTAGGTTTCATTTCCTTGGGCTTAGTATGTGCTTTTTAAGTACTTGCTGAATTTGAAAGTTAGTTAATATTTGTGAAATTGGGAAGGCATCTGAATTGAGCCAGTAAGACATTTAAGGAGACCTGAGCATAGAGAGCAGTGGTGTATGTCAGTATGTATCACCTGATGCTTTGCCTGTAGCAAATACCTAGGGGACATTTGAGGATTGGAAATAGACCTTTGTCTCTAAATCCTCCTAGTAGCTGTAATCAGTTGCCTTCCATGGAACGGTGCCAATGGCATCTTTCTCTTCTTTTTTTTTCTTTTTTTTTGTGCAGCTGCTCCTGCTAAGGCCAAACCAGTGAAGCTCCTGCTGCAGCCCACAAAGCAGAGCCCGAAGCGCCTGCTGTCCCTACTCCCCCTGTAACACCTGTGCTCACTCAGATGCCACCAGTGCCCTCACCCTCACAACCTCCTTCTAGCAAACCAGGTAAGACCCTGTAACAAACCACCTCACGGAAAGCAGCTTAGGAAAGATTTATTATGGCTTGTTTTGAGGATGAGAGTCCTTTATTTCAAGGAAGGTGTGTTGTCAGAGTGCAAGGTCACATGGCCTTTGCAGCCAAGAAAGATTGTCTGCTGCTCCGTTCACTTTGTTATTTAAAGGCTCTTCGCTCCCTGACCCCAGCCCATAGTACAGTGCTGCCTGCATTCACAGTGAGCCTCCCCACTCTAAGAGCAAGACGTCAGATCCTCTGGAAACACTGTCAGTGGACATAGCCAGGGTTTTATCTTCGCAGTGGTTCTAAAGCCTGTCAGATTGACAGTGAAGAGTAATGCTTACAGTCTCAGACTCGCAGGTGTCTGTTGGGGAGAAGGTACTTTGTGTGACACCATGTTCCTCACAGACACAGTTTGACTGAAGAACTGGGTTTGCAAACCAGCCTTCTATTTATTTGCTAACCATGCGGACAGCGTTTCTCTGTGTAGCCCTGGCTGTCCTGGAACTCGCTCGTAGACCAGGCTGGCCTCGAACTCAGAAATCCGCCTGCCTCTGCCTCCCAAAGTGCTGGGATTAAAGGCGTGCGCCACCACTGCCCGGCTAAACTTCAGTATCTTGAGGATAAAACGATAATACGGTGTGAAAATACTGCTTTCCATGTCTGATGTAGCTGTGCCCTCTCTTCATTTTCAGTGTCTGCAATAAAACCCACTGCCGCCCCTCCACTGGCTGAGGCAGGAGCTGCTAAAGGTCTGCGCTCAGAACATCGGGTAAGTCTCTGACAACTTCCAGGAAAGTAGCAGAGTCTCTGTGGAGTGAGAGTGTGGTGCTCACTTTCAGAGAGGGCTGGAGCCTCATTGCCTGGGCCTTGCGAAGGGAGAAAAGTTGTTGACTATCTCATAACTGTCAGACATATACCTAGAACATGTCTTCTGAACACAGTGGGTTTCCTACTGTATTGTGCTGTTGGCGAAATGCTTCAAATGAGTAAAATAGCTGCAGAAAATAGTAGCACATCCCTTTTCTCCCCACAGTGACGTGCACTTCTCAGAAGTAGTCTGCTGAGCTCTCTCTCTAGACTTCTGGATATTTTGCCTCAGCTGGGGAGCCAGCATGGGCCAGATTGTTGCACTGTAACAGTCCTCTGTCAGAGCAGACAAAACCCTCAAGGAAGTATGGTCAAGAGTGTGGGTTCTCTGCCTGAGAATGCTTCCTAAAATACCGTAGCCTCAAAAGCTTGTTTTTGAGTTTCCGTTCCCCAAGTAGCTATTCTCACGCCAGTCTTTATAGAGAGAAGCTGCCCTTTCTGAAATGACTCTGAATCTGGCTGGATCTACACCACAGTCTTCCTTTTGTAAATTGGTTTTGGTTTTTAAATCACACTATTTCCTGAGCTTCTGTTCTTGGTCAAATTTCTTGTACATCTGAGTGAAAACTTGGTCTCTGATTCTGTGTTTTTGCTGAGGCCACTCAGGAAAGGGAAAACCTCTAGCTTTAACTATAGTGATTGGGCCCAGCATTGTGGCCCATGCCATGACTCCCAGTACTTCGGAGGCAGAGGCAGGAGGCTCTTTAGTGCTTGTCATCCATTGCTGGCAAACTGAGTCCTCTCACTGACTGGGGAATGGTCAGATGGTCAACTCGTTCCTCTTTCAGGAAAAAATGAACAGGATGAGACAGCGCATCGCCCAGCGTCTGAAGGAAGCCCAGAACACATGTGCAATGCTGACAACTTTCAATGAGGTTGACATGAGGTGGGATCTCTAGTCTCTAGTCCCCACGTCTGTGGTTCTAGTAGTAGAACACAGGAACTTACGCTAGCCCTTACCAAATGCAGATTCCAAAACTAGCTTGACCTGGGAGAGGTATTTATTTCTGCTTTACTCCTTGTTGATTTATGCAACATGACCCACTGGTTTAATTTGCTAGTTTACTCCTCTAATACTATGGAATGAATTAGAAAATATGTAAGAAAATAGTGAGCTTTACTGCAACATAAAAAGCTTAGCCTTTTGGACTTTCATACCTGAGCTATTAGCTCTCTGATAAATTAGCCTAGTGTAATCATTTTTGTTTAGGTTTTTATATTTGTTTTTACTTGTATACATGTGTGAGTTAGTGGGGGAGGGGGTCCACAGAGGTCAGAAGAGGGCATTGGATCCCTTAGAACTGGAGTTACAGGTGCTTGGGAGCCCATTGACCTGAGTACACACAACCATATTTGGATCTTCTGGAAGAGCACTATGTGCTCATAACTGCTCCAGTCCCTGTTTGGTTTTTGAGACAGGGTCTCAAATATGTAGTTCTAGCTGGCCTAGAACTCACTATATAGACCAGGCTGGCCTTGAACTCACAGATATTTGCCTGCTTGTGCCTCCCAAGTACTAGAATTAAAAATGTGTGCCATTATGCCCAAGCTGATGTTGGTTGGTTGGTTGGTTGGTTTGTTTGTTTGTTTGTTGTTTTGAGACAGTGTCTCATGCTGCCTGTCTGGGCTTGAATTCTCTTTGTCGCTGAGGATGATGGTGATGGTGCCACCATGTCCTGCTGCTAGTGATGCCCACTTCTTGCTACCCCTTGGGATGGGAAACCCTTTACAATGTGCCTGGAAGGCACCACACTCTGCTCTTCTCTAACAGTGACTGCTTCTTGTGTATGTTCCCAAGCAACTCAGAATCCAGCAGGCAAAAGGATAGAGACTTGCCACCTCGTACTCTACCCAGTTTTGATTATGGAATTGGAACTAAATTGAGTTTGTGTGTGTGTGTGTGGTGTACATACGTACACATGTGGGAGTGTATAGGTGTGCGTGCATGCATATAAAAGTCAGAGATCAAGTTTATTGGTCGTTCCTGGGAGTCATCCACCTTGTTTATTAAGGCAGGTTTCTACTCGCCTAGAGTTTGTTAAGTAGGACAAGCTGACTAGTCAGTGAGCCCCGGGATCTGCATGTCTCCTACCTCTGTAACTCTGAGATTTCATGTATGTGCCACCAGACCCAGGTTTGGTTGGTTGGTTTTATGTGGATTTTGGAGTTCAACTCAGGTCTTCATGCTTATCTAGGAACAAAGGTGTCTTCCCTAGCCCCCAAACAGTTAAATTCTAAAATATAAAAACCTCAGTTCACGGCACCCAGTCCTGTAACGGCCTAATGGTTGATTTCCTTGTTTTCTTTAAAATTTTGATGTATCCAAGTATCAGCATTGTGAGGAAGAGAATAGTTTTATTTAACAAGTATCTTAAGTGTTTATCATATGCAGATTACCAAAGTGAAATTCAGGGGCTGTGGGGATGAGCGTAAAAGCGCTTTGGAACTTGCTATCTCATTTAGGTGAACACTAAATAAAATCTAGAAAAAAGCATTGAAAAGATAAAAATGAGTATGAAGTGGGGAAGGGAGTGTGTTTGCTTTTGGAGTTTGAATGGACTCTCCAAAGTGGCAAGCATTTAAGCCAGGTGTAGTGTGCACATCTGTCGTTCTGGTGCTTGGGGTTGGGGGAGCAGGAGGATCAGCCATTCAAGGTTATCCTTAGCTACACAGAGTTCAAACCCAGCCTGGACTATATGAGAGCTGTCTCAGTTTAAAACAGAACAACATGAAAATGCTAAATAGTGTTACAGAGAAAGTCATTCCAAGTAGTTTTAGCAATTTGGATCATGACACTGTCAAGAAAGTGCAAGAAACAGAAAAGATCGTTTTTGGCACCAACAGTCTACATAGGATAGAATGGAGGTTGGATCTGTATTTCAGTGGGGTTTGAATGTCAGTGAAGAATGAATTAAGTCAAAGATCACGTCTCCAAGGTACCCATCTCCCTTTGCTTTGAGTATTAATCTCTGCCTCTGCTTCTCAGTGAGGAAGTTTGTTTATTGAAGTATGTAGGGTCTGGTCAATTTCACTAGATGTCATTATTTTATTGGGAAGTCCATCATGTAGGGAAGGACTTTTCCTAATGAATCACAAAGCCTGCAGCTGTGTTTCCTGCATTAGGGGCAAATTGTACACAAATTAAATTGGACTTTGAAATTTTACCCAGTTTCTTAAGATGAAGCATGTAAATATTTATGTCTCTAAAAGATGCAGTTGGCCCAACATCCCTGATTGCAAGTCGGTCTAATAGCTGGATCTCCTTTCAGTAGCTAATCTGGTGTCACTTAGCAGTGGCCTGAGGCTTCACTGTAGCCAGTAATGTGGTTTAGATCGAGTGCCCTTTGGGTCTTATGCCTATCAGCTAACCCAGAGGAGCCTTTCTGAGACTTGTTCCTTCCCCCATTGTCCCAGCTTTGCCTCCAAGGGCTGAGCTCTGAAATAGAAACTCCTTAATGACCAGAAAATGGCATTCAGGCAGGTCTGAGAACAGAGACACCCACCACGCCTCTTTCCTGCAGTAATGCCTTTAGGGTGGTAATTCTAGCACTAAATGAGGTTAGACTCAGGAAAATAAACATTTTAAACCCAATCAGTCCCTTTAGGAAAATTTCCTTTTTTCAAAAACAAAAGGTCTGAAGTGGGCAGTTACAGGGCACCGCATCTTATCTTTCCTGCTAATGTTGAATTAAGCCATTATAGGGGGAAGGGAGACGTGAGCATTTGGGCCTGAGATGAAGTAAAATTCAATTTTCATCGTGGAATGTTATTCCTATAGTCATAGAAGTTCCTGTGGGAAAAGGATGGGAGAGACTTTTTTTTTTTACTAACTCTGCAATGCGTATATGGGGGGGGGGGGGGAGGGTGCTTAACTTATTGGGCCAGAGGATGTTCAAGTTGCAAAGTCTTCTCAGAGGCAAGCCCAGCACTGAATCTGAAAGACAGGCCACAGCCCACACGGAGCCACTTTCTAAATACCAAGGAAACCACAGCCGGTGAAACTAATGTTAAGATCAGACGCTGTGTGTTGTTGTATGTTGGTGCCCAGCCCAGTCCTCCCCATCACATGCCATGGGCATTAGTAACTGTTTCATGAGCAAGTTGATAGAACTGCTAACTCAGAGGAAATAGATCCGCTGACTTTGCACAAGCCTGGAAGAGTATCGGACTTACCTCCTGCATATAGTTACAGTTTCCTGTGGAACCTTCACTTCACAGGTGGCCAGTTTTCTTTTTCTGCTAGTTAGGTAGGAGAATTATTACAAAGTAAGAAGCTTTAATTTTTTTAAATATGATTCTAACAAATGGAATATTGTGTTTTAGCATTTGCTTATAAACTTAATTTGAAACTTAAATTTATTTCCAGTGTGGATAATTCATAATTTCAGTGTAGGGAAATATGCTGCTTGGTGTGGTAGTAATCAATGTAATCTTCAGATTATCTGTCACTGAAATCTGTGACTCATAGAACTAAAAGGATTGCCTTAAAAGGATTCAGACATCTTAAGGACAGGTTGGCGCTGATCTTCTAGGTCAGAGTTCTGTGATAGGGCACTTTTTTAAGTTGACCCCTAGAGAGTGATTCAAAACTTGAAGTTAGATGGTCCAAGCTAAGGGAAAGCCCATCCATTTGTATACATGGGTAAAAACCTGTGAAAGCTCAAAAGAGGGCTTTAGCTGTTCCTGGTGGGTAGTCCTGGCCTGTAACCCCGGCTCACTGAGAGATCGAAGCAGAGGAATTACAAGTTTAAGGCTAGATCATGTATTTCAAGACACCTAGTCTTGAAACTCTAAAAGGATGAGATGCAGAGTGGGTTGGGGAGCATAGCTCAGGAGGAAAGCCCTTGCCAGCACTGCTCAGAGGTCCTTGACCTTGCCTGTGGCAGTACGTGCATGTGTACACACAGCAGAGTCAGAGCTTCATCGACAGTGTCTTTGCATCATGTATTTACAGTAACATACAAGAGATGAGAGCTCGGCACAAAGATGCTTTCCTGAAAAAACATAACCTCAAATTAGGCTTCATGTCAGCGTTTGTGAAGGCCTCTGCATTCGCCTTGCAGGAGCAACCTGTTGTAAATGCAGGTAAGTTTCTTGAGACCAGTGTGGCAAAGATCTTTGGGGCTGAGTGTACAAAACAGACCTGCTGTCACATTTAGGGGTCACCAAGGCTTTTTATTCACAATCTGTGGAAACATGATCACCTTCACCAGATACTAACATGATTACTTTCTCTGTACCAAGTGGGCAAAAAGGTTTCCCCCACTGTGTAGCTTGGTAGTTGCTCTGGCAGTAGGCAGCTCTGGGATAGCCCAGCCTCCAAGGCTGTCTTGTATCATGGGCAATCTCAAGTTCTGGCTGCTCCACCACCACCATGTGCCCTTTACTTGGAGGCTTAACTTTGATGTTTGGTGTAGGCTCCAGGTTGACCTTTGTCTTTGGGTTAGGGCCCTCATTGGGAAGGTTGGGCTTCGTACTTGCTTTCTTCCATCTTTCCTCTCATGAAGTGGTAATCTAGCTTATGGTTCTTGTCTTGTATTGAGTCACTTCTGTGTTCCTTGAAAGATAGGAGAGGGGACAGTGACACTTTACAGTCCTCAACCTAAAATCCCTAGTCTCTCTCCCATTGGGCTTTCTTTGCTCTTGGCATCTCTCCGAGTTTTCATTCACTTGACAAGTACTCTAACAATCCAGTGTAGACTCTTTGGAAGATTCCCAAGCCTGCTTTTCTTACTGGTTTTCTATTTTAAGATGGTGTGTTTAAAAGCCAGAGCTCCTTCACGTCCACCTGGATCTCTAGAGAGAGTAGATGGACATCCTCCTCCTCCCTCCTTTGCCTTTTACAGAGCACTTGATATCTAGCCATTCTCTGCTCAGGGAAGGCTTGCGTAGCTAAGCGTTAATGTGCTTCTATTGTGTGCACCTTCTGTGAGCTGTGGAACAACAGGCTCCTATGTTCAAGTTGATTCCGAAGCTTGGGAAGTGCTGGTATGGATTGGACGGGAGCCAGGAGAGTGTCGGTTACTTGTGATGTAGTTCTTTTCATGTTGATTAGTCATCCCACACTGCACTGGCCACTGAAGACTTTACTCTGTTAACTCCTTAGCTTTGGCCAAGAGCTTTGTATGTAACATGCGTTTTCTCTTTCATAGTGATTGATGATGCAACCAAGGAAGTGGTGTATAGAGATTATATTGACATCAGTGTTGCAGTTGCTACCCCGAGGGTATGTTGGGGCAAGAGTTGGAAGTGCTTGCTTAGATCCTGTGTTGGTTATTTCCATTTCTGTGCTAAGACACCAGGACCAGGGCAACTTATAGAAGAAAGAGTATTGGGTGGGCTTCGGTTTCAGAGGGTTAAGAGTCTGTTGTCATCACGGTACAGAAAGTGGCAGCAGGCATGGTACTGGAGCAGTAGCTGAGAGCTCCCGTGTTGAGACAGTCACAAAGTAGAGAGAGCTGACTAACTGGGAATAGCATGGTTTCTTTGAAACTTAAAGCCTGTCCACAGCGACACACCTCCTCCCAAAAGGAGGCCACACCTCCTAATCCTTCCCAGACAGTTCCACCAACTTCAGACCAAGTGTTCAAATATATGATCATGTGGAGGCCATTCTCATTCAAACCACCACAGATCTCACCCAATTTATATTAAAAAGATGATCCTATGGAAGGGGTTATTTCTGTAATTCTGTATTTTTAGGAGACCATTGGTAAAAGTAAATTTTTTAAAAAAACCATACCACATTCCTGTACAAGTCTTTTTAATCACAGTGAGTTTAAGGTGTTCGGGCTGGGGAAATTGTAATTACAAAGAGTGCTGTTACTTGCAGTTTAAAACTACTTTTCACTCCAGGGTCTTGTGGTTCCTGTCATCAGGAATGTGGAAACTATGAATTATGCAGATATTGAACGGACCATTAATGAACTAGGAGAGAAGGTACAGTAGACAGAAGTGTGTGCGTGCGCTGCGGGGGCAGTTGAGGGAACAAAGCCTGCAGAGGTTGGCGCTGCTCAGGCCTGTGGAGTCTGGTTCTCTAGAGACGTAGCCTCCAGGAAAACAGTGTCCACATGAGCTAAGGAGAGGCATCGGGCCGAGCCTCAAATATTCCAGTGATTGAAATCCCTATGTTCAGAATCTTCTGGGGAAAGAAATGTTGATTGTAGAGTCACGGTTTCTCTGAAGGTGGTCACCTTAGCTGAGCCACTGTCCTGTTCGCTGGAGTTGGCACTTCTGATCTCAGATAAGAATTTTCTAGATTTACTGTTTTAGAGCAAAGAATCTTGGTTTGACTTAATGTTTCTTGTTCTTAGGCCCGAAAGAACGAGCTTGCCATTGAAGATATGGATGGTGGTACTTTCACCATCAGCAATGGAGGAGTTTTTGGCTCACTTTTTGGAACACCCATTATCAACCCCCCTCAGTCTGCCATTCTGGGCATGCATGGCATCTTTGACAGGCCTGTGGCTGTGGGAGGCAAGGTAGGAACCATTATCTCTGAGATTTTTAATCGCTAAATGGCTGGCTGCAAGAGAGAAACCTAACCAAGTCCTTATTATAAAGCATCCACTGTAATTTCAGACTTACGTGTCAGTTCTTAATTACTAAATGATAGTTAAGGTACTGGTTCTCAAACTGATCTGAGGGTATTGACGTCATCTGGGAATTTGTTAAAGATGCAAGTGCTGGGCTGGAGAGGCGAATCTGTAGTTAGGAGCACTTGCTGCTCTTGGCAGAGTAACTAGATCCAGTTCTCAGCATCCACATAGTGGCTTGCAGCCATCAGCAATTCCAGTTCTGAGGTATCAGGCACCTTCTTCTGTCCTCCTTGGCATGCACATGTAAGTGAAATGCTCATACACCTTAAATAGTAATTTCTTTTCTTTATTTTTTTTTTTCTTTTTAAAGATTTATTTATTTTATGTATGAGTGCACTGTCACTCTCTTCAGACACACTAGAAGAGGGCATGGGATCCCATTACAGATGGTTGTGAGCTCTTAACCACTGAGCCATCTCTCCAGCCCATAATTTCTTTTTTAAAAGTAAATTCATAGACATCCCCCCCCCACCACACAACTACACACTCAATCTACTGAAGCAGAAACACACAGTTCTGATGCATGTTAAAGTTTCCTCTAGGACTTGCTGACACCTTGTCAGAGCACCTCAGGCAGTCAGAGATGGGTAGAGTTGACCCTGGGAAACAGGGCACAGTGCACAGCGGTCTGTGGGCTACAGAATTGTATGAAAAACTTGTGAGTTTTTTGAGAGTTCAAGGTATGAGGGAGGCCAAAGGGCTTGAGTTAGCTATTGGAAGATAAGTTAGTTTAAAAAAAAAAAAATGTTCTCAGACTTCCTTGTCTAGATGTTTCTGGGTCATTGACTCCTTTATATAAAAATCATAGGTCTTTTCTTGGAAACCGTTACACAGCAGACTTATTTTGTTTACTCATGGACTTTCAAGACAGGGTTTTTCTATGTAGCGTATTTGTCCTGGAATTATCTGTGTAGACCAGGCTGGCCTTGAACTCAGAGGTCTGCTTGCCTCTGCCTCTTGAGCGCTGAGATTAAAGATGTGTACCTGGCAGATAGCAGAAGATTTAAACTCAAGGTTAGTTTTTCCTCCTCAGACTAGGGATGCTGAGCGGGGTAAAGTGTCTGCCTTGCATGTTCGGAGCCCCGAGTTTGACAAACCCACGTGACAGTACATGCTTGTATTTCCAGCATCAGGAAGCTAAGGCCAGAGGATCGATGGCTTGGTGTCTTCTGTGGTTGTATAGTAAGCTTGAGAACAGCCTGTGCCCCATGAGACTCATTTCAAAAACAAATAAAATACAGTTTTTAAATTGTAACTTGTGGTGCACGCCTTTAATCCCAGCACTTGGGAGGCAGAGGCAGGCGGATTTCTGAGTTCGAGGCCAGCCTGATCTACAGATGAGTTCCAGGACAGCCAGGGCTACACAGAGAGAACCCTGTCTCGAAAAACCAAAACATAAATAAATAAATAAATAAATAAATAAATAAATAAAATAAAAATAAATTGTAACTTGTAGATAGTGGCGTTGCTGAGTAGTAAGGTGCTTGCTCGGTACACAGGCCTGGTGTTGGATCTACACAGTGCAAAACTAATAGTAATACACACCGTAACTTCAAAGTAGCTCCAGAGGCAGCCACAACGGAAGAGCTCTGCGTGAAAGAAAATAAACTAAGTTATCCAGAGGCAGCAGTGGTAGGAAAGAGTTTGGTATGGCCTTTGCTTTCTCACCTCTTTCCCTCAGCAGGGCTTTTCTCTGATCCACTGGATACAGATCTGTTGACCTCTCTCTGCAGGTGGAAGTTCGCCCTATGATGTATGTAGCCCTGACCTATGACCACCGGCTGATTGATGGCAGAGAGGCTGTGACCTTCCTCCGAAAAATCAAGGCAGCAGTAGAAGATCCAAGAGTCCTCCTTCTAGACCTTTAGGAGGAAGCCGCACACCCTACCTAGTGATCATGCAGGAACTGAAAACCAGTCTTCTCCCTTGTCCCCTCATCAACCCCAGGTTAGCCTGATGACAGGCAGGCACATACTGTTGGCCTCAAGCGAGGAAGCCAGGGCACTACGTAAGCAGCTTTCACGACCTTTCCTTAGTGTTCCTTCTTAGGCTCTTCTCTGTGTGACTCTTACCTTCCATGTTGTGGGCCTAAGAGAGAGTGAGAGCCTTAATGGATGCTCATTAATATTCCTGCCTTTATTCCAGTCCTCTGCAATCGACAGTTCTGCTTCTCTCCAGTGATAGTATACTATAGGGATACCACCAGGGACCATGTGATGCGAATCTCTATCTTTGGAAAGTGTTCTCCAGAGATGCCTGGGGGATGCTTTGCCTCCCGGGCTCAAAGCAGCCTCTGTCCCAGCTGTGCAGTTCTCACTTGATGCCACCTGTGTGGAGGTATTGGACACGGGCAAAGAGGTGCTGCTTTGCTTCTTAAATGCACCATCATTCTGACCTGTCAGTGGCTTCAAGGTGCCTCTCTACCTCTTCCAGGAAGCACAGGCTGGGGGATTTGAGCATAGGCAGAATTGTGCAGCATCCCCTGAGGTTACCTGTTATAATCACAGGTGGGAGCTGACCCCTGGCTTGCCCTCACGGGCTCCATCGTATTCTGGCACTGGCGAGATTGAGTCCTTTTGGCATAATTACGTGCAACTGTTGTCATACCAACCCTTTCCAGCCTCTAGGAATCACTTTCTTTCTTAAAGCAGAGTTTAGCACATCATGGCAGTGGGACAGTCTGGTGAAGGGACTGTTCTCACCAGATCAGGCCAATGAGAGCTTCTAAATTGAAGGTGGTATGAGCATGTGCTGACAGAGCTGTTCTTCCCTTCCTGGGATGTGGTCTGCGGGGAGCATGGTCTTGGTGCCTCTGGTGCAGGACACAGACACAGGGGAAGATGGACTGGTGGGAACCAGCCTGAGGAGTTAGGACAGTGAAGAAATGATGATGTCATCTCTAAGATCACCCTTCAGGTACAAGTGCAGCTGTTGGTATATTCTTGATGCGTGGTAAAATGCTCAGCTGGTTGTAAAAGCTCCTAAGCCTTGTACGCTGCACTCAGCCTGAGTGGCTGACAGTTGACACGGGCCATTAGTGCTGAATTCCCTTTTTTCTTGTAATCCAAGACAAGCTGGGGGGAGGGGAAGAGGTCAGTATTGAGTGCCTGCAGCATCTGCTACTACATCTACACCGTTCAGAACCTGTAACTCAAATATTTAAAGAGACTGATTTTGAATGAAAATTAAAGGGCAAATGTTCTCAAACAGGGCTCCAGGGTCTGTGCTCTTTTGACCCTTGAGGCTGTACAGCCCAATCACAATGTCATTATCACTGAAGCTACTTCATCCTGAGTTGGCTATCTTGGTGGAGCTACTGGTGGAACCCAGGATCTTTGTGTACTCTTTTCTCTGAGCAGTATGCCAGGCGCCGTCCCATACTTTAGACATGTTAGTTTAACAGCCAGCCAGGGCACCCACTAATGTCCCAGTGCCCTGGTTCTTTTCAGGGAGCCCCATGGCCCTGACAAGATGACTCTTGAAGAGAAATTGTGGCTCCCACCTATGTGAAGCCCCTTTTAATAGCAGGAAGGGCTTGCATAATCTCTAAGACAGAGTGGGGAGGCACGGAGACTCCTAATACCATTTGGACTTGGCTACCACGTGTGCACCATTATAAGCACATGTCTGCTTATAGTGAACAGTGAGGGCCGTCTCCTAGGAGCAGTGAGGATGTGAGGGGCAGAGGACAGGACACAGAATGACCACGGTGGGTAGGCATGATGGAGTAGAGCCTTACTTTCCCACACTCCTCTCATCTGCTGATCCTGTCTGCAGTGAGGCCCTCCCTCTGGTGGCCTGTCCCAGGAAGAAGTGGGGTCCTTGAGTGGGTTCAGGGAATTATGTATCAGGTCTAGTGTTTGATATGCTGCAAGTTTTAAAATTTTCCATTAAACTTCTGGAGTAGGTGTTTTACTTTATTGAAAGACCATCCATAAGCCCTGTCAGAGCTGGGACCATGGTATTCCAAACTGATGGCTCAACAGAATGCCAGAAGTACAGTGTATTGGCTGGATAAGCCTGGAAGTGACCTGTACTCCATAAAGCAATGGCCAAAGTTGTCCAGCATTATGGGTTACACAGAAGGAACCTGCACCTGTGAGCCAACTCTAGCAAGTTCTAAGTTAACCTCTCAAGAACCTCTGTTCTCTCAGGAGAACCTTCCGTGAGCTGACTGAAGCTTATGTGTCCCTCAAGCACCGTGAGCTGCTCAGGTGTCGGTCTCCTCTCCTTCCTCCCCTTTCTGAGGCTGTTCCTCAGGCAGCTTCCTTCCAGGTCACGTTCACTGTCCTAATGATACAAGGATACCACAGAAAGAAGAGGCTTTATTAGAGGGTAGACACACCCCAGGCGTGCGCACCCATGCACGCACAATCTGGGGATTGGTCAAGTGAAATTTTGTTGCATGTACCACACCCAGGGGCTGGGTTGTCTTGAGGCAAGCCCTCAAACCCGGAGAGGGGGCTGTGTTTTGAGATACCATTTACTTCAGAGACCAGAAATACATGTCTGAAGGCACTGGGTAAACACTGGTCCATATGTTCTGTGGTAACTCATTCTAAAAGCCAGCAGGCAGTGACTTGAGTACAAATAGAAGCTCATACCAAACAACCAGCACCTGAGAAGAATGGACTACTGGTCCTGTGAAGCAAGCTTTCTGACACAGGAGAGCCAGCCAGAGAATAAAGCACTTTATTTTGTTTTCCAACTCCGTCTAAGTGGTACAACCGCATTCTTAGCCCGCTCTTAACCCCACTGGCTTCTCTTCCCCTTGATTTTATTCTCCAGAGTAAGTAATCAAGTTAAGGGTCAGAAGTGGGGACCCTAAGCCCCACTTCACCCCACAGACTAACCACCTTTCTAGCACCCGGACCCCAGGAGGAACAGCTGGTTGTATGACTAAAGTGGACCCAAGCCAGTCCTGGTTTGGGTCTATGGAGCCAGAGGTTCAGTGTCCTGAGATGTCTCCAGAGATGCCCTATGTGGTGTACAAATGGCAGTAGTGTCCCCAGATTCGTCATTTGACTCAGCAAGTGTTGAACAGTTTGGAATTAGAGCAACAGAAGGCACCCTTTAACATGATAGGTCCCAGCTAAGAGTACAAGGTGTGTTCAGCAGGTATCTGTTGACCGATGAGTGTAGGTTGCTCACAGGGTCCACCTCACCGTCCTTCCAGTAGCTTCTCCAGGGCTGTAGCAGTCATTGGTCTGAGGCCCAAGCAGGCGGTGAGCAGAAAAAGTGGCTGCCCCACGTTCTTCCCCTGAAGTCCACTGATGCGAGGGGCCAGCCCAGCTGGTAGACAAGAGAACTGGGCTGGCTGTTTTGTCCACTTACCCACCTCTTACCCCATTAGCCGGCTCCACTGGATGGTACTGAAAAAGGGGTGGGACTTGAGTTTGCTGGTGCCACCACCTCCAGCACCGAGGCGCCTCTGAGGCTCGAACTGCAACAGCTGTCGGGAGAGATTCAATCAGCACTCTGGTACCCTTCCCCATCCTGGAGGGAGGCACCCACTTCTGGGGTTACTGTCACCAAAATCCTAGGGTGCTCTTGTTAACCCAGTCAGTAAGTCCCTCCCCCGTGACTCTGGTGGTAGCACAGACATCATGGGCATTTATGTGTTCCAACACTTGAATTAATACGTGTACAGGTGGTTCCTCTCATCCCCACCCATATACCAATAAGCCAGCAGCAAGACCATCACCTCAGTCAGCAGAGAGGCTGCTGGGCGACTGAGCCACTCAGGCAGCTGGAGTTGGGTGTGGGCCTGGAATCCTGAAGGGTGGCTCTGAGACAGTGCCTGGAGAGGTGGGGGACACAAGGAGAGGCCACTTTAGGGAAGTTTACGCCCTACTGGCAGCCAAGATTTGCACACGTAGACACACATAACACAGTCCAAGAGGAAGCTCTTGATAGCTGCCTTTTGCTAGGATCTACTAATAACTCAAGACTGAGCTAGACCCCAGACATTAAGGAAGCTGGCTTAGGGAAAAAGGGACTTGGGTTAGCATTGGGGTTGGAACCTGCAGCTTTTTAGAACCATGGTCTTTATAGAGTAGATACTATTGGGAACAGCAGTAGACTTTTTTTTTTAAGTCTCCACAAGCTACATATGCAATGCAGACCTGCCATGCAGCCACTGAGACCGAGGCAGGAATGTGGCATGTGTGTGTGTGTGTGTGTGTGTGTGTGGGTAGGCTCAGTAGGTTGAAGTTGGGTGTTTTTCCTCTATTGCCCACTAATTTTGTTCAGGGTCTCGGTGAACCCGATGGCTGACCAGCAAGCTCTGGGACTCTGCTGTCTCACCCCAGACCCTGAGTGTTCCAGGTGTGCATCGTCATCACATTGACTTTTACATGGTCGCCAGGATCAGACTCAAGTCTTCACGAGCAGACACTTTCCCAACTGAGCACCTCCCCAGCTTGAGAGTGGGCTCCGCTGACCGGCTGACAAGGCAACGGCTGCCCCATATGAAGGAGCCTCCTCCCATCTCAAGTTGAGGTCTAGGCATTATATAGCCTTGAAGGGTAAGGGGGGCTGGATAGTAGGAAAGGGAGATTTAGAATATAATCTAGAGGCTTCCAGGGAAAGGCTGCTGCTTCTCCAAACCTCAGGCCAGACATGCTTTTCCATAAACCTCTGGTTATGCCAACTTAGACAATTCATAGAAGCTGACAAGTCTTAGCCACAGGCCCTCATGCAGTAGGAATTCTATTGCCGGTGGTCTGATGTGTGGAAGGGTATCCTGCCCAGTGGTCAGGCACGGAGAACCAGGCAGCCTCTGTTTTGACCCTGGCTGGCTAAGCCTCTCCTCAGCCTAACCCAAAGGTCCCCACCAGGGCTCTATACCCTCCCTGCCCACCAACTCACCATTCCTGTGAGCAATTCATACAGAAGTGACCCGTAGCTCCACCAGTCACAGGCTTCGGTCAGCTCAGATATCCCTCCAACCTCTGTGAGAACAAGAACACACACATTCCCACCTCACAGAAGGGCCCGTTCTGTTCTCATTCTAGCGCCCACTGCCCATCCCGGCTTTAACCCATGCAAAGGAAGCCAAGATCTAGAAACCTCCCCCAACTCCCTTCTTGCCTGGAGCGCTGTACAGACAGTCCACAGCCTCCTGGCTGCACTGGGGCTCCACTTCTGACCACTGGCCAAAATATGTGAGTTGGATGTGACCTTGTCCAGTGTGCAGAGAGGAATGGCAGGACAAAGGTTGAAAGTAGCAACACTGATCAGCTGGAATCTCCAAGCAGTCCCAATAAATCATGTCAGGGGCCAAAGGTCATCCCAGGTGGAGTCTCCCTAAGGGTGTGGCCCCTTGCTGTCCAGGGCCCAAGGTGGTCCTGAAGCTGCCCCCCCACACCCAGGTTCATGTCTTCTCTAAAGGAATAGATGAAGGAAGGAGAGGGGGGTGCAGCATGTAGCTTTATAATCTTGGGGGTTCTTGTTGACTCTGGGCTCCCACCCAAGGACTGGGGTTCTTGGAGCAGGGAGGCTGGGGCTCTTACCTGCCTGGTCCAGGAGCAGGTTCTGTGGGTTGAGGTCCCGGCACAGGACCCCTTGCTGATGTAACGCTTCCAGTGCCAGCAGCATCTCAGCTGCCCACTGCTTCACCTGCCCCTCCCTCAGGCTCCAGGCAGCTCTTCTGCTCCCCAGGCTGGCCCTGTTTGCTGATGAGGGGTTCTGACCCCTGCCTCGGCCATAGGCCCCTAGCACCCGGTCAGCCCCTTCTCGTACCCAGTGGAGCCTCTGAGTGGGTGCTGGGTTCGAACTCTGGCCAGCTCGCCTGACTTGACTGTGCAAGTGGCCACACGGGGCCTCTGTGAGGTCTGAAGAGCAGACAGCACTGGTTCTGGATGAAGGTTCAGCATCAGCCTCTTTCTGAAGCTGGAGGGCTGGGGGAAGGCTCTGGGAAGTCCATGGAGGCTCCATTGGGATTCTGTCCTGCCTCAAGGTGTGGCCTGGTGGAATCTTCGCTGGGGTCATGAGGCTGAGGCCGGTGCTGAGTTGGGCTTTCGACTTCTCCTGGACAGAGCCAGACTTGAGCCCAGAGTATTGAAAGTGGGCTTGGGAGAGTAAATGTGACCAAAGGGTGCCTCCTGGGCCAAAGAGGGAGCGAGAGTGTGGGAAGGAAGAAGAGCTCGGACCCTAGGCCCGAGGCCCGATTCTACCTTCCCTCCATTGTATCATGCCCCCTCTGCCTCCTCAGTGATCTGCTCACCCTGCTCTGACCCACCTCCGGGGAGCCTCACAGCCTGCATACCTGATGTTGGTGAACTTGGATTGAGTTTGTTTGTTTGAACACCAATGTTCCACATGCTACACTTCCTCCCCACAAAAGGTAGAGGCCACGTATGGATTTACAGTGACCGCATCATGACCCAAGGATGTGCCTCACATTTCAGAATCGCTAAACAGCTGACAGTTTTAGTCACCAGCCTCACCATGTGGTCATTCAGGAATGGGGCACTGACCAGGAAAGTCAAGACTAGAGGAAACGGTGACGTAGAAGACAGCTGAATAAATGTCCCCCTCCACCTGCCTAGGATGGAATCGTCCTTCCCAGGATGTCCCCTGCTCCCTCAGCACCATACAGAGCTCCGCAGCAGCCTGGCCCCGCCCTCAGCCTTTAGAAACTCTGAGCTCCCTGCCTGTGCCACACATGTGAAGCAATATGCCACACATATTCCTCCTCAGAGCTCAGAGTTGGGGAGAACAGTAAGACCCCAAAGTTCAGAGGAATTAATGGGCCCTCACAGGTCCCTCACCTTGCACATGTTCCAGGTGCAGGAAGATGGAGTCCTCGCTCACGAAGTATCGCAACAATTTTGTCATGTAGGGGACGCCATGTGGGATGATAGTCAGCCGTTCCCGGCTTACCATGTGACACCTGGGAAGGCTCTGGGGGAGGGGACAGGGTATGTAAATGAGCTTCAGGACACTAGGATATGAATTGGGAGCCAGGCTGAGTAGCATCTGTTTCCACCAGTTCCTGGCCCAGCCCTCACCCCTCTAATCCCATGGAATCCATGTCCAAGGATGAGACACTTCGCATGCGTGTCAGTCTTGGAGCCTTGGGCAATGCTCAGAGGAACAGGCAGGTTTGGACTTTGGAAGAAGCATGGCCATCATATGCACATTCTGGGAGTGGGGTAGGCGGGGGTCTCAAGAGCTCTGAGAAAGGTCCCAAGAGTAACAGCAGTATGGCAGCAGTTGGGCAGCACCTGCCTTCACAACGAAGGTTCCTCCGGTTACTGGGTCCTGGACAACCTGCACCTGCCAAAGTCCAGGAGGCACTGGTCAAGGTATGCGTTAGTTCCTGGGCTTTCCATGCCCTGAGGCCAACATCCATTCTGTCCTGGCAATCCACCCTTACTATACACAAGCATCCAAGCTCTGGTACTTTTTCCTCCAGCATCTGGGACTTCTACCCTATGTCTAGTGCTCTCTGGGCTCCTGCTCAGGGGATGCTCACACCATCTAACCTCCTGTCTCCCCTGGTTGTGAACTCCACAACCATCCTGTCCAGCTTGGCATCCCCACAGTCCTGTGTAGTGCGAGGATGAAATCAATACTTCACCTAGGATGGCAAGTGGTCTAAGTACCCTCTGTTGGGTGTGCTGTAACCCTCATGAGAACATCTCTCCCACTACCTGCCTACACTAGCCAGACCCTGTGTGGTCTGAGGACAGCCAAGATCAACACTTCAACTGTAGGCTTTGGCCAGAGGCCATCATCCCAGCAGGGACTGAAGGTGGCTTGGTTGAAGCACCTCAGAGCTAGTCAATTCTTCTGAGCTTTGCTTACATGTGAAGCTAAACTAGGTGAGGTGGTGCACGCCTTTAATCCTAACAGCGATGGAGAGAGGCAGAGGCAAACAGATCTCTGTGAGTTCAAGGTCAGCCAAGGCTACATGGTGAGCCCTTTTCTCAAAACAGAACAAAACAAAAAAAACAGAAAACGAAACAAAATCCCCGAACACATGAAGAACCTGAGGTTTCTGAGACTGTGGCTCTAGATCGGTTGGGCTGACTGCCCCAGGCTCCGCATGCTTCGGGATTTCTCTTCTTTCCTACACTTCTTTTAAATGAAGTGAGTGTGATTGTGTCCACCAGCCACCTGGGAAGCTGTCCTTTGATAGCAGCCCTCTCCTTCTCGGGATGGCTTTGGGAAGTGGGGAACAGAGTCCGCACTACTGGACGTGTTGAGAACTGTAGCCTAGGGACGGAGTAGGGAAAGCAGCCTGCATTTTTTTAATGCTAGGCTAGAGCTCTGTTACTGGTTTACATTCCCCAGCTCTCAGGGCCCCAGTTTTAGAGCTTGGACAAGTAGCTGACTTTCTTAACTACCAAAGAGGAATTATAAATGTCCACCTTTGCTATATCGCTGGTTGGTTAGGCAGTAAATAGGAAAGTCCTTAGTGAAAGTCATGACAATATCACACACTTGCCAAGTCACGAACCTTCTCTGAACCTTGTGCTTGTTTCTGGGGTGTGCATGTGTGTGCATACACACAATATGTGTGTGTATGTGTGTGTGTATGTGCACGCATGCATATGTGTACGCACAGTGTGTGTGTATGTAGTGTGTATACACACAGTGTGTGTGCCTGCATGTGTGTACACAGTGTGTGTGTATGCAGTGTGTGTACACACAGTGTGTGTGTGCTTGCATGTGTGTATGTATGCACAGTGTGTGCGCACATGTGTGTAGAGACCAGACTTGCTGATGCTGGATGTCTTCTTCCTTAGATCTTCATCTTACTTTCTGAGGCAGAGTCAGTGAGCTTGGAGCTCACCTATTGAGCTAGGTTGGCTGGCCAACAAGCTCCAGAGATCTGCCTGTTTACCACCTCAGTACTGCAGTTATAGACATGTACCCTACTATGTCCAGCTTTGTATGTAGTTGCTGGGAATCAAACTCAGGCCCTCATGTTTGCATGGGAAGTACTTTGCCGACTGAGCCATTTCCCTACGCTGCCTAAAAATGGGATCACAGCAGTTCACACGATGACATCATTGTGCTTCTTGGTAAAAGCAGAGAATCTAAGTGTAAATCCCCTCAGCTCTGGTAATTAGCAATGTCATTGTAGAAGAAACAGACATTGCTCACTCTTTAAATGTCTTATTTCATTGTGTTCTTCCTACCAGCTTTGCTGGTGAAACTGAGGTTCTGAGAAGTGTAACCACTCACTTTCAAGTGTACTGCTAAAAAGTGGTAGCATCAGACTTTGAATACAGGCAGGCTGACGCTAGAGGGGTAAGTGCCTACCAGGCCGGGCCTTATTTTCTCCATGGTCAGTAAAGTGACAGCAGTGGGCTGGGCTCACCCCACCCCTCCTTCCTACACCAGGGCACCTACACCAGAGCAGCAGTATCCCGTTTGACCACTAGAGGTCTCCCTCTAATGGCTAGAGACCTAACTCAGGCAGCCTTGGCTCCCTGACCAAACTTGTGCAATGTTTGAAGACAGAGGCAGAAAACACAGGGGTCATTTAGGAAAAGATTCCCACAAGTATTGCCCACCCGCCAGATAGTTCCTCACCATCCCTCCCAAGTGGTATTCCCCGCCACCACCTCCTTGGCCAAGTTCTCTGATTTACAGTCTGCAAACTCAGTCAAGGATGGGAGCCAGAAATTAAAGAGGACCCACTCGTCAAAAACCTGTGTATTCAAAACATATTAAAGCCTATTTTCTTTTGGAAAAGAATTAGACCTAAACATTAACAACAATTACTCTGAAGTTAGGTAAGGTGGTGAATTGATTTCTTCTTTTTTTTAAAAAAAAAATGTTTTTAACATCTATTTATTTTATATATATATGAGTACACTATAGCTGTCTTCAGACACACCAGAAGAGAACATCAAATCCCATTACAGATGGTTGTAAGCCACCATGTGGTTGCTGGGAATTGAACTCAAGACCTCTGGAAGAGCAGACAGTGCTCTTAATCACTGACCCATCTCTCCAGCCCGTCAATTGATTTCTTTTCCTTCTTTCTTTTTCTTCCTTTTTTTTGTTTTAAAACTCATCACTCTCTCAGAATACTTTTAGCAGAGCGAGCATTTTCCCATTGATACAAGCAACCAACCAAGCACACACGTCCTCTCACTCTGAAAAGTGGCCTGGGGGACAGAACAGTAGCCAACACCTGACTTTCTTGGATCTTAGTTGCACTCTCTTAAGATAATCGTTAAGGCACTGAAGACATGCCTTAGTCGGGAGGGTGCTTGCACAGCCCCCAGGGAACCCTGGGTTTGCTCACCCTTGCATAAACTGGGAATAGTGATATACGTCCCAGTACTCAGGATATGAAAGCAGGAGAATAAGGAGTTCAAGGTCACCCTTGGCTATATGTGGCAAGTTTGAGGTCATCCTGGGTTACATGAGATGCTGTCTAAAAAGTGGGGGCGATTATTAAACTACAGCACCGCCAAGTGCAGCTTCCTGTGCGACAGAGATGTAGTCCTACCCTGTACAATGGGGAAGTCACCAACCCCAGTGGTGGTGGAGCCAGAGCACTAGATTGTAATTAATCCGCAAATGGGAGGTTAGCCTTCTAATTAGGAAGATGGAAGGCAATTGTGGCCACTTTTGAGCGTGTGTGTGCGCACACACACACACACACACATTCCCAAGGGGCTAGGAAAATGGCAAGAGTGCTCACTGTGGAAGTATGAGACCTGGGTTCAAATCTTCCACACCATGAAGAAAGCGCCAGTGTTGAGCAGGAATAGGAGGCTCACTGGGGCTTGCTGGCCACCAGTCAGCTCAGTGAGAGACCCTGAGGTAATCTAGTAGAGAGTAAGAGAGTGGGACACCTGGCATCCTGTGTGCGTCCATGGGAGGGTTTTTGTTTTTTGTTTTTTGAGACAGGGTTTCTCTGTATAGCCTTGGCTGTCCTGGAACTCACTCTGTAGACCAGGCTGGCCAAGAACTCAGAAATCCGCCTGTCTCTGCCTCTCAAGTGCTGGGATTAAAGGCGTGCACCACCACCACCCAGCTCCATGGGAGTTCTTGGGGCACTGAGATACACCTTTGGTGAAAGGTATGATATAGCCTAGTTTGGTTTTTTTTTTTTTTTTAACATTTTATTTATTTCCTTATTTTATGTGAGTACACTGTCACTGTCTTCAGAAACACCAGAAGAGGGCATCAGACCCCATTACAGATGATTGCGAGCTAACATGTGGTTGCTGGGAATTGAACTCAGGACCTTCGAAAGAGCAGTCAGTGCTCTTAACCAATCTCTCCAGCCCCCATAAGGCCTATTTTTAAAGACACACGGGGAATCTAAATCCTGGGTAGAACCTCTCTTGGAGCAGGCAAACCCCAAAGCTTCAAAAATGTTCTTGATGTCTGTTTGTTTGTTTGGTTTTAAGACAGGGTCTTTCTATTATAAGCCCTGACTGACCTAGAAGTTGTTATGTAGACCAGGCTGGCCTCGAACTCACAGAGATCTACTTGCTTCTGCCTCTAGAGTGCTGGGATGAAAGGTGTCTATCATGCCCTGCCCAAGTCAAACAGGTTCTTAAAGGCTTAGAGGGGAAGATACACTTGAGCAGCGTTGGAACAGTGAGCGGGCAAGGCCAGCGCTCCACTGGAAGTGGGCGGCTCCTCCTTGGCTCCCTAGAGCTACGTGGGAACGAGCCCCACATCTCAAGATCTGAGTTTTGTTTTCCAGGAGAAGCTGGACATGTGGACTTTCAGATGAAATCTACAAATTTGAAAATGTTCGTAACAACAAAACAACAACAACAACAACTACAAGAAGCCCAAAACCTGTATTTGAGCCCAAATAAAACAAGAAGCAACTCCAAAGGCCTTCCTTCCTCATGCCCCGGTTCAGACTCTCTGAGGAGGAGAGAAGGTGGGGATAATCACTGACAAAAGTCCCCAGGTGTCCTGGCTGCCTACCTCACATGTCCACTTCACTGCTCCCAGCCACCTCTGTCCCTGCCAACTCTTCTGCAGTCCCGTCAGCCCCATAGCCAAAACCTTTCAGGGGCCCAGGATTGGCCTGAGCAAGCTCTTGGCTCCCTTCCCAGGCCTGAGGGTGGCCACTAGCAGGCACTAGCACAGTTCTGCTGCCTGGATCTGCCTGGGCAGAGCTGTGGAATGGGACTGATAGCTCTAACACCTTTCCTAATTTGGAGAAATTTCTGTCTCTGGCTGGGACATAACCAAGAGGAGGAAGAAAGACCCTGGGGGAGCTGACATTCACCACTAGAGTATCTGAGGGAGGGTGAAAAAGGAAAGCAGTAACCTAAACATCTTAATGTGTTTCTCCCCTGCACAGGCCTCAGGGCACTAAGGTTTAAACGCTTTGCACATGTGTATGTTCCTGGGTTGAACAAATCAGAGAGTTCTCTCACAGATTTCCTCTTGAGGACTCCTCCTATATATATATCCACGTCCCCAAAGCTCTGAGAATGTCTAAAGTTAAAGTACCAAGGGTGGAACTTCCACTGAGCGTTCCCCAAATGTATTCAGTTCAGAGTGCCTCTCTTCAAACCTGGCAGCTCACTCACAGATACGGTGTCAGTCAGTCTGTCTGTGAGAGCAGCCATGCTTAGCCAAGGTCAACCCCTGGCCACTGTGCTGTTCAGTGGGAGGGAAGACTGCAGCAGATGGGAAGCTGGCTGGACCTTCCCTGAGCCTGGGGCCTGTTCCAGGGACCTGGGAGAAGCAGCTGGAGTGAGCAAGGCCTAGAGACGGGAGCTCAGGCCCCCCACCCCCTTGCTCCGGCCACTCGCACTCAGAGCCATCAACCATGCATTAAGTGTCTTAGCATGTGCCAGGCCTTTCCCAAAAACTGTTTCATTTCCTTCTCAGATCACCACTTTGGGGGAGGAAACCAGTTCTCAGAGCTGTGAGGGGATTTGTCCGTGGTTCACGGGCCAAACCCAGAGCACGCTTCCCGGACAGCATGCTGCCCTCCTATAATGGCAGAGAGGCACAGTGCTCTCTTTTTCTCTATGGGCTCCCAGACCCATCAAAATTGCCCAGTACTTTAAATTACACACCCTTGGTTTCAACCCTAGACATCTGACTCCACAGATTGGGCATGGGGTCCGGATATCTATATTCGAGAGAAACTCAGAGGATGACTCTAGAACTGTTTAGGAAGCCCCGGGCTAGAAGGCAGAGGGCAATCTGATAGAGGCTCAACTCTTACATGACCTCTTTGTCTCTCAGATTTCTCCATTTAAATAGGGGTTGGGATGTCATCTCCCATCCCCATATCCACTCTGGATTAAGGGCAAGGAAAAAAGATGCAAGATAGGTGCAGGATGAGGGCAGGACTACCAGAAGAGAAAGGGCGGAGCTGCCAAGGCCCTGGACGACCCACGCCATCTCAGAGAAATGCATATGTCCACTGGTCAGGCTAGAGAGAGGGACCTTTCCTTACGGGAAGTGCTCAGCTGTGTGTGCTGGGAGACTCCGAGCAGCCCTGGCTGAACGTAAGGAGGTGGGCTGTGGGAAATGGGCAGAGCAGCGAGGGCTGGGCGGTTCCCTGAGCATAGCCCCTCCCACAGTCTCTGGGAGCTTTCTGTCTGAGCTGGCCAGTAAAAGGAAACAGACTGTCTGCATCTTCTCATTCTCCTATTCCTCTCTAGAACCTGGCAGGTGTATTTTGGGAGAGAAGAGGAGCCACTGGACCCGGCTGCTATCTCTTCTGAGGCAAGCAGCTCGACCCTCCGATGCAGGCAGCTCTCCCCTCCCGATGGAGGCTTCTCCCCCTCAACCCCAAGCAGGCTGCACTATAGCCGCCTTCCATCCCATCCTAGCTCTCCCTCCTCCGCCACCCCAGACTGCACACTGCTTCCCTTCCCACACCGCAGTGCTTGCCCACCTTCTTGATGATTCCAACGACCTTGCATCCCTTCAGCTGCTCCAGAGCAGAGCTCAGTGTGCGGATGGGCCGGAGCCTCAAGCTGCTGAAGCCCTGCGGAGGAGAGACAAGACCTGTGGCTGTGGGCAGGGTTTCTGGATGTCAGTGGAGTACTGGGGGCCACCGTGGATAGGACCTGGGGTCCAGGCAGACCCCGCGTCACAAAGACAGACTGAGCAAAGAAGCTGTTCTCGATTCCGAGTTTGGGGGCACACTGGTTGAAAGCACCCCCCGCTGGCTTTTTGCTCAGCTCCTACCCAGCCATATTGGGACTGCTTCTAGGAGCTTTAGAAGCCCCTTTTCAAAAGTCTTGTCTATGAGAGGCAGATGCACTCAGGGTTTGTGATGGGAACATGTGTGTCTCAGCATTACAATTCAGACAGCCTACTTTTGTGAAAGGCAAGCTACAGGACACAGTGGGCCTAGGAGGGGCATCGCACGGAGAGTGCAGTTGGCCATTGGGTTAGGAAAGCAACAGGAGGAGCGTTAGATGCAAAGTTGTGTACGTGCACACGTGCACACACACACACACACACACACACACACACACGCTCGCATACACGTTACAAATAACTGTGTTGTGCCCACTCAGCAGAAACAGAATCTGGAGACTGTGTATTCGTGTGAGAATGGCACGGAATCACGCACAAACTGGGGTGGGTGTTTAAGTCGTGCATGCCAGGTGCTCTGTGAGGCTGAATGAGGTGCGAGGGTGTGGGAGACAGAGGAAGGATGGGAAGGCAGCCCTGACTCACACTAAGACTCACATCCTCCGCTGCCCACCCTTCCCTGGGGCAGGAGGGAAGTGAGGGTTGTGGGGGTGGCTGTCTATCCCCAGAGTCCTCTTCCTCTTCCTCAGAGATCCAGGGAGGCTCTCCTCACCGTGTTGGGGCTGGCTCCGCTGGCTGGTGTCCGCTGCAGATGGCAGTTGAAGATCTCCTCTGCCCTCCGGAGGTACTTGGTGATCTTCAGCTTCACAGCCTCACGTCTCTCCTTGTTGGGGTCAACTGTGGGGAACGGGAGTCACCATCTGTAGTCACCAGGACTGTCCTTCACCCTCTATCATGGGCTGACTGGTGGCTGAGAAGCCAACTCCGTTAACTACACCTGCCTGTCACAGCTGATGGCTCCTATTTCCCAGCCGGTTTTAGCTGGTTCAGTCCCCAGCTCTGTGTTTGAGAGCAGGGGCTGAGAAGAGAGATGCATGAGGAATCGGGGAGCCACCATCACCCTCAGCCACCTGTTCTTTACAGCTGGTACCCAACACCTCACCGGCTAGGAAGGAACAACGTGGAGATTTTCATGTTCCCTTCCTTCAGAAGAGGAGAGAGAAGGTTCTAGAAGACAATGCTTCCTCTATCTGTGTCTCCCAGTATGAAAAAGGCAAGGGTGGAGACCAGGTTAGACCAATAAGGAATGCCTCGGCCACTCCTGAAGCCTGGATATGGCAGGGTCTCCTCAACAGTGAGTCTGGTGACTCTGGTCACCATAGCCTGTCACAGACCCTTGAGTCTCAGAGTTAGCACGGCAATGCCTCATTCTGCTCTGATCAGCGCTTCCCTCTCCCCTATAAGCCTGGGCCTCCCTCCCTCTCTGTGGAGCACTCCTAGGCCTTTATGCATACATTCTTCAGCATTCACATCTAGAAGATGTCCCTTGCTGGGTTCCTCTGACCCTGAGTCTCCTCTTTTCTCCCTTTGCCTGCCCCTCTTTGCTCTTCCCACCCAGGATTATAATTGAATATCTAGCTAGCTGTCAGTCAGCCCTGCCCCCGCCTCTGGAGTGCAATTTCCAGAGGGCCATTGCCCAGCCCAGCTCCGTGGCCAGTCAGATGCAGCAAGCCAAGTACATAAGCCACAGGAGCTGAAACAGTTCCACCTTCTAATGTACCCCTTGGTAGCTGTGGTAGCCTTGAGCAAGCCCTTTAACTGCCTCAATTTTTTTCTTTTTTTTTTTTTTTCATGCCTTAATTTCTTCACCTGGAAAATTAGTATGAAAATTAGTTCCTGCTGGTGTTGGAGAGATGGCTCAGTAGTTAAGAACACAGGCTGCTCTTCCAGAGGACCCGAGTTCGATTCCCAGCACCCACATGGCAGCTCGCAAGTGTCTGTAAGTTCAGTTCCTGACACTCTTTTTTTTTTTTTAGTTCTTGACACTCTTTTTTTTTTTTTTTTTTTTTTTTTTTTTTTTGGTTTTTCGAGACAGGGTTTCTTGTATAGCCCTGGCTGTCCTGGAACTCACTTGGTAGACCAGGCTGGAGTTCTTGACACTCTTAACACAGACATACATTCAGGCAAAACATTAGTGCGCATAAAATGGATAAACAAATGAATCATTTAAAAAAGTGAAGAAGAAAATTAGTTCTTGCCCAGAGTTATACACACTTATAGCCTGAGCAGTCAGGAGGCTGAGCTAGGAAGATTAGCCTGGGCAATAGTGAAAGGCCTATCTCAAATAATGATAATGATAATCATACTAATGATTCCTGTATACTGATAAGTATTAATGCCAAACTCAGATGAGTTAATATAGTTAAAGCCTAATTGGTCTGCCAGATAGAAATGCCTTAATAAATTCAAGTCCTCTTTACTGTCCTTCATGGAGGTGGCAGGGTTTAACACAATGCCCGAGTGTGGACAGAGACAAAGGATCCTTCACGGGCCCTCTCCTGCCCGCCTTCTGTTCACACACACACACACACACACACACACACACACACTCACCATGCACACCACGGAGCAGCACGTCCACACCATTCTGGTAGTGGTTGAAGGCGGCCTCGTAGTCTTCGCTGACATCTCGCTCCAGCGCCAGGTGGATCTGTGTAGCTGCATCTACCAGGTAGTCACGCTTGGCCACGTCAGCTGTCCCCGTAGCTACCCGGTTACGAATCTGTTCCAGGTACATGCAGGCCTGGGACCGTGCTCGTGAACAGGGCTCTGGTTCCAGGCCTGGGCCAGGTGGACATTCACAGGCTACCAGGCTCATAATGGCCCCGCTGCTTCGACCTGCAAGAAGCAGTGCGTTAGGGAGGCACACCCCTACCTGTACTCCAGCTTCCTCCCTAAACATTGGAGAGACTGATAGTCACATCCAAAGGCTGGAGGGACGAGCAACGGTAAAGTCCCTTCACTGAGCTGGGTCCCACCTCAGTGGTGGTGATGACAGGATAACACAGTGGGGGACTTTCTTTTCTTTTCCATTCAAATTCAGTCCCACAGGTACCTTCCCATCATGCTCTATGATGTACGGAGCAGGGAGAGCTGGGGATACCTGTGACCCACAGCTATCTTTAAGGGGTGTCCACAGAGCAAACCCAGTGTCAAATACATAGTAAACATACTGAAGTCACACACTGGCTCAAAGCTTCTGGTATCACCTCTCCCTCACCTCGTTTCTCCTCTCCCTGCCTGCCTTGTGGCATTTCATTCAGCTCCACAGTACCTCTCCCCCAGACAAAACATTGTTATCTTTAGTCCTGAGAGGTCATGAGTCAGTGAGTGGGAGACGCCCCCTCGTCAGCGCCGCCGCCCCCCCCCCCCCACTACCCAGGCACCAAGCTGAGAATGAAAAGCTCATCAAAGCCCCTTGGGAGATGGGGTGACTGACAGATTAGATGCCAGTTCATGTGCAGTTCAATGAGAGTGTCAGGGTGACCCAGCCCTATGGAGGCTATCCCAGAAGTCCAGGGGCCAGTGTGCCCTCCCAAGGACCTGACAGTAACTCCTCCCCAAGCAATGTGTGACCCCAATGGCCCAAGGGATAAGAGTGGCCGCTGCCAGAGGGGAAGGGACAAAGAGAGAGTAGCCAGCAGCGTGGTCTCTGTCTCTCACAACAGCCTAGCAGCCGCCTTTGCTGTCTCTGGAAAATGGCCAGGGAGTAGCTTTTATTCCTGGGTCTTTTCTGTCTCGGCAAGAGAAGAGACACAGGATAAAGGAAGAGGTGGGGAGGAAACGCACATACAGCCAGGAGCTGAGAGTCTTGGCCAAGATGAGGCCGGGAGATGGAGAACGGCGGCCTTCCTACTCTGCCAGGCCCAGCGGAACAGGTAGCTTCGAGGCCTGTGCTGGGGCATCAACGCCTGCTGCACAGGGCTGCGGGTTTCGGGTCCATCTCTCGGAGCCGAGCCGCATGCCTAAGACTACACATGTCAATCAGGCAGCGCGTGCGCTCCCCGGCACACTAGGTGCATCACTACAGGGAACGTCCAAGGAGGTCGGGCTGAGCACGGAGGGGAAGGCTCCTGCTCGCCTGGGAGGATGGCTGAAGAGCAGAGCAAATACTATACCTGTCCGCGTGCTAGAGCTCCGGGCCTTCCCGCCAGCGCTCAACCTTCAGCTCTGCAAGGCTCGGCCTTTGCCTACCACCCTTCTGCAGGTGCGGGGCGGGGGCGGGGCGTCTAGCCGGGTGCCTGCCGGCCATTGGCTAAGAATGAGCTCATCCTCAACCCGTTAGAATAAACCTCCAATCATCGTCCTCCTCGGCGTCTGACAGCCCTTAAAGCCCTAGAGTTTACAAGGCCAGGAACTCAGCACTTGGGAGTGGGAGTCCGTGAGGATGGATGTGGGTGAGTGAGTGAAGGGTGGAGAGAAGAGGGCTATTGTCGCTCAGGGATGCGGGAGGGGCTGCCTCAGACCTCTAAGCCAATGAAACTTATCACAACACTTCCGAGAGTCTTTCCTTATTCACTATACCAGCTAGTCAATGTTTGTCAGAATTGAGCACCAAATTCTAACCTGGAGTCAGAAAAGCATTCCCAAGAAAGCCACAAATGACCCTTACTTGTCAGAAGCCACATTGCGCTTTGCTGTGGCCTTGTCGCTGATAGTTTTTCACACCGGTCTCCTCTGGCTCCTCTTCCTCCTCCACACCCCCTCCCACCCAGAATTGTTGCCTTCTCTGGGGATCAAACTCAGGCCACCAGGCCCAAATGGCGGCACTTTATGCACTGAGCCACCTCACCAGCCCCAAAGATTTATCTCTTTATTAATAAAATAACTTTAAAAAACCGAGTTATTTATTTTTATTTCATATACATTGGTGTTTTGCTTGCAAATATGTCTATGTGAGGTTTGGATTCCTTGAAACTGGACTTACAGACAGTTCTGAGCTACCATGTGGGTGCAGGGACTTGAACCCTGATCCTCTAGACAAGCAGCCAGTGCTCCCAAACATGAAGCCAACTCATCAGCCCTAATAAAACATCTTAAATCCAACAATCTAGAACTAAAATAAAGCATAACCTACAGAAAGGGAGGAATGTTTGGAAATCATGTATTTGTTAAGGGTCTGGTATCCAGAACATATAAAACTATTCTGACATTTCGTCTTAGTTACTGTTCTGTTGTTATGAAGAGACACCGTGGCAACTCTTTTGAAAGAAAACATTTAATTGGGGGCTTGCTTATAGTTTCAGAGGTTTAGTCTATTATCATCACAGTAGGGAGCAGGTGGCATGCAGGCAGGCAGTGGAGCACCAGCTGAGAGCTACGTCCTGATCCATAAGGAGAGAGAGGGAAAGGGAGAGAGAGGGAGAGAAAGGAGAGGGAGAGAGAGAGAGAGAGAGAGAGAGCACCTGGATCTGGCATGGACTTTCAAAACTTCAAAACACACTTCCTCCTAATCCTTCTAATCCTATCAACGAGTGTCACTTCCTTGTGACTAAACGTTTAAATATATGAGTCTATGGTGGCCATTTTTATTCAAACCACTACACATTTTAACAAGCCAAAGACAAAAAGTTCAAAACTGAGCAAAGGATTTTAATAATTTCTTCAAAGAAGACAGGAAAACAATCAATAAATAAATGAGAAGATATTCAATATCATTGGTCCTTAAGGGAATGTAAATTTTAATAGATATATTTATTTATTTTAATAATATTATTTATTTAATAATATTATTTATTTATTTTAATAAATAATTAAGGGAATGTAAATTTTAATAGATCTATTTATTTATTTATGAGTACACTGTAGCTGTCTTCAGACACACCAGAAGAGGGCGTCAGACTCCATTACGGATGGTTGTGAGCCACCATGTGGTTGCTGGGAATTGAACTCAGGACTCTGGAAGAGCAGCCAAATACTCTTAACACTGAGCCATCTCTCCAGCCCCTAGGAATGCAAATTAAAACCACAACAACATACCACTGATATTCACTGGAAGGCCATAATAAGAAAAATTACTGTAGCAAGACTTGACAATGTTCTGGAGAAACTGGGACCTTACACTGCTGTTAGAGAGTTAGCAGATGCTCACGAAGCTACATTTACAGTCACATATGACCCAGCGTTTCACACCTGTGAAAGTCCATACATAAATGCTGTTAGCAGCAACAACTACAACAGATAAAGGAGCAATGTTGACACATGACTCAAACTCACAGAGGCCCGCCTGCCTCTGCCGTCTGAGTGCTGGGACTAAAGGCATGCGCCATCACTGCCTGGCTGTTTTGGGTTTTTTTTTTCTGTGATCTTCACATTTTAAAGAAGTACATATGTATTTGTCTCATTTTATTTTGTAAGTTTTAAAATTATTTATTTATTAAATTTTTAAAAAGTTATTTCTCTCTCTCTCTCTCTCTCTCCTCTCTCTCTCTCTCTCTCTCTCTTGTGTGTGTGTGTGTGTATGTGTGCCCAAGGAAGTGAGAGAGGTATCAGCTTCCTGAAGCTGACTCTACCAGACAGTTGTGAGCTGCCTGACTATAGGTGCTGGCAGTTGAACTCGGGTCCTCTGCAAGAACGTTATGTGCTCTTAACCACTGAGCCATTTCTCCAGCCCTACTACACATATTTTTAAAATGACACCCATGCATGTTTGTATGTATGTTGCATGATGCTGCAGCATGCAGCAGGAGGTCAGAATGCAACTTGCAGGAGTCAGCTCTCTCCTACCTTTTGCATTTCCAGAATCAAACTGAGTCATTAGTTTGGTGGCTAATGTCTGTATCTGCTTTTGCCTTTTGCTATCTTGCCTTTGTGTTTGTTTCTTCTTCTTCTCTTCTTCTTCTCTTCTTTTCTTTTTTCTCTTCTGAATTATTTATTTATTTAATGTACAGAGTACACTGTAGCTGTCTTTAGACACACCAGAAGAGGGCATCAGATCCCATTGCAGATGGTTGTGAGCCACCATGGGTTGCTGGGAATTGAACTCAACACCTCTGGAAGAGCAGTCGGTGCTCTTAACTGCTGGGCCATCTCTCCAGCCCTCTTCCTTCCTTTTACTGTGCCATTTTGGCCTTTTTCTTTCATTTTAAAAAATGATTTATTTTAATTATGTGTCTGTATGTGGGTATGCCATCATGCCTGCATGCCCATGGAGGACAGAAGAGGGCATCAGATCCCCTGGAGCTGGAGTTACAGGAAGTTGTGAACTGCCCAATATGGGTGCTGGGAACCAAACGAGGCCTCTGCAAGAGGAGCCAGCACTCTTTTTTTTTTTGGTTTTTTCGAGACAACGGTTTCTCTAGATAGCCCAGGCTGTCCTGGAACTCATTCTGTAGACCAGGCTGGCCTTGAACTCAGAAATCGGCCTGCCTCTGCCTCCCAAGTGCTGGGATTAAAGGCGTGCACCACCACCGCCTGGCCAGGAGCCAACATTCTTAACAGCAGAGCCATCTCTCTTCCCCTCTATCTCAATTTCTAGAAAGTGATCATAACAAAAAGCAAAGACTCCTTGGACCTTTGAAACTCTTTCTATCTACACAAAGTTCCAATTCCATCCCGTGTCCCTCAATGTCACCCACTGCAAGGCCCTCACTGTTGGAGTCATTCTGACTTCTCTCTTCTTTTCACACACCAACGTTTTAGTCCATTTGATTGATGGTTTTTTCCCTCCAAATTTGATTGATGATTTTTTTCCCTCCAAATCCAAACATTTCCCTGTCCACTGCAATGCATTTTGAGGGGCATTTTCAACTCTTTTTGTTTCTGCCTTTTTTTTTTTTCATTTTTTTTTATCGTGTGTGTGTGTGTGTGTGTGTGTGTGTGTGTGTGTGCCTGTCTGTGTGTGTGTGTGTGTCTGTCTCTGTGTGTGTGTCTGTTTGTCTCTGTGTGTGTGTGTCTGTCTGTCTCTCTGTGTGTGTCTGTCTCTCTCTGTGTGTGTGTCTGTGTGTGTGTCTGTCTCTGTGTGTGTGTGTCTGTCTGTCTCCTTTGTATGTGTCTGTCTCTCTGTGTGTGTGTGTCTGTTTGTCTGTGTGTGTGCCTGCGCATGCGCCATGGCACAAATGGAGCTCAGAGACAACTTACTGGAGTCAGTTTCTTTCCTCCAGGGATCACACAGCTCAGGCAGCCAGGGATGTCAGCAGGTGACGCTCCCACCCTGAGCCAGCTCACTCTCTCCAGCCTTTGCTTTTAAGACAGGATTTCCCTGTGTTGTCCAAGTTGGTTTCCAACTTATTGTCTCCTGACTCTTGAATGTTGAGATTACAAGCATAAGTTAACTTGCCTAGTTTTATTAATTTATTTTTTTAAAAAAACGTAAATAAACTGGAAGCTGCAGAGATGGATCAGTGATCGAGAGCACTCGCTGCTCTTCCAGAAGACTCCAGCACCTACAAGGCAGTTCCCAAGGGTCTGTAACACCAGTTCCAGTGGATCTAATCTCTCTGGTCTATAAGGGCACCAGACTATTCATGGTACACAGACATATGTTCAGACAAAACACACTTACACATAAAATAAATAACATAAAGTTTGCACATAGTAAAGCTCTCGAATCAGAGCCAGGCTGCTCATACTTAACTTACTGAAGAAGACTCCTTTTTTTTTTTTTTTTTTTTTTTTTTTTTTTGGTTTTTCGAGACAGGGTTTCTCTGTGTAGCCCTGGCTGTCCTGGAACTCACTCTGTAGACCAGGCTGGCCTCGAACTCAGAAATCCGCCTGCCTCTGCCTCCCAAGTGCTGGGATTAAAGGCGTGCGCCACCACCGCCCGGCTCTGAAGAAGACTCCTTATCCCATCCTCCTCTTTCTTCTCTTATCCTAAATGCAGCAGACACAGCCATCCTGGGGAGTCTCTCCTAGCACGAGTCAGATTCGGTCCCTCCTTGCTCAAACCTGTGAGAGTTCCCTTCTTGCTCCAAGATGTACTCAGGACCTCCTGTGGCCCTCAAGGCCTTCCTTCACTGCCCTTCCTAATTTCTCCTACCTTATGGACCTCATCCATTTGACTTCATCTCCTTATCATACCAAGCATCTTCTTCTACCCTAGAGACCCTGCTCTGGAACGGCTCCTTCTAGAATGGTCTTTTTCAGAAATCTGCCTAGCTCCCCCTATTTTGACTTCATGTCCTGAAATGATTTCTTTTTCTCAGTTTGACACCCTCTCCCCATTCTCTCTGTTACTCTCTCTCTCTCTCTCTCTCTCTTCCCCCTCTCTCTCTGTTCCCCTTCTCTCCCCTAGACTGATAGTATGACCTCTAATCTACTCGTTTCTTCCCCTGTGCCTGTTTCCTCCCTCTGGTGTGAGGAATATGCACAAGAACGTTTGTTCACTGCTGTACCCCAAGTGCCAAGCACAGCATCCGTCACGTAGGATCACTCAAGCAATGCTGTCGAGGGGATGAGTGGGCTCTAAAGCTTAAGAAGAAATTAAGGAGGGAATGCAATTGAGAGGGCCATGGAGACGGCTCTGGACGGAGACAAGATAGGTAGGAATGCCCTGTATAAAGTAAGGAGGAGGATCACGTCTGCGGAGCAAACAGAAAGCATGAAGCCACTGTCAGACATTAGCACCACTTCCTGAGAGAGACAAACACTTCTTCACAAGCTTTAAGCAAAGCTCACAAATTTTCTTCTTAACTTGATAATGGGTTATCTTCCAAGCACAGAGCAAACCCCATCTGTAACTTAGAAGCATTCCCACAGTCCGTCATCCTGGCTTGAAGCAGGATCAGACTTCTCCACCCCTTTGCAAGTTGGGCTGAGTCATAGAACTTGCTTTGAAGTGCTCAGGGATGAAGCATGTGGTATTTTGGGGTGGGAACTTCAAAAGCCAGTGAATAATTCATCTTTCCCCTTCCTCCCACCAGAGTGAGCTTAGAAGCAGACAGCCTAGATCTCTGGGAAATAGCCGTATGTAAAGATCTCTTTCCTCCAACCATGACGTGTGTTGGAGATGAACTGTGAGTGACAGAAGGTTTTATTGCAGAAAGCAACTGGACAGAGATTGTGCATTAGAGGGGTGCCTTTGATTTTTATGGCTCTTGCCGTTTCTATGAAGCAAGAGATTTCTGCACACAAAAAGCTGTCTATACAAGGATGCCAGCACAACTTTCTTAATAGTAATGGCCACCAAAATCTAAATGTCAATAGTGTGTCTGTTACAGGAATCCTAGATGATAAAACACAAGTCAGGATTAAAATGGTAACACAGGAGATAGATAATGTTATTGAAAACAATCCATACCAGATGGTGTTTAAGGTTTTGTTTATTTTTATTTTATGTGTATGAGTGTTTTGCCTGCATGTATTTAGGAGTGCCACATACGTGCCTGGTAGGGACAAAAAGGCCTTAGATTCCCTCGATATGGAGTTACAGAGGGTTGTGAGCTGCCATTTGGGTGCCAAGCAACCCACGTTCCTAACCACTGGGCCATCGCTCCAGTCCCCAGATTAAGTTTTAAAAGTAGGCTATGAAATAAACAGTGGGTCTCACTTTCACTTGGGCCTTAAGCTAAGAAGATTTCCAAGGACTCTGAACTCCTCGCTTCTTCTCTGTCTTCACCTTGGTGATGACGGTGGTAATAGTGGGATCTTTTAACTTGAAACATCCTCATAAAATCTATGAGAAGAGAGAGGTTTGATGTGCTTTGTCAAAGAGGTTGAAGGCGATGTTTGTTTGTCCTGTAGACCAGGGGACAGAGGAGGATGGGCCACAGTCATTCAGTCAGGCTTAAGCAGGGTTCTGGTGGAAAGGGTAGAAGAAGCAAAAGGTAGACTAGGGGAATAATTTTTGTCTGCAACCTAAACCAGTTTTGTACCAAAGTTGTAAGACGAATTTTCTTGCTTGTTCTTTGGATTTTGGAAGAATTTGCGGTAGACTGTAAGAACGATTTTTGGAGGAGAATATTGAAAGAAGATATCACTACCAATTATGTGAAACAAGAATCATTTGCTGCTTGCTTAGGCCAGGGAGAGAGTGGTGCTGGCAAGACACAGCATCTTGGGAGGGTAGAGGATTGTTGCTATACAGTAGCCCCCTTTCCCTACAGGGTAGCGATGTGTTTCCAAGACTCCCAGCTGATGCTGGAAAACCTGCTTAGTACCAAAGCTCATCTGTAAGCACTGTGACACCACCACGGTAGAGTTGCAGACCAGTAGCTGGCTAGCTACTAAGTGACTCACGGGAGGGTAGCACATACAGTGTGGATACACTGAAGAAAGGGAAGGTGCACATCCCGGGTGGAGTAGTGCATGGCGGCTAGAGATTTCATCACATCACCAAGGACAGCCTACAGTTTAAAAAAAAAAAAATTATGGATTGTTTATTTCTGGAAATTTTCCACTTTATATTTTGCAATTCTAAGTGATGGAAAGTGAAAATATAGATAGACTACTTACTGTGGGGGTTTGGGGAGAGGACAGTGTTCAGGAATGACGGAACTTTCACTGGCTGTTCTTTGACCCTAGGAGCACGGCCAGTAGACACGGTTGTTGCTAAGTGGTTATTTTCAGAGGCATGAGGCTGTTATGAGCTGAGCGTGGGTTTCTGGAGCCTGGATACTGAATCAAGTGGCCGTGTAAATCAGGTTTATAATCTGTCTTAGAGACACCTGTTATCATAGCCACATGATGCTTAGACTTTCTTAAGGGTATTAGCTGTTATATCATGGGTAAGCAAGGTGAGGAGCAGAAATATAGAAACATGGGGTGGCAGTGAAGTATTGTGGGTCTTTTTCTTCTTGAGACAGAGTCTCCCTATGTTGTCCTGGCTATCTTGGAACTCACCTTGTAGATCAGGCTGACTCAAACTCACAGAGATCCTCCTGTCTCTGCCTCTCCAGTGCTGAGATTACAGGCAAGTAACAGTCACACCTAGTACTGTGTGACTTTGGTGGAACTAATCTCCACTGGCCAGGGCTTCTCTCTCAAGAAGGAGTCAAGGGCACACAGGGCCACCTAGATATTCTGACATGAGAAGGGTCCTCAGGATTCCTCAGCTTCCTGTGGGGTGAGAGGTTGTATTTCCAGTTTCCCTGGAAGCGCTGATCTAGGATTTATGCAGTTCTAGCGGTGTCCCACCCCATCTACCAAACATGAACTCCATAGCCCCACAGGCCTGGCCCTATTGCATAGAGGAGGGAGTCAGGACACTACATGTGAATCCCAGCCTGTTGGGCCTGGCTCTGCTTCTTCAGACTGTGGCTTCTGTGTCTGTGTGGCAGCCAGCCGTAGCCAGCTGTCAGTTTCTGACCCTCCAAGATGCTGGGGAAAGAATTTCTGGGGCTGATCTCATCCCTCCGGGACTTGTCTAGCAAGTTAGGAGAAGATGCCACAGGCTTCAAGGGCTCTCTGATGGTGCTGAGAGATGGGATAACCTTGTAGGGAGTTTACCTCAGGCTAACCCTCAGACCCCTGCTGGGCCACCATGCTTTCCCAGTACTATCACAGTGGTCTAGGAAGCCTGAGGTCTTACTGAAGTGGCCGTGCGGTGTTGGATGGCCCTGGCTGAGGCCTGAAAGGGTAGGGCCACAGAGGCGGAAACAGAGAGAAAGACAGAACATAGTTCTCCTGCACTGAAACAGCTTTACCGAGGGGCCAATAGTGTCTCACCTGCCATCCAGGTGACATCCCATAATCCAATTCAACGGGGATGCCTCAACTCCTCCCCAGCATGCTGGCCATCTGATGTTTTCCATGGCAACAGGGACCAGAAACACACCATCTTTTTGGCCTGGAATATTGAAGGTGGGGCCTCATCTGCCTCATTCGAGGCCAAAGTCATGGGAGGGGGCCTTGGGGCTTCCCTCAGGAAAGGGAGGGGTCCAGCTTCTCTAGAAAAACAGCTATTAAGCTTTGTTACTGACAGACAGTCATCTCTCCACACCAAGATTCAGCCCTGCTACCGCCCCCGTCTGGAGTCTTGATTTCCCACCCGAATTTGTGGGAAGGTCTTTTTCTGCCGACCCACCCAGGCACACCTCACAGATGGTTTGGCTAGCTCCTCTAGTGGGGAGCACGGCTCTCTCCTCCTCCTGTGGAGGAGGTGCTATATGGAGGGGCTGGAAGCATCAGCTCGGGGTCTGGATTCCATCCCATCTCAGTCCTTCCTGGGAAATTTGAAAATCTGGCTCACTTAATCCACATAGCTTTGACAACCCAAGCCTCAGTATCTGCATCTGTATGACAAGGCTGGGAAATTTAGAAGTTTTCTTTAAGGCCTTTGTAGGGTTTGCTTGTTTAAAAACACCAGTGAAGGTGGTGGCGCACTCCTTTAATCCCAGCACTTGGGAGGCAGAGACAGGCGGATTTCTGAGTTCGAAGCCAGCCTGGTCTACAGAGTGAGTTCCAGGACAGCCAGGCCTACACAGAGAAACCCTGTCTCGAAAAACAAAACAAACAAAAAAAAAAAAAAAAAAGAAAAACCAAAACAAAAAACAAAAAAAAACAAAAACAAAATAAAAACACCAGTGACTCCTGCCGCACCAGAACTACTAGAAAATGGATACTGCTGAGTTTTCTCAAAGCCATCAACAGACAGTTTGCCTTTACCCAGAATGGGGTGGGGGGGCCACAGGGGGAGGGAGGGAGGGGGGGAAGGGTGGTTTGCTTTTTTTGTTTGTTTGTGTTGTTTTATTTGTCGAAACAGGGTGTGACTATGTAGTCTAGGCTGGTTTTGAACTCACAATCACCTACCCTAACTGTGCCCAGTGACCTCTCCGTCTTGTATCCCTAGAGAATATTTTCCAAGAAACAGGTAGAGTGATCTTTCACAGTGGTACCCAGTAATAATAGCTGGGCGGGTAGTGGTGGTGGTGCACATTTTTAATCCCAACATTCAGGAGGCAGAAGCAGGTGGATCTCTGTGAGTTCAAGGCCAGCCTGGTCTACAGAGTGAGTTCCAGGACAGCCAGGGCTATGTAGAGAGACCTTGCATCAAAAAGGTAAAAGAGGTATGGAGTGTTGCTTTCTTCTATGGCTTGACACCCTTCAATGGTTTCCTGTCACATTATAGCAAACTTCAGATGCCCGCCCTGCCTTTAGGGTAAAGGTCTGGTTCTTGAAACTTGCTCTTTCCCTCCCTCACCATCATGCTCCAGCCATCTTGGAATCTTCCTAACCCATTGATGGATGTTCTTGGTTTGGAGTGTCCTTGTCTCTGATCTTATATGACTATAATGTCATAAAACGTGTAAGTGCCCTCCATGGTGACGCTTCCTGTGACCTGGTCACAGCATTTCCTCTCAAACATGCCACTTCGCCATTTCTGTTTCTGTCCCTGTTACTTACTTTTTACAGAACAAACTGCTCTAAAACATCTGTTGTTCCGGAGTCTCCTGATTCCAGCAGTTAGGAAGGGAAGCTGGGCATGGTGAGAACAGTTTGTCTTATCTCTAGGAGGTCTGGGCCTCTGTGAGTCTTATAACGCCCTTTCTAATTTTTATTTATTTTTAAAAGGGTTTGTTTAGGGACTGAGTAATAGCTCATCTGTTAAGAGCACTGGCTGCTCTTTCAAAGGACCCAGGTTCAATTCTCAGCACCCACATGGCAGTTCACAACTGTCTTTAATTCCAGTTCCAGGGGATCTGGCACAGGTACACAGATATAAATCCAGACAAAATACAATGCACATAAAAATAATTTTTTAAAATTAAAAAGAATGTATTTGTTTTGTCCTTTATGTATGGATGTTTTACTTATATGGCTTCCTTCCTTCCTTCGTTTCTCCCTTCCTTCTTTCCTGGTGCTGCAGAGATGAGAAGCTGGAACAGAACATGGGTCCCCTGCAAGAGCAATAAGTGCTCTTTCCATTGAGCCCTCGATCCAGCCCATAATCTTTAATTGTAATTATGTGTCTATGTGTGGGTCTGTGCACTCCAGTGCTGGTGTCCTGGAGGTCAGAGGCCTTGTATACTTGTGGCCTGGAATTTCAGGCAGTTGTGAGCCTCCTAAGGTGGTTTTAGGACTTGAACTCAGGTCCTGTGCAAGAGCAGCATGTGCTGCTAACCACTGAGCCCCTTACGTAGTGTCCTGAGGCATCCATTGAGATGCCCGTGATGGATGGAGTCAGAGGAGCTTGGGGTTGTCTGAGCATTTCCCTCTGCTTCCCATCTGTTTGATCAGTCAGAGCTTCCTCCTTACATGGTGGCCTCAAGATGCCTAACACCTTAGGAGCACAGAGTTCAAGTGACTGAGGTGGAAGTACCAGTGGCCTTGGAAACTGGCATAAGAACCACTGGCTGGGCCAAAGCAGAGCAGCTCAACTCAGCCAAGGGAGAGAGCTGAAGGGGTACCTCCAGTGGAGCAGTGTCAGGGATATCTCTGGTGGTCCACAGCTGCATTTTGGAGAGGCAAAGCACTTCCTTCCACCTCTTCCTTCCTTCTTTCCTTCCTTCCTTCCTTCCTTCCTTCCTTCCTTCCTTCCTTCCTTCTTCCTTCCTCTTCCTTCCCCTTTCTGTTTAATTTTGACAGAATCTTACTGTGTAGCTCAGGCTGACATTGAACTCTTGATTCTCCTACCTCGGTTTCCAGAGTGCTGGAATTACAGGTGTCGCAGCGCTTCACTGTCTTCAACTTTATTTTTTTTTTTTTTTGGTTTTTCAACTGGTTTCTCTTACCCGCTGTTGAACTACTCTGTAGACCAGGCTGACCTCGAACTCAGAAATCCCTGCCTCGCTCCCAAGTGCTGGATTAAAGGCGTGCGACCCCCGCCGGTCTTCAACTTTAAATTGAAAAACCTCAAATTTAAGATTTTTATTGTTGTTGTTATTGTATTATCATCATTAGTGTGTGCACATGCATGACGTATGTATATGTGTGTTCCAAGACAACTTTGTGGGTTAGTTAATTCTTCTCCCTTTCTACCCTTTTGGGTGTTCCAAGGATTGAACTCAGGTCACCAAGTATTGGTGGTTTGAATAGGAATGCCCCTCCCCCCAGACTCATGTGTTTGAATGTTTGGCCCATAGGAAGTGGCACTATTAGGAGGTGTGGCCTTGTTGTGTCACTGTGGAGGCGGGTTTTGAGGCCTCAGTTATGCCCAAGCCACGCCCAGTGAGATAGTTTCCTTCCACTGCCTGCAGATCAAGATGTAGAACTCTCAGCTCCTTCTCCAGAACCATGTTTGCTTGCACACCGCTATGGTGATAATGGACTAAACCTCTGACACTGTAAGCCAGCCCCAATTAAACGTTTTCTTTTTAAGAGTTGCATGGTCATGTCTCTTCACAGCAATAGAAACCTAAGACACCATGTTTTCAAGATAAGCAACGAGCCGGCGGTGGTGGCATCCTTTAATCCCAGCACTTGGGAGGCAGAAGCAGGCGGATTTCTGAGTTCGAGGCCAGCCTGGTCTACAGAGTGAGTTCCAGGACAGCCAAGGCTATACAGAGAAACCCTGTCTCGAAAACAAAACAAAACAAAACAAAAAAAAACAAGATAAGCAACGTTACTTGATGAATCATCTTGCTAATCCCTCTTATAGTATCTCTCTGCTCTCCACCCTATCTATCTATCATCTATCTATCTATCTATCTATCATCATCTATCATCTATCTATCTACTATCTATCATATCTATCTATCATCTATCTATCTAATGAGTATGAATGTTTACCTGTGTATATGTTTGTGTACCACATGGGTGCCTGGTCCCTGAAAAAGTCAGAAGAGGGTGTTAGATTTCCTCAAACTGGAGTTACAGACAGTTGTGAGTTGTCGAGTGTGGTGCTGGGACTCAAACCAGGTCCTCTGGGAGAGCAGCCGGTGCTCTTAACTGCTGAGTCATCTCACCAGATTCCTCCCCATCCCCTTCAAGTTCTTAATGAATCTTGTAGGCAAGTGTTTCTGGCCCCAAATTGTTTCTTGGTTTAGAACTTGGGTGCTCAAGAGCCCCTTTTCCTTAGCTTTGAGTCCAGTCATCAATTTGAGCAATTAAAATGAACCCCGACACCCTCTAACACACAACTCTCTGTGGAATGAGAGCCCAGGGGTGGGGGAAGGCATGCATGCTCCATTCCCACTGCTCCTCGGAGCCTATTACTCGATGGTATTCTGCCAATGAGTGACAAGCCTATTACACAGGTCCCTGGGGACCCAGGTGACCTGAAAAGACCGGCAGTTTGGTCAAATGCACCATCACAATGTTCCTTCCCTAATTGTTCCTGCAGTGAACACCCTGGCCAAGGACAAGGGTTTCTCCTAACCGAGGAACTGCTCTGCTCTCTGTCTAGGTTACTGCAGAGGTTGCTGGCCTGGGTGGGAACTGATGCTCTGGGTGGGGTTGGGGTCCTCAGGTCCCAGCCAGAGGCCTGAGAGAGAGAGGGAGGGGCGTTTCCCTCAGCGAATGCAGCCAAAGACAATGTCTTTGAACAGCTGCAGCTGAAGAGAGAAGTAAGAAAGTCATTTCTTTAGCTGAGTCCCCTGGGACCAGCCCACACCCTCTCTGATCCCCAGCCAGGAGCACATGCTGACCGAATGAACGCCACCGGACTGTTGTCCAGGGCCCCAGGCCTCCATGAACAGACGAGTGGAAGGCAGCTGCCTGCTTAGAGCCCCTCTACCCTGTTCATCATCACAGCTGCCACCCAAAGCCTACAGCAGTGGTTCTCAACCTGTGGGTTACGCCCATTGGAAAACACAGATTTTGGATCGTCTTAGGAACCAAGACTCTGCTCAGTAGCAAAATGACAGTTATGAAGTGGCAATGAAAATAACTTTCCATGGAACTGTATTCAAGGGTCACAGCATTAGGAAGGCTCCTTTCTGTGCCTGAGCTCTTTTGGGTCTCAATGTCAAGAGATAAAGTAGGGCTCTTCAAACCAGCACACATACACCATGAAATGGACCTCACGGCACCCCATGGGTCAAGAACAGTCAGGTGTCTGTTAGAAAATGGCTTTGACTCCATTTCCGGCTCCCCTAGGGAGGAAGGTGAAGAAGTTGAGGGGCAAAAGGAAGAAGTTGGCCAAAGATCCAGATATCCAGAGGCCCAAGTGGTGAGATGACATCAGCAAGCCTAGGACAGGGTGTTCTAGGGACTGAGGACGCTAGGAAACCCACTTATTGGCTATCCAGAGTCTATGCTCCAGGCTGGGTGTGGGTGGCTTTGGGTTAGGAAAACAGGGCGCTAATCTTGTGTTTGATGGGGCTTAGAGGGGGCTCGAGCCAGCTCTGTCCCCAACTTTTAGAGGGGAGACTATATGTTTGGGGCAGGATGGACTCCGGAGGCATCCCTGAAATAGTGTCTGTAGGGATGGTCTCTGAAGACCATCCAGGGCCACTGAGACATCAGCAGGGTTCCTTTAACAGTGTCGGAGCCGGAGACATCTATCCAAGTGTGAGTGCAGGGAAACTCAATGTCACTTGGCAAGTCTGGGATAAGGCTGGCCTGACTCTCAGCTTGGTGTGCCCTTACCTCTGCATCGCCCATTCTGCTTTCTTGGGCCTCTGTTTCCCCAGCTGTCAAAAGGGAAACATATGATGTCACCCGCTGCCATGTCCCCTCACAACCTGAGAAGGCTTTCTGAAATGAGGAATCGAGGCTTGGATCTGCCTCTCTCACATCCTCTCTCATCTGCCTTGCCTCTGTTTTATGTTCTCCCCATGGCTCTGGAAGACATATACCCTAGACATGTTGGTTCCAGACTAGAATGCTTTATTCAAGAGAATCTGGCTTGGCAGTTAGACAGTCCTGGCAGAGACAACTGGTGGGCTGCAAAGGCCCTCCAGGAATCGGCTCGCTTTTCGTAGCTGTACCACTAGGACACATGGCCCAGACTTGCAGTGGTCAAAGTCCATGGGCTAGTACTCAGCATTAGCCTGCCCTCTGTTCAGTCTCAGGCCACTCTGCCTGTGTCCCAGAGACGGGACAGGGTGGCAGTGCTTTGCAGAGGGTGAAGTATGAACTTCTAGGCTGAAAGGCAAAGCCCACAGGCAAGCTCTGTTCTCCAGAGCCGAATGTCCTGTCCTGATCTTCAGGACACAGTAGACTGGCTCCCCTTTACATGCCTTCAGTGCAGCCAGGGCCAGAGCTGCTGTCTGGGTGGAGCTGTGGACCAGGGCAGGTTCTAGGCCTCTTCTTCTCTTCTCCAGTTCCCTGGAGATCCAGGGCTTCTGGAGCATGGCTTGCCCTTGTAAGGCCATGTCCACGTCTTACTTCTTCCCAAGCCGAAGCTCTCACGGATCTGTGGTTGGCTTCTTTCTTTCTCTCACGTTCTGTTTTAAGGCACTGAATTCCTGAGGGTCTTGTCCTTCCATGCCCCTTATCTTGGAGGGAGCAAGTCATTCAGCAGGGACGAGTTGGCTAATAAATAGAGGGTAGGTCCCAGCAGGGAGGATTCTGAGAGGGTGACGGTAATAAATATATAATCCGGGTGTGGGTCTCTCCTCTGAGTGGCTGGTTACCTCCGGGAAACAGCATCACCTGCCAGAGACCAAACAGACACGTCAGGGAGAACAGGGGGCGGTGGAGGATGAGATTCCCTCCTGCAGGGAGGGCTGGACCCACAGGGACAAGGAACAGAATGAAGAAACAGCACCCTGGGAAACCTGCTCACGCCCAGACCAGCAAGCAGGTGCCTCCCTTGCCAAGCACTTGCTCAGGTGCCCAGTTTTGTGGCACTGTCTCATTCACCCCTCGAGACACCCCACAGGACTGTTATCTCTTTCACAGATGCAGAGTTCAGCCTCAGAGACATTAAGAAACTTGCCTGAGATCACACGACTGTTCAGTAGCAGAGACATTTGAAGCCAATCTGGCATCCTGTAACGGCGTCTCTGGTTACCCACCCCAAGACTGCAATAATCAGACAGAATTGGTGGGAGTGCTTTTGTTGTTTGTAATTTTTTACTAGGTGTTTTGTGGCATGCGGCGATGGAGGGGGCGGAGCTTGGGTCTTACACATGGCAAGCACGCTCCCTACTGCTGACCTACATTCTCCATTCCAAAACATAAATAAAAACAATTTTTAAAAAAGGGGGTTTTAAAGAAATCAGTCTTCAGCCTCCTTGGTTATTCGATTAAACTTTGTGTGAGGAAGCGTCTGAGACCAGCTGTCCTTGCTACAGTTGTACTTTCCCCTTAAAGAAGGATTAGGTGCTCCAAACCCAACTGCTTGCTGATACGAAATATTAAAAAAAAAAAGAGCCCAGCAGTGGTGGTGCACGCCTTAGTCCAGAACTCAGGAGGCAGAGGCAGGTAAATCTCTGTGAGTACAGCCTGGTCTACAGAGTGAGTTCCAGGACAGCCAGGGCTACACAGAGTAATCCTGTGTCGACAAACCAAAATAAATAAATAATTTTAAAAATTAAAAAAAAAGAAAGAAAGAAAAGTCCACGGTGGCACACAAGGCAGGGTTGCTGTGAGTTTAAAATCAGCTTGGACAACATAGCATCCTGTCTAAAAAGAAAGAAAGAAAGGAAGAAAGAAAGGAAGGAAGGAAGGAAGGAGGAAGGAAGGAAGGAAGGAAGAAAAGGAGAAAACCCCCTCTCTGCAAATGTTCAAGGCCAACCTAAAATTAAGCAAGAGACATATGAGCTATTGAAATTCTTTTGGGAGAAACCTGAACAAGATCCCTGAAAACCCATATCTGAGAGGTGGCATAGTGGCACTTGCAATCTCTGTGTGTGGAACATTCAGCTCTGGCTAGCTCCAGCTACCAGGTGGGAGTGTCCCTTCCCTGATCCCTCTCTTCCTGCTAGACTGTAAGTCTGTAACTTGGGACTACAGCCTGCTGCCCCTAGGGGTGAAGCAAGGATGGGCAAGAAAGGCAGAGAGGAGAGGAATGAAGGGACCCAACACAGAGACCCTGCCCCGGAAACCTGAGAGCGGCACACTGCACCTACCCCAGAGATACCCAGAAGTGGGTAACTATGTTGTAGAAGGCATTCCCTGAAGAACAGGGAATGTGGTGCCACCCAGGTGCCTGGCACACAGCAGTGATGGTGGATACCTGCACAACCCATTGCTTGCTGTACTCCCCATCCCATCCTTTTATAAGGAAAGTGATTTGCCTAAGACCACAAAGAGATAAGGGACAAGAACTAAAGTCTCTTAATGTACCTTAGACCTTAAAAGACACGGATTCCCCATTCTCATCCCAAGACCTCTCACCCTGGCTTTGCCTCTTCCCTCTCTGACCATTGACTCTTGCTGCCAGGGCAGCTCCCCCAACCCCTCAGGCTCAGCCTTTGTGTTAGTCCTGGACCCCCCAGCATACTCACAGGTGGAGTTCTTCAGTCTGTGAGTTTCTGCTTCTCTTCCTCTTCCCCTTGGTTTTCCTCCTGCAATAAGCCAAGCATCAGTACATAGGGTTCCTCGTGCTAGGACAGCGGGTGGCGGGTCCGACAGTCTCCCCGAGCAGTACACTTACCTTTCTGCCTTTGTCGTCTCCAGAATAGGTCTAGGGAAACAGAAAGATGCAGGGGAGAACAGTTAATGGATGTTTCCTGCTACCATCCACTTCACCCAGTTCCTAGGTCCTGGTAAGGCGGTTGCTCCAGCGCCACTAGGGGGCAGCACAGAGCTGGTGAAGAAGCGGTGGCAGGGGTCCCCCTGTGCTTGCGCTCCTGCCCTATCCTGGGTCCTGGCAATTCCGAGAGGTCGAAGTTCCCCGCTGGAACTTTTCAACACGTGTTTCTGCTCACCCTACCCTCTTGGCATCAAACCTGGGATCTTTTGACTCTGCTTTCTGCTATTTTACTTTTTCTCTGTTCACTTCCCCTGTTCCTTCCCGGGGTGCATTCTGGGAGTCTCTCAAGAAAGTAAATGATGAACAAGATTGTGGACAGGGCAGTGGTGACTACCGGCTAAGGCTGGCTGCCTGGGCTTAACCCCGCCCCACCGTGGCAACAGCAGGGAGCCTGCTTCACAGTCTCCAGGCATGTCCCAGCTCTGCCTTCTGGCTGGGGCCGTGGCTCTTGGCCCAGAAGGAAAAAGAACGGTGTCCCTGTTGCCTGGCCGGCTGGAAAGAGATCTCTTCAGGAGTTCCCAAGAACAGTGTTCCAGATAGGAGGGGCCCTGAATGTATGCTGTCCTGGACTGGCCCACTTTCCCCTGTCGCACCTCTGCAGGTGGGCAAGTCAGAGTAAAGGTGACGTAGAAGGTGAAGGTCACCATTCGGCCACTGGGGGAGGGCTCGAGTAGGGAGTCCTGACTGAGCTACCGGTGTCTGGCTGGGAGTGAACAGGTTGAGTCAAGACCTCTAATACTGGCATAGTGGAGAAGGCCGGGAGCCAGGGCTCAGGTTCAAAGAGGACAGCTAGAGTCCCGGGCAGAGCCGGGCAGTGTAGCTAACTGTGGCTATGGAGAATATGGTGACTGCCAAGAAAGGCAGTGGGGAAACGCTATTGCAGGAGTGAGGCAGGCCAAGTCCAAATCTAGAACCCTCTTCCATGCTGGCTAGTGGAGCAAACCACAGAACCGCACAGTGCCTGGCTTGCCTCATCTGTGAGATGTGGACAAGGTGACCCTGACAGCACGACCTTGCTTCTTGCTCACCACTGTATCCCAGGCACTTAGGCCAGTGTGTGGCATGTGGTGGCACTGAATAAACACATGGAAGGGGCTGTCCTCCCCTTCTTCCAGATCCAGACTAGGCTCCAAACCTCTAATCTGGTGCCTGGTCTGTGACACAGAGAAGCATCAAACCTATCTCGTGTCTCCTGTTCTAGATGGCATGCCAGGCTGCTGTTCCAAGTGTGCCGAGAGCCTGGTGAACAGACAGTAAGGCTGAGGGTTGGCCAGAGCTCCTAGGGACAGTTAGCAGTGTGCAGCAACTCTAAAGACACTACTGTATCTCCTTTATATGTCCCTTTGTCCTTTTCCTTCTATGAGGGTTTCATGCTGTCTTCTCGGTACCGTTTGCCCACCCACCCCACCCCACTCCACCAGGGCAGGCAGCCTGGTCCAGAATCAAGCACAGCTTGTGATATCTTAGTCTATAGACACCAGTTCCAAGGACTTGCGGCAGTTGTGTGACAAGCACCGGGGCTCTGCATGTCTAGGAGAGACTTCCTTTTCTACTGTGACATCTTGGCAGCTGTACTCCAGCTGTTGGGGCCAGCTCCTTGGGGTGAATTGGCTGTAGGGAGTATTAAGTGAGAAGCATCTCCCCAGGACCGCTTGCTTAGGTAAACAAACGCGGCCTGCTACAGGCTGCCAGCCTCCTCTTCTGCCCCAGGAACCTGGCGAGGATCTGCTAAGTGCACAGGGTCCGTCCCTGCTGCCCACCAGAACCTACCTGCACTCGCAGAGCACATCCTGAGAAAATGTCATCTCCGCATAGGAATGTGGACCCCGATTGGGGGGGATCTTCAAGATCTGTGGGAAACAGAAAGTTCATAATCAGTAAGAAGCCGGCGAGGAGCTCAGAGTTGGGATGGGGGCTCCAAGAACCCTGACTTGGAGTTTGGTTCTCATTGTAGGCCCCTGGCCTGCCTCTGTCCCTATCTGGGTAATTTCTACAGGTTCTGTGGGCATTTGGATATGGTGTGGGCTATGGGCAGGCGGTGGAGTGTGGCGAGAACTTCCCTACCTGCATAGTGATGTTGGTCGTCTTTAGCGACACACAGTGCAGACCCTCGTCACCACAGCAGCCACTACAGCGACTCAGAAGGACACACGACGGACTGAATATGTGAGACACCTCATCGGGGTATTCATCCAGAATGTACACCAGCTTCTGCATTGGCCGGCAGTAGCTGCGGCCCCACACTTCATTGAAGGGCACCACTACGGGAAGACAGAAGGGCCAGCTCAGGTCAGCAGGGACGTCTCAGACTTGGCTCATGGGTCCAGTTCACACAAAGTTCACTTCCTCTATGAAGCCCCTGTCCCTATCTGTGGTCCCTCTGCTCTGAACTATTGCTGCCATCACTCTGGATGCCTTAGCTGCTCCTGGGCCCCTTAGCTCTTCAGGGCTCAAATTCCAACAGAGCAGAATCTTTCAAGGTCCCAGCTTCTCAGTCTGTCTTCTCTCCCTGGTTCCAAGTCTTCCTTGGAGCTTTGAAGACTATTCCGTGGCCACTCCTCAAGCTTCTGGTCTCTCTCCAGCCTAACCTAATGCTTGCTGGGTCTTGGGGAACTTGCTGAAAACAGTTCTTAAGTATACCAGGAAGGGCTAGCCTTCTGCTTGGCCTCTGCCCCAACCCCATTATGGCTTCCTTGTGTCCCGTCCCACTCAATACAACTCCCCTTCAGCTAAGACCATGCTTAGTCATATGGTCCAGGCTCATGCCTATTGGGTCCCAACATGCTTTAAAGAGCCAAGACATATCAGTATTGACTACAGCTTTGGAATCTTGCTCTGCATGGTCTAAGGGAGACCATGTGCCTACACACCCAGCCCCTACTCCTCCCTGAAGCCTTCTCAGGTCATTCTCCCAGGAAGCAGCACTCCTTTCTGGAGCACAGCTTGGGTCTCCCGGCTCACATCCTCCATCTCTGGTGCTTGTTATCTTCACTGGAGCCAAAGTGAGGCTCTGGAAGAGCAGGAGCTGACCTCAGTAAACATAGGCCAAGTGACTCCTGACTGATGAGGTGACAGTTGGCCCAGGATTACCAGGAACATTCCCGACCCCTGCGATGGCCTGCTGGTGGTAGTGGTATCTCTGGGGACTGATCTGAAATCCCTCCAAAGGTGCTGCTCCTTCGGGGTAGCCTCATACCAGGGCTCCAACACAGGCTCTCAGGGAGCAGCTGATGCTGGGCCATCTGGCTTCAGTGCCTATACTGGCTGTATGACCTTGGCGAGGTCACTTAGCCATTCCAGGTATATCGGTTTCCTGCACTTGGGAGAGAGAAGCAAGCTGGGAATAGATGGTTGCTAAGGTCACTTATGCCCTGACAGACTGTCTGTGATTCAGTGCCCTGCAGCCCAGCCCTGGTCAGCCTTGAGACCATGCCTGGGTCAGCCTGTACCACATCTGATGATCAGCTCAGCTCATGGAAGACTTGGGACCTGGGTCACCTACAAGCCTTTTCGCCTTCATGGAGGGTCTTTCCTAGCAGATTCTTACTTCCATGGTCCTTCCCCAGAGGCAGAGGGGGCCAAAGTCCATCTCACAGATCCTGTGAGGATATGAGTCTCTGGGTAATCTCAGAAGAAAAATAAACTTCAGACATAGCAAAGGCCCTTGGGAAAGGCTGCAAACTGATGGAAAGATACCCAAGAGGCAGTTCATCCACATGGAGCTGGCGGAGCGGCCTCAGAGGCAATAAACCGTACTTATCTAGGCGTCTGGTGTTTCATCCTATCCTGCTCCACTTTGAAGGTACTTGAGCTAGACCAGGGGCTGGAGAGGGATGTGGGGACCTCTGACACTACTTTTCCAGGCTACTAGACACAAGTGGGAAAAGCAGGCAGGGAAAGCCTGCCTTTGCGACATAGACCATAGGCCACCTCCCTTTGCCAGTGTCATGAGCTGCGTGTTTAGTCTGAAGCCTTCTTGAACATCAAACCACTACTAACATTTAATCTCTGCCGTGGAAACGTAAATAAGGGGGAGGAATAGTTAGCTACAAAGTATCACAGAAAAAAAAAACTCAGCTGCCAGGGAAGGGGAGGCAGTGAAGGGGGCCTAGCCCCCACCAGCACCCAAACAAAATCCTATCCTACATTCTATTATATAAACATTTTGGATTCCAGGACCCCCACAATCCTGAGATCTGTTTCTTAGTCGCCTAGTAATGCAGAGAAAGAGTGGAGCTGACGCCTGGAAATAGGGAAGTCCATCCCTGGAGGTACCCCATCTCTGTAGGAGAAATAAAGGCAGGTAGAGGGAGAGGAGAGATCTTTCCTTCCCTGATGCTGGATGCGTTCTTTAGGACAGTGCTGTGCTCCGTTGCTCCAAAAAGAACTTCCACTAACCCCAAACCTCTTCTGGGTAGGAAGTGGGTGGTGAGAGGCCTGGGAGGCGGCTCCTGCTAGGACTGGTCCCTCCTCTGAGGACCTCTTTGGGGGCCAGAATGGGTTCCTCCGCTACCTGTCCAGCCCTGTGAGTGAGCTGTCATCTGTTCTTAGCTGCAAGCTACCCAGAATGGAAAAACTCCTCCAAGAAGAACACTGTTTTATCCTGATGGTAAGCTGGAAAGGCCTCTGCAGTAGCCACTGGCTACTAGCCGGAGCCTAGCTGGTGTCCTCCTCACTACAAGGCACCCAGCCAGCCTGCCACAAGGGACACTTTCCTCATGCTTCCTCAGCTCCCGTGCAGCCGAGAGGCCTGGGGCTGGCTACGTCAGCTCTGCCAGATACACTGAAGAGTGCATAGTGCTTTCACTGATTTCTGAAACTCGTCCTCCCCTCCCCCCATCCTGAAGCCTCATATACATCATCTGTGACACACTGGGACCTTCCTCCTTCCAGTCTATGGTCAGATCAAGTGACAGAACATGCCCACCCTGGAACTGAGAACAGTGGTAAAAACTTGGTGTTCATGGCTGTACCACGCTGCCTTTGCCTCCGGGGTTAGCAGGAGGGGATGGTAATGGCAGGTCTTAACAGCTGGTATTTCCTTGGCCACAACGCAGACCCACTTGCTTGTTAAGATCACAGGTGAGCCGACCTACACTTTGAATCTATACCTCCAAGCGTTCTTGCCCAGGATCTTGGGAAGTATATACACTCATGTTTCTTCCAAGGACTCAGAATCTCACAACCTTGGGAAAGAGTCTTTGATATCAAGTACTTAGCTAAGCTCTCCCATTTTACGGATGAGGAAACAGAGGCTGAGACATCTTTGGAAGCTGGTGCTTGCTCTACATACAAAAATCCTCGAGAATAGATACGGAGGTGGGAGATACGACCTCCTCAGATCCCAGGGAGCATAAACACTGTACCAGTTCCAGAGGGCTTCAGATGTGAGGGCAGGCAGAGGACCAGCTGTCCTAGGGGCTGGTGAACAGACAAGGGGGCAGGCCGGCAGAGGGTGTTCCCAGCCCAAGAAAGCAATCCAGCTATTATCTGTGTGTATGAGGACATTGCTACAAGCACATCCTTTCTCCCATGCTGTTGGATGCCTCAGCAATGGTATGTGGCCATCCTCCATGTCTCTGAGAGACAGGAAGGGAGAAGGAGAAAGGACCTGGCATGAGCTCTCTGCCTTCGGCGTGCTCTGTCTCCTTGGCAAACGTCCTACTGCCCTTTGAAGATTATGTCTTGACACAACCCAGGGCAGAGAGTGAAAGGGCCAGGGAGGGTGTGACAGAGCCCGCCTGTTTGTAATCAATGGAAAGGTCTGGTCAGCGCTGCACAGCTCCACCAGGGTTGGAATGGTTAGGGAGGACTCTCCGACCTGACCAAGCCCCTTGACTGCTTTCCTGCTATATCCAGCTCTCAGACTCCAGTCTGGCCTCTGGCACTCAACACAAGTCCTGTCCACCAAGACTCCATCTGCACCCTTACAGCATGCTGGGCAGGAGCCCTGAGCCAGTTGGATGAACCTTAGCTATCGTGTCCTGCTTTCTCTGTGCTTGGTGACCCTAACCCATGACCACACCTCTCTAGGCTGCTGGGTCACAAGAGGTGGACTCTTGGGCTTCAGCCAGGGTGTCTAGCTTGCAGACCCTCCCCAGCTTGCTACTGGCCTGCCCCACCCTTCAGACCAATCCCCTCTCTGCTGGGGCTCATGAGGAAAAGAAGAGAGGGGCTCAGCCTGCATAGCCGGCCTGGCTGGCTTACCTTCCGTTTCTGTTGAGTTGTTCCCAGCAGACAGGGCCCCCTGCGGTAGACACAAAGGTGGAGCCATGAGGAGGGAGCATCTTCTTGGGGCTCCGATCTTTGAGCCCACCCCGAGCGCCTCCCCATCCTTCTGCTAAAAACCACCTGACTCTCTGGCCTCAGTTTCTTCAGTTGGAAAAGGGTAGGAGGTTTCTTGTGTTCCAAAGTGCTTGTAATCCTGTGGGGTCTCTCTTCCACCCAGCCCCCAGGCCAGTCCTGCTGGGCCTACTACAGCCCGCCTTGGCTGGGTGCCAGAGCCCAGGGGGAGGTGATCAGTTGGTGGAGCTCAGGGGCTGGAGAAGGCGGCGCCATGAGCTGGTGCTGCCTGCCAGTAACGTTACACCTCGAGCTAACACTGCAGCGAGCAGGCTGATGGCCTGGCTGCTCGGCAAGGGGCACTGTACAACCCACCCACTCCTGGGCTGGGGCTGAGGACTCCCAGGCCAGTGGGCAGTGCAGCGGGCAGTGCAGCAGGAAGGGAATGCATTGGCTTTGTCAGGATTTTGCTGCCCAATCTGGCTCCCAGCCAGACTCACCCAGCTCCTGGGAAAAGGGCCCCGCTCACTTCCCCAGGCCCTGCACTCGGGACCTTCTGACACCCACCGGGAGGAAAGGGCATGACAGGATCCCTTGTCATATCTGAAGCCCACCCAAGAGCCCCCTGCTCATTTGGAGCATGGTGGGGGAAGGGCCTCACCTCCCCACCACAAGCTTCTTAAGTCAGCTCCTTCTCCACTAGGCCAGGTCAGAGGTCCTGGGGGCGCCTGGTTGGTCATGGGGCCACAACCCTGACCACAGGGCCAGGGAACTGACTGGGATTAGTGGACGGATGCTTTTTGCAAAGCCACTAGGGCTCCAGGGGCCAGACAGGAAACCTCCTCATTCCCTGTGGCTTCCCTGCCCCCACTAAGACAGCCCCCAGGAGTTGGGTACTGCCCAGCTAGAGGTCTCCTCCCTAAGGTCCAGCCCAGCCCCTGGGAAATATGTGGGCATCCTAGCAGAAGCTACTCTCTAAAGTGAGTCTGTAATTTAAGACCATAGCCCCTGTTTCTATGACTGGGATGAGAAGGTCAAGAGGAAGCCAGGCCAGGTCCTTACCTGGGAATGCACAGCCAACCCAGCTAGAACCTGCAAGAAGCAAGTGAACAGCTTCATGGCCAGTATCTTCTCAGACATCTAAAGCCACCGTCCTTCAAGGCACAATCACCATGCTCGTCCCCCTTAGGGGAGACGCTGATACCAGAGGAGAGGAGATGAGTGTCCCGCTCACTGCTGTCCTAGGTCTCTGCAGTCTGCCTGAGCATCCACTGGACGCCGGGAAAGTCCGGAGCTCACAGGTAGGACTGTGACTGAGGAGACTGGTGAGGAGTGTCCCGGCGAGTCGGAACGATGTGAACGGGTCTTAGGCGTCCGATGACCCTAGCTCCTCTCGTGGGTGAGCAGAAGTCTGAAGATGCAGTTTCCTTCTCAGACTGCAGCTTCCCTACGAACTGAAGCTAGTCTAGTCGGCCGCTGGTTTTCAAGGCTGTGCATGGGGCGGGGCTGCAGCCTGCCCCGCCCACTGAGCCTCGAGGCCCCAGGAGCAGCCCCGGAGCGCTGAGAGCCGGTTGGCGGTGAGACCTGAGTGCGCGTGACCCCGCAGGGCGCGGAAGCAGAGCTGCCAGCTCGTAGATCTCCAGGCCCCTCGGAGCTAGGCGTTAGCTTGCCCGGGGTCAGCCCGTAGCGACGGCCAAGGTTGCACCTGGCTCTTCTGGAGCCTCCAGGTGCCGACATTCAACATCTGCCATGGAGATGACTGGGTACTTTAGTGATCTCTGCAGGGATTGCAGTCCTAAGAAGGCAGCATCTTGCTGTGCCCCTTCATGACCAGTGCCATCCCTACACAACCCCAGGAGGAGGGGGTGAAAGGATTACTAACCCCATTTTATAGACTAACAACCCGATCCTATGAGAGGGCACCACCTGCAGATGCCGAACAATGTTCATATTCACACCAGGAAAGTGTATGTGTGCCCGCGGGCATCTGCCTGCGTGGACAGGGTTCTGGCAGAGAACGAAGACAAGCTACGTGCCTCCAGAACCGTCCCTCGATTCCATCTACTATATGACCTGGTAGGCAGGCACAGGGCAGCCCAGCTGTGGGTGGCACACAGGAAACACCCCGGGGCACCTGGCTAGACCTAGGTCCACCACCATTTCCTCCTGTCAGGCCAGGCCAGCCTATCAGAAGTAGGAAATGGACTAACCTGGCATCACCTCCTGAGCCCAAGCAGAAGAGGAAGTGTTCTAGAGCAGTGGAGATGTGTTGAGGGGAGGTAGTGTCTGCACGGGCATTTGTGTGTAACTATGAAGCTGTGTGTATGTCACCCACTGAACATGCCCAGGTATTACACTGTGTGTCACAGATCCGGATCTTTGGGTATCTCTGTGTACTTGTGTGATTGTGTGTGTGTGTTTGAACATCTGGACATGAAGGTGTGGCTATGCATGTCTGTGTTTTTGTGGTACCCTCTTTTTCTCCTGCGTTGTTCTTCATTACCTACCACTCTAATAAACCTCTGTGACCAGTCTGTGGGCTGGCTGCAAAAATCTGGCAGCGTTCAGAGTCAGAAGTTGCTGGGTGGCTGTGAAGGGAGGAGATGGGCCTGGGAGGTGGCTCTTGGATCACATTCCATTCAGAGGCAGGGAGGCCAGGGCAGTCCTGGCTCTCACCCCAGTGACCTCTGTGTCTGTGGCCTGCTGCCCACCCACAAGGGGCTGCCAGAGATGCTGCCTCTCTGTCTGGTAGGCCCTGAGCCTACAGGTCCAGGAGCCAGGGGCCAGTCACTGGCCAGCTAAGCGGGGGCTGCAAAAAACATTCTGACGAGCTCCAACATGCTGGGGATTGTACAGTAGACAGATTGTCTCCCTGGCTCCAGAGCATGGTGCGGGGTCACTGTGCACGTGGATGGGGGTGAGCAGACCCAAAGATGCTCTGGATAGCCAGGCTATACATGTGCTCAGAGCATCTTGTGTACACATGGGCATTGAAGTATGTCTATTCCCAGATGGATCTGTGTATGTAGGCACAAGTATATGCCCTTTAAACATTTTTTATATTTATTTTCTTTTGTGTGTTGTTATGGAGCACAGGTGGATGGGAGTGGCCAGAGAACATTACCTTCTGATGTTGGCTCTCTCCTTCTGCCATGTGGGCTCCTGAGATCAAACCCAGGTTGTCAGGTTTGGACAAGTGCCCTTATCCGTTGACCCACATCACCAGCCCAGGTGTGTATTTTTTTTTTTGTTTTTTGTTTTGTTTGTTTTTCGAGACAGGGTTTCTCTGGATAACCTCGGCTGTCCTGGAACTCACTCTGTAGACCAGGCTGGCCTCGAACTCAGAAACCTGCCTGCCTCTGCCTCCCAAGTGCTGGGATTAAAGGCGTGCGCCTACCACCGCCCGGCTGCAGGTGTGTATTCTTAATTATCTGTGTAATATATACTTGTGTATACTGAGAATCTTGAGCACTCGTGGATTGGGCATATTTGCCTGTAATTGTACCTGAAGATGGATGTGTACATATTGTGTGTGTGCATTTGTTCATCTGACATTTTACTTTGGCTCTCCTGTGCTGGAGGCTCGCCCCAAACGCTGGGGATTCAGTACAGATGACCCTCCACATGTCCACATGCACAAGTGACTGCAGTAGCTCAAGCACTCCTCTTCTCCTGTAACCCTTTGGGTAACATCTGGGCTCCCCACGAGCGCCTCTCAGTCTCTTGTCCCTAAACTTCAGACCCATGTGTTTTGGTTCGTGAAATGAATTTGCTAAGGCGAATAAGGTGGCAGAAGCCAGGAAGACTCCAAAACCTCCAAGGCGTGAAGATAGCTCATCTTCTTCGGGACGGGGGAACTGATGTCTCTGTTTCTGTGTACTGAGGCCCTCCTTCTGGACAGGCATGTAACTAACTTCAGGCTGTGACATTCATTTTCTGAGTCCATCTTTTCATCTGCAAAGCAGGGAAGGTGTCAATTCTTTACTCAAGAGGGTCATGAAAGACTATAAAGGCTCTTTCTCTCTCTCTCTCTCTGTCCCTTTCTCTCTCTCGCTGTCTCTCTCTTTGTGTGTGTGAGAGAGAGGGGGGAGAGAAGAGAGAGAGAGAGAGAGAGAGAGAGACAGACAGCGGCAGCTAATGGTAGTTCTTGGGCATGGTCTCTAATTCAGTTTTGGATTTCTATTAGAAAACTAGAAATACTGCAGCAGTCATAGACTAGAATCTTTCAGAGCACAGACAAGACAAAGGAAAATAAAAGACTCTGTCTTCTGCCAGTTGGGGAAGAATCAGTGGATAGAGGGATTTGTTTACACTAAAGCACATGTGCGTGCACACAACAGTCTATCTCGATCCATTCCATCGGCTCTCCATACAATCCTGGCCATCCACTGTCACTGAGATCCTCTGAGTAGATTCACCTGCTAAAAGGACGCCACAGTCTGTATTCCCGTTCAGCCCTTAGCTGCTTATCAATCAATGTCTGGTGTTGTTTTAAGAGAGAAATGGTATTTATTGAATACCTATAATATGCCAAGAAGCAGCCTGGTGCTTTCAACACCTTAACGGCACTGAATTCTGCCCACAATCCCATGATGTAGGTTTTAATTACTCCCACCCCTTACCTTGTCCTGATGGTTCTGCAGTTAGTGTGTGGGAGGGGGAAGGCCCTGGTCTGAGGAGCTAACCTTCCCAGGGTGCTGGGCAAATGTGTGCTAACATTTGGGGTGAGACAGTATGGATTCCCTGAGCTATACAGGTCAGCCCCTGTTCCTCCATCACAGACTTTCTCATCATAGTCTTCCTCCGAAATGCCTGTCCCACCTCCACTTTAACACAAGGCTTTCTGATTCAGCTAGTGTTGGTAGTGTTGGCTTTTTACTCCAACCCTAGGTACACTGAGGCAGGGGGATGGCAAGTTGAAGCCATCTGGCTACACAGTGAGGCACTGTCTCAAACAAGCAACCCTCTGACTTGTTTCTAGCCTTCCTAATGTCACAACTCTATGAACCTTCCCCCTACTGTGACCTCTCTTCCCCAGAGTGATGGTTCAGCTCCTGCCTCTGGTGATGTGTCATGATGGCCCTGGAAAAGCACCTTGTCCTGCTCTTGGGCCCGCAGGCCTAGCCCAGAGCTTTTCCTGAGGCGTATCCCAAGCACTATCTATAGCTTCCTTCGTAGGTGACACTTCCTCAGAGGTGACATGGCAGTCCTGAGAAGACATCATTTTCTCTTGCCCTTGTTCCCCCAGCTCTAACCCAGAGCCATTTTTCTGAGGCCTACCCTAAAGCACTCTTCTATAGCTTCCCTCGTTCCGCTTACCACAGCACCTGGGCTGCCCCTCCATAGTGATACCCAACACCACTGCCCTGTTAAATATCTGCTTGCCTCAAAGATCATAAGATGTATAAGAGCAAATACTGTCTCTTGTATGTCTGTCTCCAGCACCTTGCTCAGGAGTAGAGCACATAGTGGGGGCTTAATCAATATGAAACCAGGCCTCTGAGGTTCCTCCTCTCCCTACAGGGAAGATGTCTCGAGTCTGCCAAGGGATCAGCTTCTACACTCAGGATGCCACACTGTGGGTAGATGTCTCTGGAGCATGGGCAAGTGTAGGAGAGTCATCTCCCATTACTGTGCAATCATGTCCTGTGCTGGTCACCACAGACTCGCTTGCCTCTAGAGGACAAAGCTCCTGACTTAGCCAGAGCCCAAAGTCCAGAGGGAGGCTTGAGGTGAACCCATGGGTGACCAAAGGGTTCCCAGGGTGGGAAGCAAGATGGCACCCACCACAGGGCTGGGAACAAGGAGAACCAGACGAAGTGCCCTACCCTTGTCCCAGGCCTCTTGGGCGATGTGCTGTCACCAAAGGAATGGTACCCTGTATTTTGGGAACTTGGCAGCTGGGGCTGGGTTTTTCGTGTTTTCTGTAATTATTTTCCTTTTGTTCTTCCTTGGTGTTTAGTAAAGCCCTTTGTGGAAATGCCAGCTGGTCTCAGCTGTGCTAAGATCGATGACAAAGGGGGACTGTGTGCACGGTTGGCCCTGTGCTTTAGTGGAGGGCCTAGTAAAGTCAAGGACCAGCCAGGCCATGAGGAGGCTCTTGGAGGTGTCTGCCAGGATCATGTGTCCAGATAGTCCCTGGATGCAGACTCCTTCTAGACTCTTCCAAGCTCCACTCGAGACAGTCAGCTTTACTGAAAGCTAGAGATTTGGTAGGCTAGCCCACCCTGGTTGCTTTGAAGGAAGGCATTTGGATTCCAGCCAGAGATGTGGAAAGCTCTGGTGAGACCCAGAGGCCAGGCACCTGCTGAGTTATATCTACCCAGCAGTGGGGCGGGGGAGAGAGAAGCGGGGGGCCCTCCGCAGCTGGAAGCTGCTGTCGAGGAACCAGGGTCTAGAGCAGACGCTCAGACCTATTCCTTCCTGCTAACCTCGTTCTGGGTTGTTTTGTGCCTGGGGACTCCCGTCTGTCTGCTGAGCACGAGTGTGGACCCACAGCCGATCTGTCCACCTGCCTGGGACCTACCGCATGCTCATTTCCTGCGTCTGCCCTTTCCCCTTCCTCTTCGCCCTCTCCCATCTCCTTGTTGGCTCTCAGCGATGCGGGAGAGAGGGGCCCAGAGACCTTCCCCCTGAGGAACAATCACCCTTTCTCCGTGTTGTCAGTGATACATGAGAGGGCAAGGTCTCTGTAACTAATCAGCTGTGATGTGGAACGGAGCCTGAGGAGAACCGATGCTGTCTCGCCTTTGGATGACAGCTGGATGGCTCTGTAACTCAGTCTTCTGATGGGGACAGCAGGTCACCCCTTTCTCCTCTCACCGCTACCCTGCTGGGAGGCCCAGGATGCTGCTGGCGGGTGATGGCTCGCCGCCTCTGCCACTCGCTGGGTTTTACACATGCAGTATGTAGAAACCTCCAACTTCCAGGGAAGAATTATTGCCTGTACGTTTCAGAAAAGAAAGGGGAGGTTTAGAGAAGTGAAGTAAGTCATGCAAGCCCCACAGCCAGCAAGCAGTAGAGGTGAGGAGGAGGGCAAGGTCCAGCCAGGGGCAAGGTGGCAGTTTTAGGCAAGGATCAAAAGTCTACTCTTTTTGAGATGTATAAACTTGGACAAGTCTTTCATCCTCTCTCTCTCTCTCTCTCTCTCTCTCTCTCTCTCTGCCTGTATGTTTCTCTCTCTCTCTTACCCTTTCTCTGTCTCTCACTTGTTCACTCTCTTATTCTCACGCTTTCTTGCTCTTTCACTCTTCCTCTCTCCTGCTCTCTCTCTCTCATTCTCTCACACGTTCTCCCTCTCTCTTCTCAGAAACTGGCATTGTGGCTTAACTAGGAAAGCAGAAGCTGATCACTAAGCTGGCACAGCTTAGTAACTTCAGCTGTCGTGACTGTTGCTGCAGGAGGGCGGAGGCCAGCTGGCTTCTTCCCGCCAAGGTCTAGCAGCCCCTTGTGGGTGCTGAGCTGGCAGGGCTATCCTCAGGCTTCTGGGCTATTCCTTCACTGTCAAGGGTTGAGGGCATCTCTCTCTATGGAGCAAGGACTTGAGGAAGGGTGAAGTAAAGGGGGGTACCTAGGTCCCTTCTCTTTGATGAGCAGGTAAGGAGGCAGACGCAGCCCTGGCTTATAGACAACTGGAGTCAATTAAGGATTCCATCTTGGACAGATATAGTGGCACATACCTTGAGAGACCAAAGCAGGAGAATTGTGAATTGTGAGTTTGAGGCCACTCTAAACTACAGAGTGATATTCTGTCTCAAAAAAAGAAGGAAGCAGGGCAGTGGTGGCTCTGCCTTTAATCCCAGCACTTGAGAGGCAGAGGCAGGCAGATTTCTGAGTTCGAGGCCAGCCTGGTCTACAGAGTGAATTCCAGGGCAGCCAGGGCTATAAGAGAAACCCTGTCTCAAAAAAAAAAAAAAAAAAGAAAGAAAGAAAGAAAGGAAAGAAAGAAAGAAAGAAAGAACGTGAATTTGAGGGCTGGCAAGAGGGCTCATTGGGAAAAGGTGCTTGCTGATAAGTCTGATGACCTGAGTTTGATCCATAGGATTTACACTGTAGCAGGAGACAGTTGACTTTTGCAAGTTATCCTCTGATACAACACAACACACACACAACACACACACACACACACACGTGTGTGTGTGTGTGTGTGATAAATATATAAATAAATAAAATGTTGGGCTTCAAGATGATGCCTGTCGAGGGCCTTGCTCTGAATTTGACTACCTGAATTTGGTCCTCAGACACACGTGGTAGAAGGAGAGAAGCAACTCTTACGAGTTGTCCTCTGACCTCTGCATGCACACACAAAGATGGGGAAATGAAATGAACCAAATTTCCCCAGCTTAGTACTTCTGATTACCTTTCCCCCAGAGAAGATGACTCCCTCTGTTATAAGAGTCTCTGGAAGGTTAGGGGATCAAGGCCCAGGGCCTTAGCCTTCTCCAGGCAGGAGGTCTAGGCATTCCAGACATGTCTTCAGGTAGCAAACCAGACACACCAGAAAAAAGTCTCCATGAGCAATTCACCCGCAGGGAAGGGAGAGCAGGCTCTTGTCTCAAGAGCATGGGTCCAAAATCCAGTCCGAATGGCTGCCCAGAGCCAGCAGAAGTGAGGCATCTGACTCTGAGGCAAAACCCACAGTGTTTGCTGATCCCAAGAGTCCCAGGCCTTCAAGAGGCCGGGAAGTCAGGCAGATTTAGGCAAGTCACTGGTACAGCCTCAGTGACCAAATGGAACATCACTCCTTGGGTCATCAGCCCTGGCCAGTTGTCTGTCCTTTAAAGAAAGGGGGATCAGAGGGTCCCTTGATCTTGCTCTGAACCTGTGCCCATACCTCTGGATGATCTATGCTGTCAAATGGGTGGGCTGGACCTCCTACAAGATAGCATTCTCCACTCAGCTCCTGACAGATGGTGATGCCAATGCAATGATAGTGATCAAGGGGCTTCCAGTTCAGAGCGAGAAACTTACTGTTGCCTTTAAAGACACTAAGTCTCCAAGGCTTCTGATACAGATCCCTGGTTCCAGCAATGACCAGCCCCACACCTTCCAAATACCTGACTCTGAGGCAACTTGGTGATGTAAAAGAATGTTCTAGGATTGGGGTGTAACTCACTTGGAGAGTACATGTTATTGATATATAAACCAGGTGTGGTGCATGTTTGTAGTCCCAGGACTCAGAAGGTGGAGGCAGGGGGTTCAAGTTCAAGGTCATTCTTAGCTACATTGCAAATCTGAGGCCAGCTTGGGTTATATGAACCCCTGTCTGAAAGAAAGAGGGGGAAAGAAGGGAGAGGAGTGAAGGAGGGGGGAGTGAGGAAGTAGAAGGAAAGAAAGAAGGATAGAATGTTCCAGAATGTTCTAGAAATTTCCAGAAGATAGAGAAGATCCACAGAGCAGACAAAAGAGGCGAGAAAGGTTTTACTATGGTGAAGATAATGTGTTGTTAGCATTCTACAGAATGGACCAGGATGAACCAGGAGCAGAAAGGTAGATTGATCAAGAAGGGTGGGCTGACAAGGTATGGGCTGTTTAAGGGATGTGGTTATCTGTGCAGGAGCTAGGGAGTATGCAGGGAACTCAGGGAGGGCAAACTGTGCATGAACATGAGGCTGGAAGGGAAATCGGGGCCTTGTTTTGAGGAACTTGAAGACCATGTTGAGATTCTCTGGTTCTTGAGCAGAGGAATAGCATGGCGTGACCATGTGTACCATTTGAAGAAGCACCTGGGAGCAGAGATCTTAGCTTAAAGCATAGGCTTAGTCCCAATGTCTCTTGGGTAAAGGATTTCATATCACAGCTGTCTTTGGAGGCAGCTGTGGCCCTAGTCCTAGCTGCCCCCTACTTGTTAGATCTCTAGGGTTATGGTTGGATGTGGCAGGCTTAGATTTAACCTCTTGAAAGTATCCTAAAGTTTCTGCCAAGTTTTGCCTGACCCTTGAATATGCTGATGGGAGCTATTGCAGTCATCTTGGACCATGAGTTGCAGACAAAGTAGAATTACCCTAAAATATCATGAAGTTTTCATACTTTTCTTGCTTGACTTCCGTCCAGAGCTAATTTATATTAAAAGGGCAATAAACTTCACTGTTGTTGAAGCTGGTCTTATGTTGTAGTTTTCTATTAAAACATTCTGTTTCACATTTGCTTCTCCAAGGTGGGACATGAACTCCTTTGTTCTCTATGAGTTTTACAGGAAAAAGGCTGGATTTGCCTTTGGCTTATCCTGGGGAATGAGTCATATCTGTCTCCTGGGAGGAACGGGGCTGTCCCATCCCCTCCCAGCTGGAACGGAGAGGCCACTGTTAAGGATACAGATATTGGGGCCCAGCTGAGCTGGACCAGCCCTCCCAGTTGCATCCCTCGCTCCCCAGTCCTCGTCTCCACCCAGAGAGCAAATGAAGGCAACTGGTGTAAGCACTAGGTGCAAAGGGGAGGCAGATTAGTTCCTCTTATGCTTGGATTCCCAGGGGTAGAGGAGCCAGAAAGTCTAGCAGATCCTTCAGCAGACAGACAGTGGACCTCCAGCTGGCTCCTCAGTCCCCAGACTCTTCTGAGTCAAGCAACACTTGGCTGCTCCTTCTAAGGTCCCCTCTGCCTCCAGCTTCCCTCATCTCAAAGAGTGGGGCCTGGAGTCTGCAGCCCAGGAGACCCCTGGAACAGCTCTGGAACCCACTTTGGTGTAATGAAGTATGACTGGGAGGCCAAGTCGGTTTGGAAGTGGATATCTGTGATACTCCTCAACCATCCAGCCTTGGGCTGATGTAAAGAAGGTCTCAGAGAGTGTTTCCCCCAAATGATGACTCGCACCCTGGAGACGACACCTCACGTTCCAGTCACTTCCTCATCTCTTCAGGAACCTGAGGAATTCCCAGGAATCCACGTTCATTGTATGCTACGTGGCAGGCCCTGTGTATGTCTGTGTGTACGTGTGATCTCATTCAAGTCTTGCAGGAAGCCCTAGAGGTTGACATCAGCTCTGTTTTAGCCACGAGGAAAATATGTCACATACAAAATAAGCAACTTGCCTTGAGTTACCCAGTCAGTAAAAGCTCAAACTGGAGTCCTAATCAGATGACTCTAAAGACTGGGGTTCCTACACTAGACATCCCTGGGAGTCCCAGGACCAAAGATGGTGGTGTCTAAAGTCCCAGCTGGTGGTTTCTGCCAGGAGGTCCCAGGCCCTCGACAGAATGGGAGAACCTGCACTTTCCACATTTAATTCTTTCTTTCTTTCTTTCTTTCTTTCTTTTCTTTCTTCTTCTTTCTTTCTTTCTTCTTTCTTTCATGTGTGTGCATACATGAGTGCTAGCACCCATGTACATATATGCTAAGGCTAGAAAAAGATATCTGCTATCTTCCACTATGACCCTATATCTTATTCACCACAACCACCACCACCACTATCATCATCATCCTCTGTGTTGTGTTTAATTGTATGTGCACATGCCTTGACAGATGTGTGGAGGTCAGAGGCCAGCTTTTGAGTGTCAGTTCTTACCTTCTATCGTGGGTTTTGTTTCTGGATCTGAGGGTGTAGTTCAGGTCACCAGGATTTTACTTGCTGAGCTGTCTCACCTCATTTTTTTGAGACAGGGTCTCTTAATGGATCTCGAACTCACAATTTTTACTAGGCCAGTTGGCCAGTAAGCTCCCAGGATCCATGTGTCTCCACTCCAGTGCTGGAGTCATAAGCATTCCTAGCCATGCCAGCTTTTATGTGAGCATTGGGGATTTGAACTCAGGTCCTCTTGCTTGCACAGCAAGTGCTCTTGCCCACTGAGCCGTCTCCTCATCCTCTGTCGTTCTTTTTCTGTTTTCGTTTTTAAGAAAATTTCTCCCTCTGTTGTCCATGATAGCCTGGAACCTGATATGTCACCCGGGCTAGGCTTGAACTCACAGCCCTCTTGAGTGCTGAGATCATAGGTAGGCACCTTCCATAAAGGTTTTGTCTTTTAGCCCTTCCAAGTAGAAAATGGTTTTTTTTTCAAGTTTTTTTTTTTTTTTAAAGATTTATTTATTTTATGTATGTGAGTGCACTGTCACTGTCTTCAGACACACCAGAAGAGGGCATCAGTTCCCAATACAGATGGTTGTGAGCCACCATGTGGTTGCTGGGAATTGAACTCAGGACTTCTGGAAGAGCAGTCAGTGCTCTTAACTGCTGAGCCATCTCTCCAGCCCTTGGGAATAGTTTTTTGATTGTTTGTTTGTTTGTTTGTTTTTTAATAACATTGTATCTTTACCTTAAGTAGGAAGCTGTGTGTACAGATCAATTATGATAAATTATGACTAGCTGTCCTGACACCCAGCCTGAGGCCTGTTCTTTTTTTGGGAAAGAAAACTTGGCAAGACTTAGTGAGGTATTAGAGGCTAGCCCATTAGAAGGCTGGGAAGAGGATTGGAAAGGGGTCAGCTTTCTCACGTGTGGTTTGGTGTTATGGAAGTCTGTGAGTCCAGCTAAACTGATCCTCTGCTCCCATCTCATTTAGTCCCATTTGCTGTTCACGAAGACACAAGGTTGGATGATTGGCAAAGGGAAGAGGTAGATTTTGGCTCATAGTTCTGAAGACCAGGGACATGGCATGAACATTCATGTGGATGTGTGGCCCAGTAGTATAATATAAAGCTCATCTTAATTAAACAATTAATATAGCTGGCAGTGACCATGGATGCTTAATCTCAGAACTTGGGAGGACAAGACCGGTAGAGCTCTGTGAGTTCCAAGCCAGCCTGGTCTACAGAGCTAGTTCAAAGACAGCCAGGGCTACACAGAGAAACCCTGTCTTGAAAAACCAACCAAACAAGAATAACAAAAGCCATAACACTCCTAAATAATAATTAATAAATATTTATTACAGAAAATACAAAATTTAGCATAAAGAATGAAAGTTTTTTCTTTTTTTTTTTTTTTTTTTTTTTGGTTTTTTTGAGACAGGGTCTCTCTGTATAGCCCTGGCTGTCCTGGAACTCACTCTGTAGACAGGCTAGCCTCGAATTCAGAAATCCGCCTGTCTCTGCCTCCTAAATGCTGGGATTAAAGGCGTGCGCCACCACTGCCCAGCAAGAATGAAAATTTTTAAACCACAAACTTATCACCCAGCAAATCCCTACTGTTATAAGTGGCTGGAGAGCTGCCTCAAAGATGAGTACTGCTGATCTGACATGAGGACCAGGGTTCAGTTCCTAGCAATCATATAGTGGTTCACAGCCATCCACAGCTCCAGTTCCAGGGACTCCTGTGCCCTCTTCTGGCTTCCAAGGACACCAGGCACACAGATGGTATACATACATATTTGCAGACAAAGCACTCATACACAAAACACATCTTTGAAAACTTTAAAAAAATAAGCAAGGCAGTGTTCACACATGCATTTAATCCCAGCCCTCAGGGTGTAGAGGCAGGCAGATCTCTGTGAGTTTGAGGCTCGCTTGGTCTATAAAGAGAGTTTTAGGACATCCAGGGCTATAGAAAAAATGTATGAGTTGTGTTGTATGCATTTACACACACACCACACACCAACACACATATAATGCAAAACATTGTTTGCAATCTTTCCTTAAGGAACTGCTTTGCAACATATTTTTTTTTCATTTAAACACATTTGTGGGAGCTCAAGGGGAGAGCATTTACCTAGCATGCAAGAAGCCCAGGGTTCCATTCCTGGGAACCCAGTGCTTGGGAAGTGGAGGCAGGAGGCTCCAAAACAAGGCCATCTTTATCTACAAAGTCAACTGTGGTGGTACTCTAAGACTCTGCCTCAAATGTTGGAGCATCTTTCTGTGCTGATACCACTCTTGCAAACATGGTGAATGTTCCTAAGACCTACCAGCCTTTCTACAAGAAACGTGGTACGAACGACCCCACAAAGTGACACAGTACAAGAACATCAAGGATTCTCTGTCCACCACGGAAAGTGGCCTTCTGACAGGGAACAGAGTTGGTGTGGTGGCCAACCTAAGTCTATTTTCTACGAAGAGATTAAAACGACAGAGAAGGTCTGCTGAAGCTTTGAGTGTGTGGAGCCAACCTCAGACCGAAGAGCATGCTGGGAGGTGACAGGCAGAGACAGAGCAATGATCAGTTCTAAGTGATTATGTCATGAAGACAATGGAATCAGGATCATTAACTGACACAAAAAAAGAGGAGGAAGAGGAGAAGGTGGTGATGGAGAAGGAGGAAAAAAACAAACGGAAAAAAAAAAGTCAAAAGCCGTCTCTGGAGAGATGTCTCAGAAGTTAAGAGTACTTGTTGCTCTAGCAGAAGACACAGGCTCAGTCCCCAGTACCCACATGGTGGCTCACAACTGTTTGTACCTCCAGTTCCAGAAGATCTGACACTCTCTTCTGTCTCTGTGGGTACCAGACACGCATGGGCTACACATACACACATGAAGGCAAAACACTCACACACATATAAAAATAAATAATAAATAAATAGCAAAACAACGACATCGTTTGGTAATGTCTCTTCTTATTAGCAGCGAAGGCAGTACAGCTTTGCAGTTCAGAGAATGGTTGGAGGGGTCGAAGCCTTGGAGGGATAGCTCAGTACTTGCTGCTCTTGTAGAAGACCCAGGTTCTGTTCAAAGCATCCACATGGTGGCTCACAACCATTTATAACTCCAGTTCCAAGAGATCTGACTCCCTCTGCTGGTCAGACATCACATACACTGTGTATACATAATGTAGGCAAACACACATACACATAAACATGAAAATAAATAAATCGTTAAATTAACAACAGTTTTTAAAAATCAGGTATAGCCACACGTGAGCCTGTAACTACTTCACTGTGAGGGCCAGAAACAGGAGGGTTTTCCAGCTGCCAGCCTAGCTCCAGGTTTGTGAGAAGCCCTAATCCAAGGAATATGGCAGAGAGTGATAAAGCAAGACACTCAAAGTCCTCCTGTGGTCTCTCCTCATTTCACACACACATATAACACACACAGATATACACACTCATACACATATAATACACACACACACATAACACACACTGATATACACACTCACAACATATACACAGAGATACACACACATACACACACACACAAATGTCTCACAGGGCTGTGGAATCAGAACCTGAATTTTTAATAAGATGTCTTGGGCAATTCTTGTACACAGTAATGTTGAATCGTGTCACTGTTTCGTTTTTGTGGCTATGCACTCAGGGAGGATGTACATATATGATTAAAATTATCTTTTCAAGTCTTTCCCACAGATAAGCTGTGGGAAATTTTGTTTGTTTATTTTCTTTTCAGGGCAGGAGCTCATGTAGCCCAGGCTGGCTTTGAACTTCTGATGCTCCTGCTTCTATATCCCGAGTGATGTAATCACAAGCATGTAGTACCACGCTCAGTTTTATGCTTGAACCAGCATGTCTTGTACACGCATTGTTAGGTATACATTGTGCCAACTGAGCAACATCCTATCCCTCCCCCCTTAAATTCTTAAAAATGGATTTTTGGGAAAAAGTTCTGGAAAAAAAAGCGGGGGGGGGGGCGGATAGGGATATAGTTCAGGTGACAGAGTGTTAGCCCAACACATGCAGAGGCCCTAAGACCCTAGTTCTGTTCTAGTGTTGGGGGAAAAGGTCTCAGTTTACCTTTCTGCAGCTTTTCCACACTGCCCGGCCCGGGTACTCTGGTATCTTTACCCAGCAGATACATGAGAGCCTTACCTCAGAGCTGGTGCTGGGCCACCAACTCTCTGGTGCTGGCTCTTGCCTCATCAGGTTGACATTTCTCTATGCAATCACTAGCCATTACATTGCTCCTGGCTATGCATCCACTGCAAGCCCACCAAGAGAGCAAGAGATGCTGCCAGGGAGGACAGCCACCCCAGCCTTGGTACAGAGTCTGGTAGTTAGAGGACACGAGTGTTGCCGTCTGGCCGAAGCACAATGAGCCGAGAGCGCCAAAACTCAGACTGAGCCTCGTGCAGAGTCTAGGCTCCAGCACAAGTGCCCAGCCAAGGCCACACCTCCTGGTTTGGCAAGGTCTGGGTGCCTGCCGCCACCCAGGCAGGGCACCCTGTGGTTCCCCAGGCCAGCAAGCAGGCCAACCAGGTGTGCTGGGGGAGCAGGCAGCCAGAACAATTCAGGGAAGTGGCCCTCCGCTTTTCAGAGTGCCTGCCCGACAAGCTTTGTGAACTACTCACTGGCCACAGTTGCGCGCGCGGGTGGGGGGGGTGGGGGGGTGGGGGTGGGGGGGACGCCGGGGCGGGGGGCGGGGCAGGAGGAAGTGAGGCGCTTACTCAGCCTTCTAACTGCACGTGGCTGTGTTTGCAGCCTGTCCCCTCCTCCCCGTCACACAGCTGGGGGAAGCAGCTGGTGAGGAAACAGGAGGGGGTCACACCCTTCCCCCATCTCCCGCAAAGCTGCACCTGTGTCCCACCGACCCTGCCACCTGTTGCTCAGCTGAGCATGAGTCGGGTCCCCAGTTCCTGGGCAACAGAGCCAGGAGAGGCTTAGGGAGTGGGCAGGCCTGAAATCTACTGTGTCCTACCTCATGGGTCTCCCATTATCTAACCTGTGCACTCGAACTCTGCGTATTGTTTTCTCTCTCTGACAAACAAGAAAGTAATAGCTTGAGAATGTGTCAACCAGGAGACGGCAACCTAAAGAGGACAGGACCTCTGCTAGAAAGTCCTTTACACAGTAGATACAGAGCTGAGCAGATGGCCCCGGCACTGAAGTGCTTGCCGTGTGAAGACTGGAAGGCCTGAATCCGAGCCTCCGAACTCATGTGAAAAATCAGGACATGGTAGTGCCTGCCTGCGAGCCCAGCTCCGGAGAAGGGAAAACAGGTCGTTTCCTGGGTTTGCTGGCCGGTCAGTCTAGCTGAACTGGTGAGCTCCAGGTTTAGTGGAAGACCTCATCTCAAAAAATGAGATGGGAGTGGTTGAAAGGGGTATCTCAGCAGTTGGGAGCACTCGTTGCTCTTCCAGAGGACCTGAGTTTAGTTTTTCTAGCACCCATGCTGGGAAGCTCACAACTGCTTGTAACTCCAGCTCCAAGGGAATAGCATAGCCTTCTTCTGGCCTCCTCGGGCATACACACCATGCTTGGCACTCATTCACTGCAGCTATATCACATGCATATATGTTATGTGTCCCTCCAGCTGCACGTGCTTGCATGCACACACACCCACACATGTTTGGGGGATGAGGGAGATTAGTAGGTACAGTAGTGGCTCATTTACTAGATGAGAAAAGACCAAGATAGGTGGAAGA